>JANZXP010000004.1:9182619-9217354 GCA_027576715.1 Erythroxylum flavicans | reverse complement strand
AATAAAAAGTTTTAAAAAGCATAAATACATATATGCATAATATACATATGTTGTAAATATGAAAAATAAAATAAAAAAATTTATAATTTATTAATTTTAAAAAATAAAATAACAATTTTTTAAATTTATTTTTAAAATTTTTAAAATTTATTAAAAATACGGGCCAAAAACGGCCCGCGGGCTAGGCGGGACGAGCCATGGGCCTCTCTGCGGGCCAACATTATCCGCAGCCATTGTTTCGTAGTCTTGCCTTCCTTCTCTCGCCTGGTAGGGTTTTAAGTTTAATATCTTCCTCTCTAATTTTCTAACATTCCTTCTCCTTCCAGTCCCTATTTTTTCTAATTCAATATACTATCTTTTCTTTTCCACGTTTTAATCGCGTTGTTGGTCTCTTAATTTTGTTAATTGGATTGAGAAAGAAAAAGAAAAGCATAAGTCAGTCAGCGAGTACACACTACATATGTAATGTACTCACTGTTGTATTTATTAAATTTACTCAAAATTTAAATGGATTGGAAAAGAGAAAGAGTGGGGGGACCAGACAACAACTCATCTTAGACTCAGACTCAGACCTATGCTCATTCTCCACCATTTCCCCAACTCATCTTTAGTCAGATTACAATCACATCAAATTTATGATATATATATATAGTTAGTTATTATTTATGTACAAACATTACACTGCCAGAAACACTTGACACTTTTTAACAGACCTTTGGGCTTGACTCTTGAGGGGGCTCGGCTCAGCAATTATGGGTTCTCCAAAGCCATGGCTACACCCGGCTCCCACCTTTCGCTCCCTCGAGACCTACTGGGACTCCGACGATGACGCTCCCGGTCCCCGATGCGCCCACACTCTCACCGCGGTCTCCCCCACCAAGTCCCATGGCCCTCGCCTCATTCTCTTCGGTGGCGCCACCGCCATCGAAGGCGGCTCTTCCTCTTCCTCTTCCATCCCCGGCATCAGTTAATTTTACTTTTCAGTCACTCTGAATAAAGTTTGCTTTGTTCAAAACTATGCTTAATCACATCGCTGGTTGTTTCCGTTGATATTTCTTTTCGTAGGATTGGCTGGAGTCACCAATTCAATTCATTCTTACGACGTTCTCACTAGGAAGTGGACTAGGTAGGTTACTTCTTTCTTTCACTCTCTTTCTCTCTGTCTTAGTTGGCGTTTGGGAAAGTAAAATTTGGGCGTTAATGTTCTTCTACTCAATCAATCAGACTACGACCCGCCGGGGATCCGCCGTCGCCTAGGGCTGCTCACGCTGCAGCTGCAGTCGGCACTATGGTTGTCTTTCAGGTTGTGATTAAATAATTTTTAGTCAAGGCTGAATTTCCCTTTGGAGTTTATTAGTTATTAACTCTCTGACGTTGGAATTTGTGGTCTCTGGCTAGGGTGGCATAGGTCCTGCCGGCCATTCTACTGACGATCTCTATGTTCTTGACTTGACCAATGACAAATTCAAGTGGCACCGGTCTGCCTTATTCATTCATTCGTACATTGAGATTCCTTATTCAAATTAGTGTTACATCTTTGCCACTTTTCACTGATGTAACTTTTTATATGTGACCTATATTCAATATAGAGTTGTTGTACAAGGGCAGGGTCCTGGCCCTCGTTATGGCCATGTTATGGATTTGGTTGCTCAAAGATACCTGGTTACCGTTAGTGGCAATGATGGTAACTCAATTTTGCTCTCTTCAGTTTTAATCTGTGTTCTTGTTGTTCTTTTTAATGCTTTCCATTTTGGATCTACAATGCACTTACCAAATAGTTAATGCATCTACATTATTGTTCAAAAATAAGGGGTATCTTTATCATTTAATTCATTAATTGAAAGTTTACTTGGCCCCTGAGTATGCAAACCTCTCTATTGCTAGCACCATTTTATCAATATCAACATTTTCCTTTGGATTGTGTAATTAGTTGGTTTTGGCATCAGTAAACATTTCCAACTGTTTTCAAGAAAAGTCATTGTGTTCTCTTGATGGTCCTGATTCCAATAGACTAAGCTGTCAAGACGTTCCTTCCAATTATCTTTTATAGGGAAAAGAGTCTTATCTGATGCCTGGGCTTTTGATACTGCCCAAAAACCATATGCATGGCAGAAGCTAAATCCTGAAGGTGACAGGCCATCTGCTAGAATGTAAGTTAGGATGTTGTGATAAATCCTGAGCTATTTTTATTTTGTTTCTTATCATAAATGTAGATTGATGTGTCCTTTTATGGCACTGGCTTTGTAGGTATGCTACAGCAAGTGCCCGTTCAGATGGCATGTTCTTGCTTTGTGGTGGAAGAGATGCGTCTGGTGCGGTATGGTGTCATATCTTAATGTCTTTGAAAGCCATTGTTTGCTGTTTATATACATACACACACATAATAGTGATCATACTTCATACATTTAGCAATAGTGTAGCACTGAGTGCGTGCTTCTGCCTAATTTCTTTCAAGCTCTGAACATTGGGCATGCTTTCTTAATTCATCTTAATGTCTTTATGATGTAGACTACGGTGATCTATGTTGCCTATATCTTGTAACAAATTGGATTTTCTATTACACTTTTTAATTCTTTGTTTATGATGATTGTGTGGTTGAACAGCCACTTGGAGATGCGTATGGGCTTCTGATGCATAGAAATGGTCAGTGGGAATGGACTCTCGCACCTGGTGTTTCTCCTTCCCCAAGGTATCAACACGCTGCGGTAAGTGATAAATTGAAAATGGAATGTTACTTCATGGCTGTTGATTACTAATGTGTATACAAAATTTTAAAATACATCAGTAAACTTAAAATGGTTAATGAGAGGTTGATTATGCTGTCAAAGCAGCTTGAAGATTGCAGAGTGATATATTTTGGTAAAAGACATACCTTTTCCTTATTTTTTTATTTTTAACTGTGGCTTGCTATCAGGTTTTTGTTGGTGCTCGATTGCATGTTACAGGGGGTGTCCTAAAGGGAGGACGAGCTGTAGAAGGTGAAGCAGCTGTCGCAGGTAATGTTTTGGGTTTTTTCGAATTGCAATCTTTGAAATATTTACCCAATATCTCAACAATTTTTATATTTACTTAGTGTTGGATACTGCTGCTGGTGTTTGGTTGGATCGAAATGGGCTTGTCACTTCATCAAAGACCAGCAAAGGACATGGCGAACATGATCCTTCTACGGAGCTAATGCGACGTTGTCGCCATGCTTCTGCTTCTGTTGGTGTTCGCATATATGTTCATGGTGGTCTAAAAGGAGGTAAAGATTGTAAAACTAAATTCATAAGACATGAACTTTGTAATTTTAGAAAATAGGTGATTGTTTGCATGCTAGCAATTGAATACAAGACTATTTGTCTTTGAGACTCATACGTAAAGCTGCCTGTAATACATCACATATAGGTAAAGACATTTGAAAATTTTTTAACTTAAAAAAAAAGACATTTGAATATGTGAATACGTGCAAGTATTTCTTTACAATGATTGTACTTTTGACCCATCGTGAATACAATTCCAGTTTGGTCTCTATTGAATAAAAAATTGTTTTTTTCCTTTTTCTTTACATTTGGAAGGGATTTCTCTGATATGGAACCAACACACTGTTTCTTGTCATTGTTGCTCACCTGCCATTGCCTTGAAGCTTGCTCAGAAACTTGTGAATTCATAAGAACCTCAGTTGTAATTTATGTAGTGAAGATAAAGCTACTTAGTTATTCATCGTTGTGGTCTCAATTTTGAGCTAGTGTAATACTGGAAGCATGTGAATAAGCATTTTAACGATTGCATCTTGGCGTTTGATTTCTGATCTGTAATTTAAGACTTCTCCAACCGGAGAAATCTAGTGTGTGTTTTACTATATGAGCTAGTTCTGCATGGCATCTATTTTCCATTTTTGGCCGATTTTTACTGATTCAGTGAAAAAATTTCATTCTCTTCATCCATGAGGATCCCAGTTCTATGCCTTAAGCGGGATTTAGATTTAATGATGCAGGTCCCGTGCCATGCTTATGAAAAAGTAAATGCTCATTGGTTGACCAGTAATTCTGTTCTCTGCAGATGTGCTCCTGGATGATTTTGTTGTTGCAGATAATTCACCATTTCAATCTGACATTAATTCTCCCATATTGACATCAGAGAGAGCCTCAACTTTAACAAGTCCCAGGACAAGCCACTCCACATTGAATTCTTATGGAGTGCCTTCAACTCCAGATAATGGAGCAGAGATACCTTTATCTGGTGGTATAAGGTCGTAGCTTTCTTTCAATTTCCCTTGGTGCATGTATTTGATGATAGTAATATGCTGTTTATCCTAACTCTTGTGAAGTTTCTGACACCTTCTTTAACAGCATGGAAAAAAATTCTATGGACAAACTTAGGGAGGCTTCTGCTGCTGAAGCGGAAGCAGCCAGTGCTGTCTGGCAAGCTGCTCAAGCAGCATCTGCCAATTCAACCGAAGGCACTTCTGTATCTGATGACAACTATCAAACTGCTGAAGTAACCTCGGATGGTAGTGAGACAGAGGCTGATGTCCGCCTTCATCCGAGAGCTGTAAGTCACTTTCATCTTTGAATTCTATGTAGTTTTTATTTAAATTGCTAATATACAAGAACATGTAATTCTATTCCAGGTTGTGGTTGCAAAAGAGACTGTTGGAAGCCTGGGTGGGATGGTAAGACAGCTGTCATTGGATCAATTTGAAAATGAAAGCAGACGAATGCTTCCGGTGAATAGTGATACACCGTATGCTGTCAAAAAGTTCACCAGACAAAAGTCACCACAGGGCTTGCACAAGAAGGCAAGTACTAATAGCTTAAAACTGTTACTGATGCATGGGCTGGTGGGTAATTATCTACTATTTTGCAGATTATTTCTACATTGCTTAGACCTCGAAACTGGAAGGTTCCATCCAATAGAAAGTTTTTTCTCGACTCTTATGAAGTTGGTGAGCTATGTTACGTTGCTGAGCAGATATTTATGCAAGAGCCGTCAGTTCTTCAGCTAAAAGCTCCAATCAAAGTCTTTGGTGATCTTCATGGACAGTTTGGTGATTTGATGCGATTGTTTGATGAATATGGGTTTCCTTCAACTGCAGGAGACATTACGTAAGTATGACATCAGCACTAAAAATAGTGTGAGCCATGGTCACGGGATGCGCTCAAACTGATCAATGACACTTCTAATTTGGTTTAGCCCTTGCAATTGGGATAAAAGGACTTACAAGGGTTTGGTCGTTATTCTGTGGCCTAGCTAAGGAATCTCCCTACATAATCATATAATTTCTTTTAGTTTTTCACCCTTTACTGAAGTCTTATTCTTATTCAGAGGTCTGCATGAAAAGTGAACGCCTTGTCCCTGAAATTGGGACAGAAATTAAATGGTTATCAGAAGTCGCTTATAGCTCTACATATGTTGACAGCTTAGATTCTGTGACACGTTGCTGGTTTCAGGTATATCGACTATTTGTTTTTGGGGGATTATGTTGACCGTGGACAGCATAGCTTGGAGACTATAACTTTACTTCTTGCTCTTAAGGTAAAACTTTAACTTTTTTCAAATTTATGGTTAGCATTAATATTTAAGTCCACTGTGCTTTCCTTTTTGCTTGATACTATGGTTTTGCAGATTGAATATCCTGAAAATGTTCATCTGATACGTGGAAATCATGAAGCTGCTGACATAAATGCACTTTTTGGCTTCCGCCTGGAATGCATTGAGAGAATGGTTTGGGAAAAAAGATTATATTAGTTATCATTTTGAAATTTTGTATTAGTGGATAATTAGAGAATTTGTAGGGAGAGAGTGATGGGATATGGGCATGGACACGATTCAATCAACTTTTCAACTACCTTCCCCTTGCTGCACTTATTGAGAAGAAAATCATCTGTATGCATGGTGGGATTGGAAGATCTATTCATTCGGTTGAACAAATTGAGAAAATTGGAAGGCCCATCACAATGGATGCTGGCTCCATAATCCTAATGGATCTTCTGTGGTATAATTTTCTTCAGTATATCTAATTTATTGCTATTCACTGTTACTCTATTTTTCTTATCCGAGACATTTCTTTTACAGGTCCGATCCAACAGAAAATGATAGCATAGAGGGCTTGAGACCGAATGCTAGAGGTCCCGGTCTGGTCACTTTTGGGGTATGCTTTTCATTGTTTACTGTCTCTATGCTTTGATGCATGATTAATTTATTGTAGCATGCACTAGCATTTGCAAATTGCAAGTTATGGTGGAACAGATTGAACTCTGCGTGTCTATACTCTGTTAGTTGGATGTCTGTGAACCAGACTTGGAAAGAAATTTTGAAGTGCTACTAGATGAACTTTGACTTGGTAGTTCACACCAGTCATGGAATACTTGAAGATCTCACCATAAATCTTTGCAGTCTGAACACTTTTGCCTGTTGGTAATTTTTACTGAAGTTTCTAAAAAAAAAAATTGTTCACCTGCAGCCTGATCGTGTCACAGACTTCTGTAAGAAAAATAGGCTGCAGCTAATAATCAGGGCACATGAATGTGTTATGGATGGGTTTGAACGTTTTGCTCAGGGTCAACTGATTACTTTGTTTTCTGCAACAAACTATTGTGGTAAGCTGATATTGCTTTACTTTTGTCCTGGTTAATAGTCGTCGTTTTCCTCATTTGAGTTTTCATCTAGGGACTGCCAACAATGCTGGAGCCATATTGGTAGTAGGTAGGGGCTTAGTTGTTGTTCCAAAATTGATCCATCCCTTGCCGCCACCCCTTCAATCACCTGAGACCTCTCCGGAACGTGTAATAGAGGATACATGGATGCAGGTAATAGTTGTAATGGTTTCAATTTCAGATTGATGCCTTATATTTTCACCAATAAAAAAGGCCTATCACCGGTGTTACATTTGCCTTTACCGTGTATTGTCTTGCAGGAGCTTAACATCCAAAGACCACCAACTCCAACTCGTGGTCGCCCCCAACCAGACCTTGACAGGAGTTCACTTGCATACATATGATGTGACCAGACCCCTTTCATGATCAAGATAGGGCATTGTTCATCCAGTTGACAGCAAAGCTTGGCCCGACCTTTGGTAATCACAACTTTATGTAGAGTTTTTCCCGCTACGCATGGTAGTGATGATTTTGTTGTAATTTTAGATGTACAAAGTTACAGGAGATGAGAAACGTATCTAGGGTGTTTTGCAGAATAACATAATGTTTAGTTTATTGAGTGTAAGATATGTGCAATTTGTGTGGTAAGATAAATTTATTTTTGTGCTGCTGGTGGAGGGGAGTTTGTTAGTTTTATGCGTTGTAATATCAACAGGTGTAGATTAATTCTAAAGAAATAAAGGTTTCCATTTATATGTATCTTAGGAAACCTTATCATTAATCAAGATATGGACTTCATTTCTACCATGATACACACAAGATCCAGAATTTATGACACGTAAAAACTTTATTTGGAGTAGAATGTGAAATGCTTTCTTTTGTTAAGACATAACAGCATCTTGCACTTGCACTTCGCGGCACATATTTCTGGAGGTATTGGGGTCTGGAAAACAACCAGTTTGGCTTGGCTCATGTTTGGAGTCTTCACAAAAGTGACGGTAAACTGTTACGTTAACTGATGACAGATACTAGTGAGACAAGGAGCGAGAGAGAATGTATCAAAAAACGATCAGAAAAAGAGGAAACGCGGAAAATATCATATCATTCTGTTCGTACAATACGATTGATTCACTGAAATTCATATCATTCTGTTGCAATCATACGAGATAGTCGTCTTTTTTATTTATTACATTAAGTATTTTAGCTTAGTCGGATTAATCCTAAACCTCTAAAACCTTACCCCAAGAGTTTTAAAGGATATAAATCTGGAACCTCAAGATTCCTCAGGTTCTTACGTAGCCTGTATACTTCTGCGCACAAGGAGTCGTCACATATTTGATTGGTCAATTGCTAATTGATCGCCGGCCTTACTCAGCATCAAGTTCCCAACAACCCTCGGTTTCTCTAGTTGCTTTAAGCCGTGCCGTATATCCCTCTATAGTAATTATAAAAATTATATAGTATTTAATTAAGTACGTAGTACAGTAATCTTATTTTCATACGACTTCATTTTTAATTGGCTCTTAGTAGCCATTCGTAACAAACCCCTCTTCTTTAAGAACTTTGTCAACAAGGTTGGCCTCTGGAAAGCGACTTTATAATTCAAATATGAATTCCCAAGTTGCATCTTCATGGGATCCTTTTATTAATTCAAATATGAATTCTCAAGTTGCATCTTCATGGGATCCTTTTATCGATTGTAACGGTACTTGAGGAAGAGTTTATTATGATATTTTACGATCCTACCATCTAGAATAACCTCAGGATTTTCGTATATGCTTAACAATGTTGCTGGTAGTTCAATGGACATCATCTTCTCTTCTGACAAATTTCTTGAGTTGGTATATAAGAATAAGTCAGGTGGATTAAGGAGTTAGAAGGAAGAAACAACTTGTATGTCACTTTACCCACCCTCTCTAATATGATATGGGCTTATAATAAAGGGGCAATAACTTCTGAATAATTCTCCTTTGTAATGCATGTTCGTTGTAGTGTTGGAGCTGAGAAACACTCAATCCCTAACTTCAAATATCGTTTTCATTCTCTTCTTCTCCACTTGTTGTCTCATGCAATTTTGAGCTTGTTTAGGATGAAACTTAGCGGCTGCAAGGGCTCTCTACCACTGTCCCTCTCCCTCATTACCTAATCTATCAATACATTAATGAAATCCCCTACAAAATAAAACATGTAAACCGGTAGAGGGTCTCTATATAATTTCTCAAATGGAGACATGGTGTTATACCACCACTCCGTCAATGATACCCATTCTGCTTAATCGGAAGGAGCCTCAACAGAGAAACAATGCAAATAAGTTTCCAACATTTTATTCACAACTTCCTTTGACCATTAAACTAAGGGCGATACGTTAAGGAGAAGTTTAAACTCGCCCCTTGTAATTTCAATGTCTCCTTCCAAAATATATTAAGGGGTCCTTATCTCTACTATACGTTTGGGCATCCTGTGAAGTTTGAAGACATAAATCAAGAATATTTAAGCAATCACTATGCTATAATAAGATTGTTAATAGCTTTGAAACGACAATACTTACTAAATCTATCCATCATGACTATTAGACATGATTTTCATATTGTTTGATAATTCCTCCACAAAATCTAAACTAATTTCTCCCTAACATCCCCCTGGTATCAGTAAGGGTTATAATTTCCCAAGATATGCCAATATAAGCCTTGATGTAATTTTGCATATCTTTGTTTAACCCTTTCCAGTAAAATTCATTACATATTTTCTTAATTATTGCAGTGATCTTTGAACAACCCATGCGGTTCATCATAAATCATAGAGATTAGCCCCCTTGGCAAGTTCTTATCAAACCCCCTATCACCAATCTTCGCTTCCACCTTAGTAATTCCTCCCTTCACTTATAATTATTAGAATTCAATCTCCTTTCTTTAACCTCTGAAGAACATCCTATACATTTAAATCCTTTTCTTAGTTGCTCATATTTCATCCATCAATCGTGTATGATCTTGGGACATAGTTAATGTGAACAATTCCGTGTTGCATGCTTTCAATAAGGCATCCACATCCTTATTTTCCTTTCCACTTTTGTACATCACTACAAAACTATACCTAAAGAGTTTGGGCAGCCACGTTTGTTAAGGGGTTAAGATTCTTTGCTTAATTAAATAACTGAGATTTTGATGATTAGTATGTCTTAAAATTAGATACCATTAAGATAGTGATGCCACTGTTTGATGACTTTAATGATTGGTAAGAACTCTTTCTTGTAAGTAAAAAGGCCCAAACGTTTATTAGGTACGTTTTTGCTTAGGTGTGTAACAGGATACTAGTCCTATTGAAGAACTGCCCTATGCCTCTTTCATATGCATCGACATCAATAACAAAAGGTTGAGCGAATTTTGATATAGCAAAAACTAGAGATGCAGTGAGAGATTCCTTTAAATACTCAAAGACTTATTTTTACATTTCGTCTTAGTTGTATTGTTATTAGTTTCTTCAATAATTCAGTAAGCGGCTTGGCCAAGCTAGCATAGTTCTTAATAAATCTTCCATAGTATTTGGTGAGTCTAAGAAATCTTCTTATTCTTTGAGGGATTTTAGTATTGGCCACTTCTAAATTTTTTTAACATTAGTTGCCACTCCTCTCTTAGATGTTAAATGCCCTAGATAACTTGTCTAGTCCCAACTATTTCCTTTAATAAAAAGTTGGTGATCTTAAAGGACCTTTATGGCTTCTTTAAAATGAATTAAATGCTAATCAAGGGAGCTATTATAGATGAGTATATCATGAAGAAGACTACGAAAAATTTTCTCAAAACTAATATGATTATATCTTTCATTAGGCTCTGAAATGATGATGGGGTGTTCATCAATTCGAAAGGCATTACTACAAATTCGCAGTGGCCTTTATAAGTTCAGAATGTTATCTTTGCTTCATCTCCTTCGTATAACTTGATTTGATGGTGGGTATACCTTAAATCAAGCTTGGAGTATAACTTGTCCAGTAATTCCTCAATTAAAAGAATAGAAAATGTATCTTTTATGGTGTGTTTGTTGAATTCTTTATAGTCTATGCATAATCTCTAAGAGTCATCTTTCTTCTTCATTACACCAGTGAGGTGCATAGGCTAAGATTGTGTCTTATGAATCCTTGCTGCAATAACTCCCTTAATACATTTTCTATCACATCTTTTTGTTCTTTGAAGTACTATTAAGGACTAATATTAATAGAATATATTCCCTCCTTCAACCAAATTCGATGATCACGAGCTCTTTATGGTGGTAGTTACTATTATTCTTGGCCTAATACTCCAAATTCTACCAATAACCATTGAGCTCATCGAATAAATTAGCTTGTTCCCCTAAATTCATCTTTATAATTGATTTTCTAGAGGGTATATTAACTGCATCATATATAATCCCCTTACTCGAGACTCCTTAAACATTTTGTTCAGCCCTTACTCGAAACCATTTTGGCCTCTTTACTTGGATTGCTTGATAAGGTTACCAATTGGTTTCCCCAATTATTCTGGTGTTTAAATTGTAAAGCACTTTATTCAATGTTGCCAGCCAATGCACCCCCAACACTATGTCATAGCTTTCCATGGAAATAATCGATTTGATTGTGAATAATACTTCTTGAATCTCCCAGATGAACCCTTTGTAATTCTTAATTCTGTCGACTTATTAGTTTAAGACTTCCTCCCACAATGATTTGTATGGCATGAATATCCTCTAATTTGCCTTTGAGTCTTCAAGCTATTGCTTTATCTAGAAAGTTATGAGTACTCCTGTTATCTATAAGCAATTGTATAGGTCTCCTTTGAAGATAACTTAATACTTGTTTATGTTCGTATTCTTTCTCTTCATTGACTCTTATCATAGCTTGGAAGGATAGATAAGGTGCCTCTAGTCCTATCTCACCCTCCTCAACCCATTTTTTTGCTTCTTCATTCTACGTTTTATTGAACCCGTCCATCATATATAACTAATATTACTTTTTGCATTTGTAGCATGGGATATAGTAATTGTCATACCAGAAACACAACCCTTTTCCCCTCTTTTTATCAAAGTCCTTACTGCTCACTAATTTAGGCAGGTTGTAATTTCTATTAGAAGTTGCTTCGATGTCCATCCCTTATGGTCCTGAGGTAGGTAATAGTCCTTTATTTACCTATGGTTTCTCTATTAACATGCCTTAAATCCTCCCTTTTGTTCTAACATTAATATTACTTGCCACGTTGGAGGTCTTCTTGTTGTTCCCTCTTAAAGGTAGTGCGGAAGAATGGATCGTCGATACTTCTTTTTGCTTCCTTACTAGAGAATATGCTTGTTGGAGACTTTGCGGTTCCAGTAGCTTAATCATGACCTCCAACTCTAGTTTCAACCCTTTTAGGAAAAACCTTATCAATTATTCCTCATATTTGTTAAAATATTTATCAAAATTAGCACAATATTCTTTTACCAAATTCTCTTGTTTGAGTTCTTTAAAATCACCCATTGGATCCTTGAATATTTCTTCATCTAACTTCTGCTTAATGGCATTAAACAACTCTCACTTTTCAGATAATTCTTCATTGTTAGCTAATACCACTCTTGGGCTTCTCCTTCTAAATGTATAGTAGTGATCCCCACCTTCTTACTATCTAGTGTATTATCGAGCTTGAAAAATTGCTCATATTTGTATAACCATCCCCTGATCTAATTCCTAAACACTAGAAAATTGATTTTGATGAACTGTGTGGGAATCGTGTATCCTTCACCTTTTGATAAACTGTGTTCATGATTTCCTCCTAACCTTCTCATGAACTATTGGAACAACAATAACATCTCAGTAGGAAACATGTTAGGGTCTAAGAAGGTCCAGTAGTATACAGTCTTACTCCTAACTAGTAGAGAGGTTGTTTACAATAAATTCATAGGAAAAAAAAGAAAAAAGTTTTGAGAATTGTTTGAAGAAAATAAAATAAAAAATATAAACCAATAATTGTATTAAAAAGAATTGATATAATAAAATAAGAATAACAAAATTCAAAATTTAAAATAATAAATAAAAATATAGTAAAATTATAATAAAATTAAAAAAGAATAACATAAATACAAATACAAATAAATAATAATAATAAAATAAAGATTAAAAATAATAAGGGAGAAGTACTATAGATAAAGATGTTTTAAGGTAAATACAAGAAACAATAATCAAAGGAAAGGCTTAAAAGACTTACGAAAAAGAGAATGATCTCTTTATGTAGGATGTTCTACCTATATTTTAGTTCACCAAAATTTCCTATTGAGGGTCAAATCTTTGGTAAGCTCTAATAGAGTAATATCCTTCATAATTACGTATCCCAAATTCTCCTTAGGTCTTTCTCTTTTTTTTTTCTTATAGTTGATTTCAATTCTCCCACCTCCTTTTCTTGTTTACCAGGTCGAATATGGTTTTCCATCAATAATTTCTCATTTCGCAAATGATTTTCTATCAAGTTTTCAACTTCTCTTCTATTCTCCTGAATTTTGCCGCACGAGTTCCTTTTTCCATGAAAAAATCCTTTGGGGCTCTTTCACTATCATACCAAACTATTATGTTAATTGATGAGAGATAATAGTGAGACAAGGTGTAGCGAGTGGTGATCGGAAAGAGAGAGGGGACAAAGAAAATATAATAAAGAAAATATAATTGATTCATTAAAGTTCATATCATTTTGTTATAATCATATAGTTTAGTCATCTTTTACTATTACAATACACATAGAATGTCCCTCTGTATTAATTATTAATAGTTCACAACATTTAACTAATTGGCCTTTAGTAGCTGTTAGTTCTTGTGCCCTTCTTCTCCATTCTTCATAACATAAACCATCCCACCTATCTTTCCTATCCTTAAAACAAGTTTTCCTATTGTAAAAGAAAATTCCACCAGTTAATCTAATAACAACACATAGCTCAAAATTGGAAGTGAATTGTAGCAAGTTTGTCTGCAACTAATGTTTGACATGTTTTATTCTAGCCTATTGTTATCACTTTGCCTTCATCCAATGGTATGATTTTTATATGTTAATGTGCTTTTTAGTTGTCGGTATTGTTAATGACAAAATGACTGTCGAAGAAGAATGTATTGCTTTTTATGAATGTATGAGACGTCATCGTATTACTCAAATAAATAGAATAGGTGTCAAATAGATAGATGGATTGCCATTTGTCATTTATTTTTTATTTTTTTATAAAAACCTATATAACCATTACAATAACATATATATTATCGACGGATATCAGAATATAGACATTAACCATATTTTAAAGAATCTTCTCCCTCCCTCCTTCTCTCTTTCTCTCTCTCTCTCGTCTCTTGTTTTTCTTCATCTCTCTTCTTCCTGCTTCCGCTTATAGTTTATTTTTCATCTATCAATTATTAGTAGAGCCAGATTTTGCACCTAAACAATATAGTAAGCCATTTAGAATATTAACTAAGGCAAAAAGCAAGTAGAGTTAAGATGCAAAAAGCATGGAAGATGTGTTGCATAGCTAACTGAAAAAAATATAGAAAGAAATGCGAGAGTCACAACTCAAGCTCCAAGATACAAGCTCAGGAGAGACAAGAAATGGTAGACCTACGAGAAATGTTTTAGCAATACCTACTTGTGTTTAAAATTCATACATCTCATTTTAAAAACTTAAAAATCGGGAGGCATTTTAGGATGACAGCTTTCTTTAGAACAATAAAATTATGTCACTTTTACCCAAGCCAATTTAATATAGTTTCTCTTACTTGATGGAATCGAGCTCAATAATTAGGTATTTGATGCTAAATAGTCCTTCCTTGTGAACCATAGACTAAGGGACAAGAAGGTTAAGATCACAGTTGTTTGCTTAGTTAGGGGGTAGTAGAATTACACTAACTTTTCATTAGGAATCGCTTAACCTTAGAGGATCCCAACTGGGACAAATAATTAGTGGCCATTAACAAGAGATTTAGAGAGGAAGCTTTTAAATAATCCATAGGTAACTTTTATGTTCAATATCAAATAAGGAGTGTGCAAGATGTTTGCTTCTTATTCAACCGATACTCCTTCAAGCTACAAATGCTTAAAACATTTTTGGTGAAATTCTTCTTAAAGGGCTTAAAACATGAGATTGAGTTGCCTGCCAAGATGTTGAATCCAAAAACTTTACAGTAAACTTATACTATAGTTAAAAACAATACACAATAATTGCAATTCGTTCTCTAAACTATAAGTCCAGCCCAAGCCATATTCTGAGAATTCCATCACCTCCACCTTATTGACTTCATACCCCCGCATAAATTCAATACTCACAAAAGGCTTGTTATCTACCCTAAAAGGTTTACTAAAACTCATCCCTCATAAATCTTGATAGAAACACCAGAACATAACATTAAAGAGTTTAAAGAGAAAAGATCTAAAGGTATCTGCTTTTAGTGTGATAATGATTATACACCAAGCTATAGATGCAAGAGGAAGAAATGGAATATGTTTGCAACAAAGGAAGTTAATATCCTTACAAGCTATGTCTAGAGTCTCTATGGATAACTACAAGCAAATGAGGATACTAGGTGTGCGCAAAAGGGATCCTATATATGTCCTTGTTGTTAAAGAATGCACACATAACTTTGTAAATTCCACCTTAATTCACTAAGGAAATTATGAGTGCTTAAAGTTAAGGAATCTCCAATTGATAATAGGAGGGAGCTTACAATTGACATGTGAAGGATTTTGTAAGTATTTAGAATGGTAGCTCCAAGGAGTAACCTTCTTCTTAGATGTCTTGATCTTCCCTTTGGGGGGATGTGACCTAGTCTTTAAGGTTTAGTGGTTGTCTACGATTAATGAAGTTTTATGCAACTTTAGGAAACAAACTATGGAATTTACCTTACAAGGTAAACATGTTTGTTTTAAGAGAGACTATATTAGCCAACCTAAATCCATAGCTTCTAAGAAATTTATGAATTTTTTTCTAAACTCCAATTAAATAGCCAAGTTAGCGTGTTAAGGTTTATCTACCTTATGGAACAACAATTCTAAGAGTCAACTATAGGAACTCGACCTCTCTATGATGAATATCAGTAAGAACTAAATGGTCTCCTCGTAGAGTTCAGTTCTCTATTCGTGAAGCCAAAGGGCTTGCCTCCATCAAGAAACTAATATTATAAAATTCCTCTCAAAGAAGGTAGGAAGTTGATTAATATTAGGCCATATAAATGTGGAAGCTTATAAAAGATTATTATCAAAGAACTAGTTTATGATCTCTTGAAACAAGGGATTATTCAACGTAGGTAAAGCCCCTTCTCTTTACCTATAGTAATGATAAAGAAGAAGGACAACTCATGGAATTTAATTGTAGATTACAGAGATCTAAATAAAAACACTGCTAAAAATAAGTTTCCCATACCATCATAAAGGAACTCCTGGATGAGTTGCATAGAGCAGCTTGGTTTTCTAGGTTAGATCTCAAGTTTAGGTATCACTAGATCCAAATGCACCCTTCCAATGTTTATAAAATAGCTTTTAGGATTCATTAGGAGAATTATGAGTTCTCTGTGATGCCCTTTAGGCTCATTAATGCCCCTTCTACGTTTCAAAGCTTAATGAACAATTTATTTAGGGTGCATCTCAAATAGTTTCTATCGATCTTCCTCGATGACATACTCATGTACAACAAGACCTTTGGATATCATATGAAACACCTTAGAGTCATCTTAGAGCTTTTACTACACAACCAACTTCTTTATAGAGGAAAAAAAAAACTATTTTGGTGCCTGTCAGGTAGCATACTTAGGACATGTCATATTAGTGCTAGAGTTTCAATAGACTCCAAAAACATAAGAGTCCATTTCCAATTAGCCAAGTCCCTCGCACAAAACTAATAAGAGATTTTTTAGGGTTGGCAAGATGTTACATGTGTTTCATTAAGCATTTTGGTGTTATGAGTAATCCTTTAACCGAATTACTTTAAAAAATGCTTGTAAGTGGACTAATGACACTGAAGAAGCATTTCTAAAGTTAAAGGAAACACTAGCTAGTGTCCCTATCTTGGTATTACCAATTTTTGAGAAATCATTCTCCACTAAGTGGAAATGGTTTTGGGGCAATGTTGAGTCAAGATGGTCATCCATTGACATAATGCAAGCAATCCCTTAGCTACTAAACATCCCAACTTATCTACATACAAGAAAGAATTTCTCTTAGAATAAAAGATGCATACAACCTTTCAACAAAGGTGGCTGCCTGGAATACTAGAGAATGATTTTGAAATCAAGTATAAAAGAGCAAGAGATAACCAAGCTGTGGATGCTCTCTCCCAAGTATTAAGTATGCAGCTATGTGCCTTGGGTTTATCTTAAGATAAACTGCAATTGTTGAATGAAATAAAGGAGAGCTAGAGGAATGACCATACAACTCAAGACTTGATAATTAAGAGTCTAATGGCATTCTGACATTAAGCTCTTATTAATGGTCTTAGGAGATTTTGACATGGAAAGAGAGAGTGGTGGTCAGATGTGATGTTAATCTCCGAACTAGAATCGTGTCTATAATGCTTGAAAGTTCCATGTGAGGGTTCATTATGGAGTGTTAAGAATCATCAAGAGGCTGGAATCACTATTCTATTAGAAAGGGCTTCAAAAGGACATCATCAATTATGTATGAGCCAATAAATGACACTTTTGCTACATTTAGTTTACTACAACCCTTAACAATTCTGAAGAGGCGTGGGACTGACATTCATATGGACTTTATAGAGGAGATACAGTTGTCTTCCCGTTATTCAGTAATAATGGTGGTGATCAATCGCTTTACTAAATTTGCACACTTTTACATAATCCGACATCTCTACGCTATGAAAATAATTCCCAATTTATTCATTTCCAACATATTCAAACTATATGGAATGCTAGCGACTATAAACGGTGATCGAGATCCCTTATTCCTAAGTCAATTCTGGTGGGAGTTCTACTAGCTACAAGGTGTCAACTAACAATTTTCATCTACTTATCATCCACAAATGGATAGGTGGAGGACGTCAATTGCTCCCTAGAGACTTTTTTGAGATGCATGAGTGGAGATTTTCCCTATAAATGTTCCAGTAGCTTCCTCCAGCTAAATGGTGGTATATCAGTACTCACCATAGTTATACCACCATTTAGCCATCAACACCACATCCTTCAAGGTTTTGTACGGGTACCCTTCTCCCATCCGTGTGACTTTAAATTAGTGGCAGTGAATAATATCCTACAAGACAGGGAAGCAACCATTCAAGTAGTTAAGCTACATCTTCGACAAGCACAGTAGATAAAGCTTTCCAAACAGGCGAGATAGAGTTTGTGAAGCTCCAACCATAAAGGCAAGGCATAGTAGACCAAAAGGCTAACCAAAAGCTATCACGAGGTTCTTTGGACCTTGCCTACAAAGTTAAGTTTCTGTTGGGAGTCCTCATACACAATGTCTTCCATGTTGTTCAGCTAAAGAGGCAACTCGCCCCTACTGCTAAGGTGTCACATGGACTCTCACTAGAGTTGGAAATCGAAGAGAGGTTTTCGACAATTATTCTGGGAAGGAGAATGATAAAGAGTCAAAGCAAATACGCGACAAAATTGCAAATTAAAAGTTGAGACTAGAAGGACGCATCACTTGGGAGTTTCTGTTGCATTTACAAGAACGTTATCCACACTTGAACATGTTAAATGCATATACATCATAATGCCGCCTTATTGCATCTAAAAAAGACAAAACGACAATCAAAGAAGAATATATTACTTCTTACAAACGCATATACATCATCGTATTACTTAAGTACTAAATACGTGTCAAGTAGATAAGTCGGTAACCTTATATTTTATGTTTTTTTTTTAACAAAAACCCCAAGTAACCGTCACAATAGTATATATACTGTTGTCAGGATATCATAATACAAACGTTAGCCATATTTCAAATAATCTGCTTTCTCGCTCTCTTTCTTCCTGCTTTTGCTTATAGTTCATTTTTCATTTCTCACGTACCATGTCTTTCAATTGCATCATCCTTCGTTTTCTATGTAAGTGGTGATTCTCATTTAGGCATTTCAACAGATAATTAGAAGACCAGAAGTAGTTGGTATTGCCTGATGCTAATATTTTGTTTACCTCGTTTTAGTCTTGACTCTTGATAACAAAATGATATGGTTAATTATTGATTGTAAGATAACGGGCTTCACCTTCCAAAAGTCGTCTCACGTAAATACAGAACCATTGAGTGTGTAGGGTTACGGAATTGGCTCACCATGAGTACTTCCACCTTCTATTTGGGCTAAACAAAGATCGTATCAACTGGGATTTTGGTCTTTGTCAATTATATTTCAAGATGCTCGTGCACTTATTACAGTTTTTTCATACATGTGAACATTTGGGCCGCGTTATGACATCGGCTGGAGGATTTACTTCTTAGACATGTAACCTTTGGCATTACGACACAGGCGAAAGTAGCAGAACCTGATATTGATTTCTATCAAAATTGAAAACTATATGTCTGCTACACAAAACTATGATACCTAACACTAAATAGGAAGATCATCATTCATCTAGCAACTTGTAAGTCTTGTTTGTGTCCCACAACACTCTCATCACCCCGATCTTTGTTTCAGCCTCATCAAATGAGGTGCCCGTGGGTTCAGATGGATGCGGAAGCCTCGCCCACCTCTCCGTCTTAAGCTCAGTAACATCCACAACATATGTCCCTGATTCTTCCAAGCTGTGACCATACCACTTTCCTTGAACCTGATACAACATTCCCCTGCCAACCTCTTCTCCCTTCCCACTTACAAGCACAACATAAAGGCCTGGCTTGCATGAAAAAGTTTCTGCACCACCCATGCAGACGAATTTTGATGCAGTAGTTTCAACATTGCCAATTCTTGCAGTGCTTTGAAGGATTATTGCATGTGATGGCACGCTATTATCACTAGGACTCACAGGTGAGTCACGGGTATACCTCAGTGCTTGCCTTTCCAATATAACAGGGCCAACCTCCACTGGTTCACGGACATCCTTTCCTGCACGTGCTAGTCTTGCTTTCCGGTTGTTGAGCCTGTGGTGATACATGATGAAGGCACAAGTTTATTAGCTAGCAAATAGGTCAAAATCATTATTTACTCCCAGCAAATTTTTATTTCAATAATCCCGTGCTTCTATCATCATTTCTAAACATCGTGATTCTGACCTCTTCCCCTCAGATTAACTATTTGGGAGTTACGTACCTCCTTGAACTCTTTCAAGAAAAAAACGTTCTATTTTTCATGCATATCCCATTAATGCTGCGTTTGATTGCCAAGTATCTAAAAGAGAACTCGAAAGAACTTCAACCAGGAAAAGACACTCAGCAAATTAAAGCAAAGGAGAGGCATTTTTAGCCACAAAATGTAAAATCATTGGAAGGATGATTCTGCCTTACCAATTTTTTAGCTGTGATGATGTAACTACAGAACCCTGAGAAAATAAAGAGATACAAGCATACTAGGTCAAAATGTACCTCCAACTGTGCAGAAAATGATTCAGCTATATTATGTATGGTCCATTGTGCAATTACTTACGTATGTACTTAATTTATGAGCCCATGACTGTAGAGAAGCTGCATTTCGCTGCATTTCAGGTTCATCTATCAGGGCTTTTTCAACTAGTGTCATTTGATAGTCACTCATTATGGTTCGTTTCCTTTTTCTTGGCTGTTTTTCTTCAAATTGGATGGTTTCAACCTTTTCAACTTCTTGAACTCCTTTAACATGACTTTCTTTAACTTGCTCACTTGATTTTGAGAAGTCACCATTGACTGTTTGACCAACACAAGTCTTTCCTCTAGTGGAACTTGTATCTGAACCACTCGTATCAATATTCTGAACATCCTTTTCAATCTCTAGTAAATCACCAGATTTAGCATTATCGTCCCTCATCACATAGTCACCTTGATTCATATGTTCAGCTTTCCAGCTTAGCTGTTCCTCTTTTTGAATAGTGGAATTCTCTGATGTTTCCTCTTTCAGATCCCCATATTGAATGTTAATATCAGGATGTTCTTTCCATGGTAAAGATGATGAGCAAACTCCAATACTTTGAGCTTCCTACAAGAATCAGATCCTATGATTAAAGCAACGGGATACATGGTGAAATAAATTGAATACTTTTCTTAAATTAGCTGTGTACATTATTCTCAATTTTAGCCCTGAAACGCATTAAGACTACCTACTCTTACAAGTTGGAACAGTCTGAAAATCCAGGTATTAATACAAGTGCATCCATGACATAAATTTGAGTTTCTGTCCAAATTTTGTCAATCCTAACTCAAATCTATTGGAGCCACTAAGATTTTCATCCGAGTTTTAACATCAAATGCCAGCATCATCTTTTGATGAATACACCGAAATGAATTGGCATTCACCAGATGATGTTCCCTAAACCTTAGAGAACCTATCCAATTATATTGACGTCTCAAAATTATTTTCCTGATTATGCCCCAGCAGCATAACTTGAGCCATTTTACTTTCAACATAGAAAAGAGCAAGAAAATTGACACAGTTGCAAATCAATGAAAAACTAAAATAACAATCCCAAGACAAGAATCTCACTTGAGCTTCAATTTCTTCAAAATCAGCAGGATTTATCTGCGACTGTAATTGGTTAAAGAATACTCTGCAACAAGAAAGAAGAGAAAATAGTATACTAAGTAGTGAGAATCACAAAAGATATATGACAGGGAAATTAAGCATACTTTTAACTCTTGGAAGACAGAAAGCTCTCCGTGACAATAAAACAATCTGAAGAGAATTTGCGTA
This sequence comes from Erythroxylum flavicans, assembly GCA_027576715.1. Taxonomy (NCBI): domain Eukaryota; kingdom Viridiplantae; phylum Streptophyta; class Magnoliopsida; order Malpighiales; family Erythroxylaceae; genus Erythroxylum; species Erythroxylum flavicans. The sequence goes on along the minus strand of JANZXP010000004.1, from coordinate 9,195,983 downwards.
ACATGGACTAATTATCCATTGCCAACAGGCATCAACAGATTATTGCAAATTATAGAAGTTATTGGTCGTAAACTCTAATCACATTTAATCAGAAGCAATGGCTAAATGACACGGAGATGCCTATGAAATGCAACTATATAAGATACTCTTTTTTAACAAAATATTTTAAAAGATCGTGAAAAAGGAATCCAAGAAACAGCAATCCATGTTTGCAAAGTCATGGTGTTGCTTAACGAGATCTTAAAATCTCATAAAGGGGGAAACTTAACAGAAATAGAACTTCTAAATAACAACTCTGCATAATTGTTTACTAGCTCATGAAGCATCATATTCACACAAGACGTTTCAAAGTCATCCACTATGTCTAAATTTCTTCACCAAGTAATGTGTGCTCTATCATACATAACCAGCCTTCATATTCTGTCAAAAATGTAGTCTCATCTACCTTGCTCTTTATAAAATTTTAAAAAAAATACAATTGCACATAATAAAGAATATGTTGAGTTTGGTTCACCTTAGTAGCTGCACATCCTCCTCAGTCAAAAAGTTAGGTATTAAAGATTCTGAATGACTTAATAGTGAACCTGTATATGAAGTTATTCATCAGAACCAGAATTTAAAATTACATTTACTAGAGAATCATCAGTTACTGATGCTTACGCAAATTTCTGCAAACATTAGCAACTTTTTGAACACCAGAAGGAAAACGAAACCCAGGCAATGATTTAGACGGATCCATCCTCATACACTCAAGGAACTTGTTAAGGAAGAGGTTTCTTTCCCGCTCTGTGGATTAGAGAAAAAGGTTTACTACATTGGTTAAGCCATATGCAGTATAATAGCAATAGTAGAATATCATTGGAAGAGGTGACCTTCACAGATGTTGGGCACAAAACAATGGAGGTTGGCAATTACTTTTACAAACAATGAAGTCCTTTGATGAGCATAAGTAGCTTCGGGCATATTACTTGGAATTAAAGTAATTTCCAGATTTATTGCGCTAAATGTGTTCAATGCAGAAACTGTTTCCAAACCCCATCCAGCTGCTGCAAATGTATCAAATTCCAGGATAGCATCATCCTCTCTTGGTGGAATTTCAGAAGAGCACCAAATGGATAGAAAATCTCCATGAGGGAGAAGAAATATTGTGCTTAGAACTGAAGTCTGAAGATGCATCATAAAAGAGAATAAAAAAGAAGTTAGTTTTTCGTTCAAGATGGATATTAGCTGAAGCATTAAATTAGTTGTTTCTAAAAGAATGACGCAACAACCAATTTGATGACCAATTACTGTTTCCAATAAAGTTGAGATATGTTTTGTTCATGTTTTCTTCAAAAAGTCATTGCACCATACAGCCAAAAGTAGGATCATATAACTAGGCAAACATGCAGCATATTCCAACAACAGCTTACAAAATGAGTCATAATGTAAGATCGGAAATTTGAATCATCTGACAACATGTCAGCCAGACGCATTGCATTGAGTTGCAGAAGGCCCATTGGGAAACTTTTTTCAGGGCAAGCAGTATGGTGCTTAAGATCTTTAGTAACTACATCCTTCAATAGTTCAAGAACCTACATCACAACAATGATATTAGCAACAACCACTTTGCCAGTAAAATCAGGGCGAAAACTTACAAAGTCAATCAAAGAAACAAATGGTCTTCACAAATTAGTAATAATAGTCAAGATATCTTCAACAAAAATGCCCTTTCAGAAAATATGAGCTTTTTGCAAAATATTATATATACTCCAATCTTTTTGATAAAGATTTTAAGTTTATCAACTAATGTTGGAGTTCTAAACTAACAGACACATTAACTTTTTATCAGCTCTCATATTCTTTAATGTCAAACTTCTTTTATTCTCTTGATGGGAAAACTGGCCACAGGAGATAATAGAGATTACTATGGATAGTGTGAATTTGTTGAAGAATTTTGGTGCAGCTGCTGCATGAAGTAACTAAAAGAAATTTAAACCACAACAGTCTTGCCTCAACAGAAAAAGCAAAGTTGCTATATTGCAAATAATTTTTTTCTTTACAGCATCAGGATAAGGAACAGATACTAACCTCTAATGCAACAGACTTTGCTAAATCAAGACTTTTCTCAGAGCTTGCAACTTCATCAAGATAAGAAGTGCTTTCTACTTCACACAGATGCAATAGCTGCATAAAGTATAAAATGAACAGACTCGAATAAAACAGGAAAACACATAGGATCATCGATAGGAAGACATAGGAGACCCAAATGAACCATATCACTGGGAGTAGTAAGACTTACAATTGATAGTACTTTAGCTTTTAGCCTAGATATTGCAGCAACAACTGTAGAAGACTCTAAAACTGGAGGTTCTTTGTTTAACTTCAAGATTGACTGGGCCAGAAAAAGGATTCCACCCTTTCTACATAGTTCCTGAAGTGGTATGAAAACCAGATACTTGTAGCAATATAATAAAGGATATGCATGCATCATCTTAGGTCAAAAGCAAACAAAATGGGAAGTATTGCATTTGATGTCTTTCGAATAGGTATCTATGACACAATAAGAAGAAAATTAATTCTATGTACCTTGTTGCTAAGTAGGTGCTCCCTAAATATTTTTTGTTGACACATTGACTGAAGAAACTGTAAAGAGGCTTCACATTGTTGACACATATAATTGATTATTTGTTCAGATGTCGGGCTTGATTTTATCGGAAGGACTGTGTTGTGAGCTGACAGCTTCAAGTCAAGAAACTTAATGGCTACATTAACTGCTCCAAAAGCTGAATCCGTCAATATCTCAACCTATAAGGGAAACTTTATGATTAGAGAGCCTATATTTCAAGCATGCAGAAATTGAATGCAAAATACTACCACAAGCTTCATTGCATATAGTCAAATATTGGAAGGACAATTAAAACAAAGATGACCTTGAAATCAAAGGAGCATCTCTTACTCATTTCTCCTAATTTACATTTTAAAATAATCAAGGAGGGCGTACCTTGGGGTGTGCAAGCAATACAGGAACAAGATCTTGAAAGCGTGAAGATAAACAAGATGTAAATAGGTATAGACTGCTTGCTACTAGCGCAGAATGAAGAAGGAGCAAGGAGCTTGAATTGTTGTCTTCCTGCATAATGTGAAGAAGTCCTCATAAAATGAAGAATATGTGACGTAAACTCCAAACTGAACAGAAAGAAAATGGTTACCGGTCTGAATCCGCCAAGAACAATCAGTAAATAAAACACCATATCCAGCAGCTGTTCTTGCAATTTCAACTCATTAAGCAATATCTATATAATTAAAAAAAAACATAAAAGAAATGAGAAAAATGTTCTACTCTTAAGATACCAGTGAAAAAACCTTTTGAAACGTAGATCTCTATATTAGGTAATAGGCAATAGAAGTTCATAATGCAGTATGTTGTACATCCCCTCACCTGTATGCAGCTTGCAAATGTTTGAACCACGGACTCCTAGACGATGACGGGCTTATCTTCAACATTCCCATATTCAAACAGTTCACAAAGCATGTCAAAAGTTTTCTATTTCTTTTTCTTTTAACTTATTTCGTGATAATTTAAAGACCTTACTGCTAAAAGTCATAAATACGACAAGATGAAAAGTAGACAAAAAGCAAACTTAAATAGGGATCATTAAAATGGCAACAGATAAAGAGCAAAAAACTGCTACTACCTAAACAGACAATCCTAAGATCTTCTAACATAAGGAGAGATACAGGAATATAAAGCCCAAGAGAAAAAAATTAAGCAAGGATAACTGGACTAACCTGCTCAAGTTTAGTATGTCGTGGTGCTAAGTCCAACAAGGTATGCAAAAGGCGAATCCCATATAGTGCATGTCTTAATCTTGATTCATCTCTGCCACATTTAAGCAGAACTGCAATAAGATGCAATGGCAGAGAACCTGCAAGTTTTTCAACATCGATCTGAAAAAATAACAGAATTAAGAGAAAGAATGTGGCGCATTGGAGACCATAAGCAACGATAAGAATGGATTTCTGACCTCTATTGTGCATCCAGTTTCAGAATGCAAGTGAATAGAAAAATTTCCAGAGTCCCTCAGCAATTTATTAAGCTCCTGCGAACTTAGCCCATGCAGCTCTTTTATGGCTGAATTTAAGTCAATGATCTGTTCATTTACGTATGTATATTTGTTAGAAAGAGAAAAAAGAACAAGCACAGGATAACAAAATAAAACACCAATTGGAAGAAATAAAAAGCAAAGTGATAGTTAAATTATTGAATACTAAAATAAAGAATGACAAGTGAAACTCAGAATCTCATATAACCAACTTTCAGTAGCAAAGTAACTGACCTGTTCAGCCATACAAGATGGATCTTCCACACCAAGCCTCAACCTACAGCCACTAGAAACTTCACATTAGGAAAATGCACAATTACAACAGTGTAACAAGGTTCAAGAACGTAAAATACTGATGTATGTTGCATAACTGCTTAGACATCCGCAGGAATTCAATTAGTCAAAGGCTGAAAGCAGCATGATACGGTTCATAGGTGGACTAAACACATGGGAATAATTGATATTTGTCATCTTTGTGTGTACATACACCTAAAAGACCAAATCGCAGGAATAGTTTGACTAAATTTTGACACTAAAGCAATATGCAACACAATACCACCCTAATTTGAGAAGAAAATGAAACCGTGATTAATACAGTATTTAAAACAAACTGCGACATACAATGCTTCCAGTAGAAAATGAAAAAATTCCGATTAAAAAAATGTGGATCATTGATTTCATGCAGCTTATTAAACCTAACTTTTTTCAGTATTTTAAGACACTTATCAAATCAGACCTATTTAACTTAACAGTTAAAGAAAATGTTTGCAAGCCAGTGCCTAGTGGGAATTTTTTTTTAATCTAAAACAGTACTACTTTTTGTAATTGAGTTCTCACAAGTAATAGCATATATGCTAATTAATACTATTTTTGCTTTTTTTATCTTACAAATGAAAACTATCACTAACATTTACATTATTATGTTTGCAACAACTGTTGGTGTTTCTAGCTTTCCTTTCCCTAGCTACATGGGCATTTGGCTTGTATAATGAGCAGAAGTATTGCCATAACTTTTGATAATTAATGCATCAACAACTACCGAAGTTGGCTAACAGTTTGTAGTTCACATTAAGTTTCCTAGCCCCAGATAAAGAAAGACTTGATCTTATGCACCAAACAATAAAAAGAATGGACCTTAGTTGAGTAATTTTCTTTTTCAGCGCAAAAATTGGAAGCTTGCTCTTGAAGATTCAAAGTAACAAAATATTAACACAATTACTAAGCGAAGACAGGATTGGAACATAAGAAATAAAGCACTAAGTTATTTTGACCCATACAAGGTGCCATATCATAGCTCGAGCACTCTTCTTCCCACAATTTCTATCAGAAAGACATATTTGAGAATTTCCCGCAAAAGACATGTGGACCATGTTCACAAATTGATCATTCAGGTAGTTACGTGGAAATCATGCAAAATAAATACGAATCGAGCACTTGACACTAACGTGTGTGCTTATAATTACAACCAAGCGCATCCTAAAAGAAAAAGTAATTTGGCAATGAAAATGGGTTTACTTTGGTAAAACCCCAAAGCTATTAAACTCAACCAGAGCTTGCCTAACTCGATTTGTTGCATTATTTACACAAGCTGGTAGCATTGACACCAAAACACGAGGAAAGTACTTTGAAAAAAACGAAGCAAATGAGGGTTTTTTAAGTGAAGATGTGAACTTTAATAGAAAAGGTCTAATTTCGCGGTAAGACCTTTAACAACCACTGTTTATAAATGTCCTCTAAAGTAAACCTTTCGAATACCCAAAAAAATATAAAGGAAGTCGAGAGAAACAAAAACTTCCCCAGTTATCAAAACAAGTCCGAAAATTTAGGGTTTAAAACAAGCACGAATTGATCATTGAAACCCTAACCGCCGGTGTGCAACCGGAGACCAACTATAGAAACCAATAGTGCACGATATCAAGCACAAGAAGCTACAAAAGAATCAGAGCACAAAGGACTAACCTTGAAACGGAGTTGGTGAGCTTCATAAACGAGATTTCAGCGCCAAACTGTAGAAGGATACAAAACACACAAATTCGCGGGACTTTTAAATTTTGCTATCACAGCTTGCGATGTGAGATATCGAGCGTACATGATTGAATGGAAAAGCTATGTCGTAGGTTGGCTGTTTTGAGTTTTGATAGTGACTGAGTGTCGGTCTCCTTCAAACAGAAAAGGCTTGTTTGGGTTTACTCAACTTTTCATAAAGAGTGAAGATGTTCGAAATTTGTTTCAGATTTTGTGCGGCTTATTATAAATGTGTTTACTGAAACGGTAACTAATTTGCTGGTTCTATTTTTATTTTTTTTTCTAATTTTTAATTTTTTGTTTTATATTATTTTTAAATAAATACCAAAAAAAACTATTTGTTAATATTAATGTAGTTATATTTTTATCACTAATAATTACATATTTTTAATTAAATAAATTTATTTAATCTCTTATATAATATTTATTAACAAGTTATTAATAAAATTATGTTATTTTAATTAAATAAATAATTTATAAATTAAAATTTTATTTATAAATTAATAGTTATTTGAAATATATTTTAATTATTAAATCAAATTTTATTTGAGTATTTATATATTTTAAATTTAATTATATTTATTAATAATTATTAAAATTTAATTACATATAATTTAATTATAAAATTAAATAAAATTAAATTATTCATAATTTTATTAATAATTAATTTTAGTTTATTAAATATATAATGTTGAATTAAATTATTCATAATTTTTATTAATAATTAAATAATTGAATAATATATATTTAAATTATAGTAAATTAGATTATGAAGAAAATAAAAACGGGAATTAAAAACCACTTTTATAATTTTTATAATTTTTGAAAACTAATAAAAACAAAAATTAAAAATAGAAATTAAAAATTTTCAATACACCCTTTTCGATAACTTAATCAAATTCTTAAAGACCCTTTCCTTATCTTGACGAAACCCTAATGTTTATAGGAAGACTTAGTCACTGCCACTTATTTTAGCCATCGTCGATTAGGGCCCACATGTTACCACTGATAGGAGTGGCAGCTAGGCCCGATCTCAAGTCAACAAGTTAAGCTTAGGTTAATTAGGCCTTAGGCTTGAGCTAGTCTCAAACTAGGCTTAGGCTCGAGCTACTCAAATCTGACCTAACTCGAGACCTAATTTAGTTAAGACGGATTTGAGCTTGGACTAACTCTAGCCCGATTTGTCTCAAGTACTCTGCCTCAAGCTTAATTGAGCTTGGACCCTAGCAAGCGTAAACCAAGTCAGGCTCGACACATTGTCATCCCTATTCATAGACCTTAAATGGAGACAAGCATATGCCAATAGCCACCGTGAGGAGAGGAGAACAATCAATGGTTTCACCTTATGCCACTTACTTCCGGAGCATTACGCGACCCTCTTCTCTGAACAGCAGAAACATCCATTGCACAACCCAAAAGTTTTTTTGGTTCTCAACCATTCCTAACAACTACCATAAATAGCGCCGGTCACCAACGAGTATCAACAACGGGTGGTCAAACTACCACTGCTGAGTATTTGATTTACCATATACAATTGACAAGGTTTATAGGTATCTATAACCTTTCGAGTTTCCAAAATTCGATGACATAAAATCTCAATGACAACTACCGTTAGCAACACATGCAAGATAACACTCCATAACTCAACCACAAAAGAAGGAAAAATAATCTTATCATGTGATCGGGGAGAGAGCTCGCCAAAAGTTTCATAAATACCCAAATGGTAAAGGCCGTCTTCTATCACCTTTAACCATCGCATAACTTATATCACAACCAAAGAAACAACACAAGACTAAACATATCAAGAACATCTTTGATATTTGGGTTTCTAAAACCCAACACAGTAACTTGAACCTTTTAGGTTCTAAAATGAGATGGTAATTGTTGTTTATAACAAGTTCATCTCCACTGACCTATTGCATATACGTATCAACAAATTAGAATTTAAGGCTTAAATTGCCAGAATCAATGAAGGTTTTCAATAATAATTTATTGTCTAGCTTGCAGGGAAATGAGGCTATAGACTAATGAAAATTCTTTGCTTTTAGGTTATAATATGAACTTTTAAGATTTAATTCAAATCTTATTTGATTGCATAGTTAGGTTTTATAATATTTGCACAATCAATTTCATAATTAATAATTAGTAAAAATTACATAATAATCAATTCGTAGAAGAAAAGATAGCTTTTATATCAGTGCTCGGACCAAAATCTAATCCCGTACACAATAGGGTAACAACAAAACTTTTTCTTTCAATTTCTTAGAAGTCAAGATTACTTTAAATTTATAATTTAATTAATGCATAAAATATATAAAAGCATGATGCATAAATTTGTACCTTATTGTAAAGATGGATCTTTTTCTTATAGCTCCCATTAAACTAATTTTTGATATAGGTCTATTGCCATCATTGTAGCTGCAGAAGCTTCCAATAGTATTCATAAAAACTAGTTGAGAGAACTCTACCTATAATGTAGAGAGGGGTAAGTAAGAAGTAATAGCTCCTTTAGAGCCTATGACTATTTACTGTAGGATTTAAACTTTTTGATAATTTAATTGAATTATAATTTTAATTTTAATTAAACTTTAGTTAGAACTATAACTAATTATAATTAAATATCAATTACACTCAAGTAAGATCAATATAAGGTAAGTTCTAATTCTTATATTGACTCTTATTCTTTAAATATTTTATACTTAACCTTTAAAGTTTCTCAAACTTTATAATCAAATCTAACGTGATTAAATTACTTTTTTTCAACCTTATGTGACCCATCAGGTATCTAAATATATTAGCAATAGATATAAATTTATAGCCCTAAATCATATTTAAGATTAGATAAATTAAACTTATCTAATTTTTTTAATTTTTCTAATTAAATAATTTATATTTATAAATCAAAATTGCCGTCTACCAATATATCATAATCATTCAAATAAAAGGAATGTCAAACTAATGTTTATCGATCTTTTCTTGTATAATTTTTCTATATAATTCATTCTTTTCATCATACAATGTCTCAGTTAGACACAGAATATGAAATTAATATCTACCATATTTGATTCCAATCATTTTATTTCCCCATCATTAATAATTGATTCTATTAATGATATTTAAATATTATTTTTCAAAGCGTCATCTTATCTTGGTTAAAAATTTACTAAATCAATACCAATCGAGAACTACATAATGTTCTCTTCAATCACTTTATAATGATGAATCTTATATTGATCACTCAATTACCTCCATATACTATATATCATATCTAATAATTATCGATTGATCTACCCTTACAATCTATATATGAGATACTTTAGAGATCTAATGTTAAAAGATCATTTATATAATCATCTTACTAAGAATTTTCGTTGACATACAAGTAATATTCTAAATGAAATTCTTATAACGAATCAATTTAGTAAATTTGTTTTCTAACAAGCATCTATATATTTATTTATCTCTATATTTTAGTCTATGAGATCTACTACTTTCTTCATAAGGAAAAAATATAACATGTACTAGTATTTTCGCTCCATTAATGTTTAGTCTCTACAAAACAACGACTATAAATAATTTAAGAAAAATGTATAAATGTAATATAAATTTTTAATTATAATTACATCATAATTTCATTTGTAATATATATTTGCGCCATAGACTTTATCTTATACATAAAATATTTAAAAAAACATCTATAAGATAGCTAATGTCTTTAAATAATTGTCACATAAACTACAACTAATCAATTGACTATAAACTTAAACAATTGACTATAAAGATAAACTAACAATATTTTCAATTGCAATCGAAAAATTATGCTTCTAAGTTTTTTTTCATTATTACACTAAGTCTGTAACAGACAAATAACATCTGAACTGACGAGTCTTCTTATGATATATCTCGCACGGTATATTCACATTCTAAGTTCTGAAAGATTAATAGGACAATCCATATTTAAAATTAACCCTTATCATGCCACGATAAAATAATAATACAAATAATAATAATAATAATAATAATATGGTGTAAAGAAAATAGTGACTTGGTACGGCGGTGCTTTACAATGGAAATGGAGAATCTTTGTGAATGGAGCACTTATCATTTACTAGGATATGCAATCGAATAAAAGGAAAAAGAAGTTTAAGTGATCCACATTTGACTTCCTTTCAACAGTATAAGACAAATTAATTAAAAAAAACTAAAACACTTAAAAGGGAATTTATGCTTTATTTATTTTTTATTATTACCCAAATTAAAGAGACATTGTCTGTTTGCAACTGCCAACGATTGAAGATGAAAGTTGGCCAACTGTCGAAGGAACGGACAAGTGTTAGTTGCATCAGAATAGGATTTCCATTACTTGAAATCCCGTGCTATGTAGTTCTATTACTTCAGTTTAGGTGTTCAAGGTTTTAAACTGCAAATATACATTCAAAAGTTTTTATTAAATATGATTAATTCATTTTATTAAATAAAAAATCAATGTATACAATGTACAAGGCTCCATCCTTAGTGAGAATCTAAAAAGAGTCATCGATATACACAATCTCCTTCTTATATTTTTACAGAAAGGTTATTATTTTCGTGATTCGAACTTGTGACTTTCTGATCGCAAATGAGTAATTTTTATCAGTTGTTCCAGACTTTTTGCTAAATATAATTAATTCATTTTATTAAATACCAAAACAAAAATATCTTTAAAGCTAAGTTTGATCGTGCTACAAATAGTTTATGAGCACAATATTTCATAGTGGTTAGTCGCTTTATTTCTACATATTTTGATAAATGGAATGGCAAGTTATGACAATTTTGTGATTACTCATAGTTTTGTCAAGCATAGAAATCCTTCCAATGTCACGAGAATTTATTATCCCATTTTGACTAATGATATCCAAAGTTTCTAAACAACTATTTAATGATAGAAGTATTGGATAGGTCCAAACGAAGTAGCTAGCTAGCAATGTTATTGCTTCGATTTGGGATAATTAAAAAGATAATTAAAATAGTGTTTAGTGCCTTTAAAAAGGTAGTCATTGTATGTCGGTATTATGAGAAGGGACCAGACAATGCAAAAGGAGGAGAGTTAGGATATGGTTATTTATGCTTAAGCATGTGAACCGAGGCGTATCCCACGTCAATCCCATGTGGGCACAAATAGATTTTGGCCAACTTCTCTAAACAAACCAAATTTTCGATAAACAAAATATTAACTCAATCCAAGAAATACTAAGAGCGAGCCCGAACTTGTTTTTCACACATCAATTACATCAAACATCCCTGTAGCTGTAGGATCCCATTTTGAACTTTTCAGTTTCATGTTTGACAAATTCTTTTTCAGGAAAATGGAAATTGCGTATTGATTTGTTACATAATTAAGAAGTTAGAGATTCAAACTATGTTATAAAATAACAATAATTTACTTAAGTGTTTTTTCCCTTGTCAACGAGACAAATATACGCCATGCACTAAACATAAAAGGGATAGATTGAATATACACATCGATAAAGACAAATGGTACTCTTGAGAAAAATATGACACATGTACGAAAACAAATAAAACCTAACTTGCCTTTCATGGAGTAGTCGACAACTTCTTTTTGGACGACTTGGACACGTTCTCTCCACTCAGGTTTTCCATAGTTACTGATGACTTTGGCTTATGTGTGTATATATAGACTGCAATTAAGTTCGTTGCCATATTCACAAACTAGCTAAGTTCTTAATATCTTTCTTCTCGATTAGCTTCTGCATAAGTATATGTAAATGGCTATAAAGGCATTATTGCTAGTCTTCATTGTTGTCTCTGCAAATACTGTTGTGAGTTCACAGGCAAGAATTCTCCACGTCCAGGGTGATGAGCTACAATGGAGTCGGATGAATTTCCATGCTACCCATGTTCTTGTGCATGAATTAAAGTTGGATATGGAGAAACAAAGGTCGTATTGGAACAATGTGGCTGTGGATAGGGTCTCACCAGGAGGACCGGATCCTCAGCACCATCTTTGAAAAATCATCAATGTCTGCATCACAGACATTCCCCACCCATCTAATTTATTTTCATTGAGAATGATGCTCTTGTAATCTAATTTACCATGAAAAGCTATGGAATTGGCGTTGGGAAAGAGTAAGCTTTTTTCTCCCCTGATGGTCTTAAGAATCAAAGCCTCGCAAGTTGACCAACCAAATAAACATGAATGAATTATGTTTTGGTCTAAAACTGCACGTACGATGAATTTATATAAAAATCTTTACATACAACTATTTTTATTCTACTCTCAAGCAAAATGAGTACCCAAAGCTAAAATTGCTATTTGTTTGTGGAGTGTTACTTTACTTTTTGTTTTGATTTGTTTGAAAGAGGCTATAATACAAAGAATTCAAAAAATCTAAACATAGGGCATGGATTCGTGGCTCTTGAGGAACTGTTGCGTTGGTTTAATGAGACTTTCTAGTATTGCTGTAGTTGGACCAAATGGAATGTTTTCCTTTCCTTTTTTCATTTTGTACATGAACTAACGAGACAATGGTAAGTTGAGAAAACAAATTATTGAATTCAAAACAAGCAAAAGTTATCAATTTCATGCGTAATTTGCACTCACTTTATGTGGACAATCTACCAGTAGTTTTTTTTAACTTAAATGAATTATAATAATAGTAAGTTGAAATTTAAAAAATAAGTCCATACAATTCAGTTAGACAAGAGTCAATTATAGAAAAATGTAATTCGACCAATTACAATTATAGCAAGAAGTAACAATGTGAAGATATAAGAGCTGCCCTGCTCTTCAACTCCAATCTTTTAGTTTCTTATTTTCTGTATAGTATAAAGGAAAGTTTCATCTGAGTTTGATTTGCAGACTTGCTTTTTTATTGGCCTTAATGGTCATAATCACCTTTTCTAATTCAATGAATTGTCTTTACTACCAGTTCATACTTGTCTAATCCTTGCCTCCGATGCAGCCTATTATTCCTTTCTCTCCACAATGTATAAATGCATCAGATGAATGTAGTTTTGAAAATGCTTGAGTCCTTTCCCATCCCTTTGATTTGGTTGCTAGCCCATTCCATAATCATATGCAATTCTCTAGCATGGTAGTTATGTTATTTCCACATTAACTTAAGTGGTGGTCCACTAACCTAGTGTTTTAATTTATTACCCACTTATAAAAGTTTGACCAATTAAAAGAATGCCCAAAATAATAATAATTGTTGTAAGGTTATGTACCTTTTGATGGAGTGGGTACATTTAACC
>JANZXP010000004.1:9165581-9182519 GCA_027576715.1 Erythroxylum flavicans | reverse complement strand
TGTAAGTTCTCAAGTAGAGTATAATATCACTCCAGCACAACTTCGAGGTATGTCTTGGAAGCGAGATGAAATTGCTATGCAAATGTGGAGTGATTATATTATTTCTAATTGATTTACGTTTCTTTTTGTAAATGATATTACTATTATGTTATTTTCAAGAATTATAGTATGATGGATAAATTTTATTGATTAGAATGACTTAATATAATTTCTAGTTTATGTAATTTTATTATATAGAATTAATGTATAAGTTTTTAATAATATTTGATTTGCATATATTCTAATTTTAGCTACAATGATAATTAATTAATTAAAAATATACTGTATTATATTTTAATTATTACACATAAGGGTATAATTAAAAAAAAATAGAAACAGGATGATAAAACCAAACATGTTTTTGTTTTTAGTTTTTCATTACAAATCTCAACCAAACAGGTTTTTATTTTTTAGTTTTTATATTATAAATATCGACCAAACAGGTTTTTGTTTTTTTAAGAAAAAAATAGAAACCAAAAGCAGGAAACAGAAACCAAAAACAACAACAGAAAAACAGAAGTGGAACCAAACGGCCCCTTAATCTTTTAATTATAAACTAAACTTTAAAAAGTGGTTATTAAATATTCAAATGTTTAATTTTTTCAAATCTATCACAACATTAATATCTCTATTAATGTTGTTGATATAACAAGTCACATTAACCGTAATTTTAAACACATATAATGATGGATAAAATGAGATGTACATGTCAAATTATTATTTAAAAAAATAATTAACATTAAGCAAAACAAAAATTTTAAAAACGAAAACCTAACCCAACTGAAATTAGGAATTGGATGTTCTGCACCAGAAAACCAATCTTAATTGATATTTATATTAGGAGATGAAAAACCATAGGAGGTAGTAGTTTCGCAAACTTTCCGATTTGTTCCTAGCAAACAAATAAAATCAGAAAAATTAAAAGAACTAAAAATAAATCAACACTGAGATTTGTTAATGCAGTTCGGCACAATTTGCCTACATCTGCAGAGCCCTCACCTAACTTAAATAACTTTCACCGAAGTACAATAGATTTATCCAAGGCTTTACTGAGTCGACACCACTCAACCCTTGACACTATCTCTTAACCTCCCTTCCCATGAAAGAATTTCACACCCAATAGTACGACCGCCTTGTACTAACCTTAACAGATGATTTTCTCAATCTTTAATAAAAGAACAATAAATAAATACCTCAAGTGATTAGAATAATAAAGAACAAAAACTAAATACACTTGAGATAGAAAAACAACTCCCCCAAATATGCTGCTTCGTTAATGAAAGAACGGAAAGTTGTTCATCAAAAGATCTGCTGTGAAGCTTCAATATCTTCACTAAAAATCCTACGTACAAAAGCCAAAAAAACGTCTCAAATCAACAATGTTTCTTCACCAAAACATTAATCCAATAGAGTTACAACATTCGCAACAACTGCTGAAGTTTTTCGCACAAACCCAACAACAAATATAGCAGCAAAAAGGAACAAGAATTTCTAGAATTTTTGCACACCAATGCCAAAAATGACAACCACAAAATTAACACTCCATTGTCGATGAACAGGCCAATAAAATCATGCAAACACCGTAGAAAAATCAGCTGTGAAAATCCTCACACTAAACACCAAAGAAGCTCTCAATGGTTGCTCAAAACAGATTGGAAAACACAGAAGTGAAGGAGTTCCCGTAATAGAAACATACTCTCGCTGTCTGAGCCACTGAAGCACCATAACACTTGCTAGTGCACAGCAAAGTAGAGATGAGAGCTCTCCTAGTTAGTCACTGTCACTCACATTACGTGAAAAACCACACCACTTTCACGTAGGTTTTTAGAAAAGTGAATTAAATCACAATCAAACTTCCAACAATACCCTTCAGCCATCAACCAAATCTCTAGTCAAGATAGAGTTCTATCACATCTAAATATTATCCAACTAGTGTTTGAATCCAAGATGATAAAAAAATGCCGAAATAAAATACTTAGATATATAACATATATACTAACAGGAGATACACCTTATATAGTACATGAGAATACAGGAATCCACGGCGGTTGATTGAGCGTAGACCTTAGAATGTTCGCTTTCTAATCCGTAATCTATCATCCACCAATACTCCAAATCCTCATCATGATCACACACAAAATCTGGAACCTCAATCTTGTTTCGTCTTACATGTTCCCATAGATAATCAAGTCTGCTGATGTTCTTAAACTTGTCATGTAGCCTGCGAATTAATCAAAATTCAGAACTTTTATCATCCATCTTTAAGGGAAAGAGAGAACTAAATAGGAATGTCATTACTGCTAGTTGTTAAAAGGAGGCAACTGAAGGTGGCAAGGAAGAGCTTAGCCTGAAGGTCGGGGTGAACGAAGTAAACAACACGGAGATTGGTCTTGATGTCAAAAGGGATGACATTGTAAATTGATTGTAGAGTTGAGCTATCGAAGAAGTTGTTACTTCTTTAAACACCAGTGTGGAAGAAAATAATGTTCCTCAAATAAGTTGGGATGTAGCAGTAAACATCTAATTCTTAATTTCAGATGGGTTAGAGTTTTTTGTTTTCCATTATATTAATTAATTATTTACACAAAAATCTAACATGTACATCTCATTCTATATATTATCATACGTGTCTAAAATTACAGGCCACATCAGCAACGTTAATGGAGATACTAACGTTGGGCTAGATTTGAAACAAATTTAAAAGTTTGATTATTTAATTGTCACATTTTAAAGTCGACTTACAATTGCAAAATTGAGTAAAGTTTGAGATTTTTTGTAATTAAATCTTAATTTATTTATGGTGCAATATAGTATTAATTTCAATTAATAATAAGTAGCATTTCAAGTAATTTTATACAAAATAATTCTTAATTTGTGCTCTATAAATTTTACTTTTATATCAAACATGCTTTAAAAATTATAATAATATAAAATTGATATAACAACTATCTCTTTATTTATATTAATATTACTTTTCACATATTTCATATATAAGCAATAGCCTAATTAAGAAAATTAGTTTAATTATCATGCATATAAAAACTAAAAATAATATAAAAGTACTTAAAATATTACAATTTATATCATATTGTAAAGAATAACTGCACCAAAACATCATATATTAAAAATAATATAAGTCCATGACTCCATAAGCATTACAAGAAGAGTTTGTGTCTTAGAATCTAACAAAGTAAAAGTGAGACATGAAACAAAAACGCTTACAGTCAAAAGTTTTAATTTATATTACATATATAAAATTTAATGTATACATCAAAAACAAGGGAAATTAAAAGAAAAAAAGAAAATGTAATGGCATATCTGCTAAAATCACATTATTCATAAATTTCATTTGGTACAAAATCCTCATCATTGAGAAAAATCTCATCATCACCATTATTCAAATTTATTGCATCAAATGACATAACAATATTTTTCTATCCAAGATTATCTTTCAAGTCACTCTCATATATTAAACTTGACTTTTCATTGCTAAAAAATCAATATGATCAAGGAAACTGGATCCATATAACTAATTGTTCTATTACGAGTCATAGTAAACAAATAAAGTTAAATTATTAATAAATTACAAGAAATTATACTCAACTAAATAATGATAATAACATGTATTTCTAGAAGCATTAAGTTATATAAAACAAAGATCAAATGGTTCAATCTTTTATGTTTCAATTTATTTCTTTTTTCGAATGGATGAACTTAAATGTTAAATGTACTTGAATTCCTTTCATACTTAATTGCACTTATACAATGACTCATAATTTGAATTGCAAATCTTTATAATTTTGGAGCACCACTTCTGAGCTGGTCTCAATAAGCAACTGGAAGACAACAAAGTAACCTTATAAAAAATCTAAATAGACACTGAGATTAAAAAAAGTCCTAGTAGCAAACAACATATAGTAAAGTTACCTTTTCTATATTTCACTGATGACTACAAGATAAGATGTATACAAAAAAGACCTAATTTTCAAATTAACCTTGTTGCTTCCTTCACCCATTATTATCTTCTCATCACTTTCAATTGGACGAAATAATCTCACTAAAGACTCACAAACTTGAATAACAAATTGACATTGAGATCAAAATTCATAATTTTTAGGTACACTTTTAGAAACTTCTATTCCAACATTGGACCTGATATACTGAGATACAATCAACTTATCACTTGTAAACATTTGTCTCAACTCATTCTTTATTATAAAAAAAATACTAATGTGATAAGAAATTAGTTGTGAATCTTGTAATGGTAGGATGACACAAATTCCTACCTTTAGTGAAACTCTTTCCAATCAAATTTAGAAATACACAGTTATAGATAAACTTGATCATTTTTCTTGCTTTTACATCTTTTCATCATTGATAAGAGAGTATCTAGGATCTCCTATATTTTTTAATATCAATTCAATACAATGTGCAGCATAAGGAGTCTAATAAAAAGATTAATACTTGCTTTACAATCATTTTTTAGATGCTTTATAAGTATAATCATTTTTAGTGATAAACCATACAATATTTTAAAGCCCAAATTCATTCACAACATCATCAAATATTTGAAATAAAGTACCAACATTTCTAACAAGACAAGATGCACTAATTGACCTTAAAAACATTGTCCCCTTAGCAGAATAAACTAAAAAAATTGATAATAGATTCATGCTTCTATTTTTCTAACCATCACATTTAATTGAACACCCAAAAGTTGCCAAGTCATTCTTGTTTCATCTAATTAACTTTTTCTTTCATAATTAGAACTACTCAGAAAATTACCTCTATAGATTTTTATCTAGATCATAAGGGAGAATAGCATCCACTATAGCTGATAATAATTAGACTAAACAGTATTAAATGATACATCTACATCATAGCCATTATCGTGTTCACATTATGACATGTTTCTTTATATTGTCGGGTACTAGGAATTAAAGGTTGAGTTTCAGAAGTTGTTCGTGGAGCAAAAAAGTTATACACATGTTTTCTTCTCTTCTTCACATCAAATGTAGCAATCTCTTCTTGTTGGGTAGGAATATCACTTTTAACATTTCTATTATCATCCTAATTGTCACAAAAAGAACTTCCAATGTCATTATAAAAATATTCTTTGCCTTTTATCTTTCTCACTTTGATAATATTCAAATAAATTTTTCGTCTATCATTTTATGTTATGACTAACTTTCTTATAAGGCTCCACATCACCTTTGATCCGAACTAAATGTTTCTTTAGTCTAGTGATTCCCTCACCTTTTAAATGTTTGTTACATCACCTTTTAAATGGTTATTCACTTCGGGAACGAATGTAGCATAAGCCCAAGGTAGATTATCAAATCATCATGAAGAGGTTGAATTATTACGAATACTTAAACTTCCCTCTATGTATTTGTAAAAATAAATAAATAAATGTCAAAATTAGAATAATAACTTCACATTCAAAATAAAATTTTTGTATATAACGTCATTACATAACTATAAAATTTTAATAGACAATTATAAGTAAGTCCAGGTAGCTTCTATCTTACATCTTTATCTTGGTAATGCACATTGCAAAAGTGACTTTATTGTACAAGATAAAAAGAAAAGAATTACTTAAACATTTTATAATTTCACATTATATTGAGCAATGAATATACTCTTATAAATCAACACATGTTGTATATCCCATAGACTATTTTCTACTATGCATTTAACTACCCATTATAGCTATCATGTTAGAAATATTCCTTTCCAAAGTTTAATTTTTTGTATTTGTAATGTTATTTTCCAATGATGTCGATATATAAATGCAAACATTTTATTGTTTTAACTTAGGTACATATATTAAATGATTTAATTATATACCAAATCTTATGCTTAAATGATTGATCATATATTTAAAACTTTTTCTATACAAGCAATAATTCATAGTAATTTTGATCTCATTTTCATGATTATAAGAGTAACAAATAACCTGAAAAATCAAATAAATAAGACTCCATGGCTTCATAAACCCATTTACAAAAATGTATATTGTCAATAATAGACGTATATATATTCAACAACACTGTTTATTTCATAATTTTCCATAAATTCAACTTAGTTTTCACACTAAATTCACTTAATTTTTCCTTTACAAAACTACATAATCAATTTAAACTTTATAATGTGTAAAGAACCCTAACCCAAGACATGATTATTAGAGGTTTATACCATCACTGTAAGTCTCATGTTTCAACACGAGCAACAAAAGCACAAGCTTCAATCGAAACTAAATGTTCCTCGTTGGAAAGTTCTTTCTATTTTTAACTCAAACCAATACCATTCATAAATCAAAAGAGTCAAGACCTATAACTCACATTCAACAGAACAATAACAACTAAAAAAAAAAAGCAAGTAAAACCTAAGACTGTCGGGTCGCTGGGAGAAGGTTATGGGATTATGGTGACTTGCAGCGGGAAGCTGAAATGTGGGGACGTGCTGACGATAAGGAGCTGGTGGCTGGTGTCATTGCGGTGGAGCTGGTGTAATGGAGCTGAGGCCCAAATTGGTGTAATGAATGATTTGAAATTGAGAATTAATTTGAAAACATATTACATCATAAGGGTATTTATCGAATTTAAAATATTAATTAATTATGTATAGCCAAATATATATTTAAAATTTTGAAGGATAAATTATTGTTTTACGTATGTATTTTTTTAATTCTTACTTTTTTTATTAATTATGTATTCTAAATAACTTGGAAATATTATTTCCAACTTTATATAAAACCTCACAAAGTCAAACTATAAATTTGAAAGTAAATGCAAGTTGCTAAAAACGGTTATTATAGTTAAGGCCTAGTTCCAAATCCCGAGTGAAACAAACAATGGAATGGAACTTCCTTTGTGGGGTTGCCAATTCGTTCGATACATTTTTATTTGTTTATTGTCCTGAATCTGCATGCTCCCATTTTCATTTTCATGCGTACTCTTAGCTATGCACCAATTTGGTCAAGATCCAATCGACCTCGCAAGGAAACGCTTCTCAACATGCTGCTATTTTTGTCTTCCAGTAAGCAAATATACGTCCCCTTCTGGTCTCCCAAGTCATTCTCATCTATCTCTGCCACCAGAACTACTAAATGGAACTCAACCACCAATGTTATCATCATCAACCCAACTCTGTTGCTCATGGAGTCATGTTCTTCAATGAAGCAACTGAAGCAAATCCAAGCCCACATGACCCCAACCGGTCTCATTACCCACACCTTTCCTTGCAGCCGGGTCTTGGCTTTTTGTGCCCTTGCTGACGCTGGAGATATAAATCACGCCAGTGCTCTGTTTAGTCAATTTCAGAATCCTAATACGTATATGTGGAACACGATGATTAGAGGTTATGCTAAAGCCAAGTTGCCCATTTTGGGGTTCTCCTTTTTTCGCCAAATGGTTAGTCAACGGGTTGAATTGGATAGTAGAACCTTTATTTTTGTACTTCAAACGTGCGAGCGGCTCTTGAGAGCTTTAGAGGGAAAATCGGTTCATTGTGCCATTTGGAAGATGTGTTTTGTTTCTTCTTTGTTGGTCCAGAATGGGTTGATCCATTTTTACAGCGTGCGTGCTTGTTTGGGGTTGGCCCGTCAAGTGTTCGATGAAACTTCTTTTAGAGACGTCGTTTCTTGGACGTCGATGATTGATGCTTATTCCCAGCACAACTGTTATAACGAGGCTTTGGAGCTTTTTAATTCCATGTTGTTTAGTGGGGTTGAACCAAACGAGGTCACCGTCATTGCTGTTCTTTCGGCTTGTTCGCAGAAGGGTGATTTGAAAGTGGGAACGAGTATTAATGAATACGTGAGGAAGAGCAATCTAAATCGTAGCCTGAATTTGATGAATGCTATTTTGGATATGTATGTGAAATGTGGCTGCCTGATTGCTGCACGAGAGATTTTTGATGACATGTTAACTAAAGATGTGTTCTCATGGACTAGTATGGTTAACGGGTATGCTAAAAGTGGTCAGTTAGAAACGGCAAGAAAGTTGTTCAATGAGATGCCTGAGAGGAATGTAGTTTCTTGGAATGCAATGATTGCTGGTTATTCTCAATACAGTCAACCAAAGAAAGCTTTAGTGTTATTTGATGAAATGGTGGATGTAGGGTTGGTTCCAACAGAGAATACTTTAGTGTGTGTTCTCTCTGCTTGTGGCCAATTGGGATACATGGACTTGGGGCAGTGGATACATCAATCCTACATAAGCCAGGAATGGAGTGAGATTAGTCTGATTTTGGCGAATGCACTTATAGATATGTATGCTAAATGTGGATTTGTAGATGTAGCTGCTAAAATTTTCAATAGCATGCTAGAGAGAAATTTGGTTTCCTGGAATTCCATAATTGCTGCTTATGCTGCTCATGGGTATAGTGAGCAAGCTATTATTGCTTTTGAGCAGATGATAAATGGAGGAATTAAACCAGACGATATCACATTTGTTGGTTTATTGTGTGCTTGTAGTCACGGTGGGTTAGTCACTGATGGCAAAATCTATTTCCAGAACATGAAAGCAAGGTATAATGTAGAACCCAAGAGGGAACACTATGCTTGTATGATTGATTTACTGGGTCGAGGTGGACTCCTAAAAGATGCCTATGAATTGATAAAAGGGATGCCCATGGAGCCATGTGAAGCTGCTTGGGGTGCCCTTCTCAACGCTTGTAGGATGGTTGGGAACATTGAACTGGCTCAGCTTGCTGCTTATAAACTTCTACAATTAAATCCGGAGGATAGCGGGGTATATGTCCAGCTAGCAACTACCTGTGCTCATGGGGGAAGTTGGGCTGACGTGGGAATGGTTAGAAGTGTGATGAGAGATAGAACGGTTAAGAAGATTCCCGGACATAGCTTGATAGAGGTTGAGGGTGAGTTTCATGAATTTTTTGCTGGTGATAAATCACGTCCAGAATCTGAGGGTATTTATAAAGCATTACAGGAGTTAGTTGCGCTATCCAAACTGAAAGACTATGTTGAAGTTGAATCTTCTTGCCACTATATCTAATCTTTGAATGCACAGATGGTATCGGCAGGCCAATTTCTTACTGGGTAGTGTTACATTCTTCACGTCTCTTAATGCTGAGTGGAAGTGAAAACTCATCGCTTATTAATACCCTAATAGGAAGGCAAGGAAAATGACCATTTAATGATCTTTTATACGGAGGGGGAAAGAGAAATCACTCTGGAGTCTGGAGTCTGAGCATGTTGGGTTCACTAAGTGGAAGGACAAAGTATTTTCTTCTCTCAACACAAGAAGGATTCCTAACATCTTATATTCAACAAGTTTTGGCGGTCGAGCTGATTTCCAGGATTATGGATGGTTTTCCTACCGGGAACATTTGGGGGCATCTTGCTGTTGCTGGTTAATAGGGCTGTAAACCAACAACAAAAAGGTTTTCTGATGGGACTTCTGCACTGTGGGTTTATTTAATAGCCCAATTCACAGAAAGTACAGGCTGGCTTCATACAATGAACACCAAAACCCTATCAACATTTTTTTTTGAAAAGAAAACTGTGACAACATTGCTAAAACACATGGGATAGAATTAGATAGAGCTTGGACTTGCCCTCTACAATGTTTGATGGAACTCAGTATAAGATTTTGAGGTTGACTTTAGATGGTTATGTGAAGTTTTTGATTATTCGAGAATGAAAATTACTCATTCTATGAAGTTTCCTGCTCCACTTATGTCGATTGCCTTTTCAGATGATTGCAGAACAAGGGCTATTGGTGCTTCAAATGGGATCATTTTTGCAAGGAAGAGTAAGGTGAAGGAGGATGTGAAGGAGGGTGGATTGCGAGATTCAATGGGGTTGGTGAGTGTATAAGAGCCATAGAAACAGTTTTTGAGGTCAGCGTATATCAGGTACTTTCATAGGAGTCGGCGAGAGAAGTCTAGTGAAGGGAACCATTTAATAATGAGACCAAAAGAAGGTGAAATTGACAGAATGTGATAAGTTGTTGAAGTTGTTCAGGCATAGGGAAACTATGTTTCGGTGTTTGTGTGGGAAAAATGCAGAGAATGTTGTGGCTGTGATGGAGAAGTTGGTGGCAAGTAAGTTGTTGAAATGTGTGTCAAATTCAGAAGAGGAGGTGCTTGGATTGTTGTAGGAGTTCTTGCAAAGCAGCCGACTATGCAAGACGTTCTGATCTTTTGATTGGCTTAATGAGGAAGGTACTTGAAGTGCAGGCAGAGGATATTAGATATTACACCTTCTGAAGCTTTGAAGTGGCATATTAGAAATCTCATGCGTTAAGTTGAGGAGGAGGAGATGAGGATCCAGCAATCATTGCAGGAGATTCAGGGCATAATTTCTCCTCCGTTGGAAGAATCACTGGAAGAAGGTGAAGTTTTCTTCTGTTTTTTCTCTGCAAGGGGAAAAAATCTTTCTTTTTGAACACGTTTTGCAGGGAGAAGTTGACGAATTTGTATCATGAGAAGCTAATTATGAATTGCTTGGTCGGTGATTATGTAAAGCAGAACTACTCCAAACAAGCTTCTGTATTTACAAGGCCACATAGTGGAAACTTCTTTATTGGAAAAGGTATGGCTGCCTGACATAGATGAGCCATTGGGGCAGTAAACGTTTGAGAATGTTGTAACGTTTAAAACTTGAAAACGAAAAACGTTAAGTTGGATCATCAATTGCAAAAGGCATCAGTTGTGTGGTATAATTTCCCTCGAAAGTGTTAATTCGAATCGTCAAAAATTTAAAGGTGCGAATTCTATGTTGCGAAATTAATTATTAGTAGTTTAGCAAGATTATCCGGGTTTTGTCGATATATTTTCAAGTTTGTGGTGTTTGTCTCATGCAGCAAAGACTAGTACCATTGGCTCTCCTACTTTTGCTCTAAGTTCAACCAGAATCTAGTTCCAGCTCTTTCTTACTTAGCATAATGAATTAGAAACGGTTATGTAAATACGAATTTTCAATTAGGTTTTGTGGTGTTTGTCAGCTAAAATTCCATTTGTTATGCAATGAGGGAAGACTTAGCTTTGGATCCATCGCCCGCATTGCTAGTCCCCTCACTATGTTTCTCGTCTAAGACTCTAAAGTCCCTGCTCTTCATAAAAATTCCATAATTTTGGGCTCAAGAGCTCACAAACTCAACTTCAATGAACGCGAGGGTTTTATTCAATACTTACAGGACGGTTAGGAAAAGCATCGACCATGACCTCGGTGTTTGACTTATGTGTTAAAATTACCCAATTGGTTGTAATTTGCTGAAAATTATTTAAAAACATTATTTATCTTATACATAATATATGTATATAATAAAGTTTATAAGATAAATATACATTATAAGTAAAATTATGATGAAATCATAATAATAAAATTCATATTCTAGTTATGCGTTATCTTTAAATTGTTCCTAGTTATTTTTCTACTCAGACTGGACATTAATAGAACATAAAAAATGCTAACACATGTTTTGTTTTTTCTGTATGAAATAAGTAGTTGATCTTATAGACAAAAGCATGGAGATATTTAAATAAATGTGTGAGTGTTTATTGAAGAACAAGTTCTCTAAACTAATATCATATGAGAGATCCATTTGGAACATTTATGTCTATGAAAATTCTCTTTGTGATGATTGTATAAGTAATCATTTAACTTGAGATCTTCAAAGTATCTCATATAATGACTACTCTGCTTTGTAGGCATGTCAATGGGCTGGGCCGAGCTGAGCCCCGTTGGCTGTGGCCCGACGGGCTGATCGGATCGTGGCTAGGGCTATGGCCCACCAGGCCACAGGTGGACCCGACCTGCCAATTAGTTTTTTAAAAGAAAAAAATATAAAACGACGTCATTTTGAAAAAAATGGGCGGGCAGCAGGTCACGCAGACCCGGCCTATCCCGTGGCCCGGCCTAGGGGGATCATGGTCGGCCCATGACCTGCCCGTGGCCAGCCCAACCCGGACCAAAATGGGCCGGGGGGTCGGGCCATAATTGTCAAGTCTAATGCGGTAGTTACTAGATATAATATGAAATATATGTAAGTAGTTAAGTGATCAATATAAAATTTATCACTCTAAAGTGATTAGAGAGAAGTTTCGTTATTCTTAATTAGTATTTGATTCGAAAAATCTTTGGCCGAGATGACCTTAATTGAATCAATTGCTAATAATGGAGAATAAATATGATTAGACTTAAATAAAATATACATTAGTTTCATGCTCTATGTCTAATTAGAACATTATATAATGAAAGGATTCAATCATATGAAAAAAAATCAAGCACTTGAAGGTTAATCAAAATTACTTTGACATCCTTAAATATTTGGGCAGTCATAAAGTATTGTTAGATGCTAATCTTTTGATCTATGAATTAAATTATTTAATTAGAGAATTAAAGATAAATTAAAATAGTTTAATTTATCTAATTCTAAATATAATTTAGAGTTATAATTTATATCCATTATCAACATATTTGGGAGATTAATAGATCATACACACAGAACAAGTTGAAAAGAGAAAATGTGTTTTAATTAAGTTAGACTTAACTGTAAAATTTGAGAAATTTTATGATTAAATATGATCTATTTAATAAATAAGGATCAAAATGAGATATTAGATCTTATTTGAGCATAATTAAAATTTAAAAATAATTATAACTAATTATAATTCTAATTAAAGTTTAACTGAAATTAAAATTTTATTTCAATTAAAATACTAAAAGGACCGAGCCTTATTATAAATAGGCTTAGGCTCTAAGGGAGTTAACACTCTTTGCCTACCAATTCTCTCAGCATGTTTTGTGAATACTATTAGAGATCAGACAATTGTATAACCACGGTGGTTAAGATGAGACAATTTCAAAAATAATTCAAGAGAAATGACAAGAAAAAGGTCAAGCTTCAAAATAAAGTATAAATTATGATTCATGCTTTATTATATTTTATATGTTAATCACGTTATAGAATTTAAGTGATCATGGATTCAAAAAATTATAACAAAAAAGTTTTTTGTTTTTCTACAGGGTGTATGATTAGATTCCTCCCTGATTTTCTAACACTAAGTTTGTAAAGAACAGGAGAAACTAATTAAAAGGAAGAAGAGAGCGCGGGAGTAAGAGAGAAGTTAGGGTGTGAAAGAGTGAAAAAAGAAAAATGGAAAATCTCTTGCCAAATAGGAGAGACGACCTAGGTTAACCTTGGAGAAGAGGATGACCGTTATGTTAAAAGACTAATAAGCAATTCAAATGTCATTTACCAAAGATAAGCTAATATTTCCTTTTATTCTTTTACATAAATGTCCCCATTTAAGCAAATTCTAACAAAGGCACCCATTTTTATAATAGACTGGTGGAGACACTATTTAATAAATACCATGTCACACATAAGGTCTATATGTCTTAATATACACAAACCAATCGCTAATTTGAGGTGTAAAATAGGGATGTCAAGTTAATATTTGAGAAGAATGTGGATCCTTACAGGAAGGGTTAAATTTTAATAATTGATGATGCGTAATGAGCATACAAAATTGCTTATAAGACACCTATTAGCATGTCCTCGTATAAATTAATAGTTGATAAGCCATGTCATCTTTTAGTAGAGACAGAGCTCAAGGCTTATTGAGCAATTAAGTTGTGTAATATGAACCTAAATGAAATTGGTGCATAGATAAAGTTGCAATTACAAATTTTGAAGAGTTAAGGAATGATAACTATGAAAGTTAAAGAATTTACAAAGAAAAAACTAAGATCTTTCACCATAAGATGATATTGAGGAAGAAATTTATTGTTAGAAAGAAAGTTTTTCTTTTTAATTCAAGGTTGAATTTATTTCCAGGTAAGTTATGTTCTCATTAGGTTGAACTTGTCATTGTGATTAATGTTTTTCATCATGATGTAGTAGAAACTCCAAACTTGGAGAAAAAAAAAAGATGTTTAAGATGAATGGTCATTAAGGAGGTGAGATTGAAAGATCTAATTTATAAGGAGTGATATGACCAAAAAGAAGAATCAATCTAACAACTTTTTTTAAAAAAAGTTGTTGGGTTCAACCCAAATCTTGAGCATGTAACTAACATCCTCCAATTCTACTTAGTTTGTACTTGTTAGGGAAGTAGTAACTTTAGTCATTTATTTTTTTTCATATCAGTTATCTTTTTTGTTATAATATATGTTATTTTTTACATTGAGGCTAATATAGTGTATGAGTGTATGGGAAGAGTAAGAATCATTATATGATGTGTTTAATTATAAATTTTTCTTTTAACTTGTTCTAAATGGGCTAAATTGTCATGAATATTATAAGGTTAAACTAGTTGAAAATGAAGATGAGACATATTGATGGTTAAATTAACTTGAGGAGTGAATTACAATTAACATTAACAGTTAAGTTAAAAAGGAACTGTGAATTTTTTTTGGTATATTAATTAACTATGTTAAATTAAGAGATCTCTGTCAATTTATACTTTCTTAATACATGCTTTTCTTCTAAGTGGATGTATCTCTAGAAATTGCTTTGAATTATTTTAACATTAACCGATATATGCATGTATGAAAAGGATAAAATCCATATTTAATTTAATGGTTAATTGTAAAAAATCTCTAATTTTTCTTAATTTTTAATACTAGTCCAAACTTTGAAAAGTGACACTAAAATGCTTAAATTTTTATTTTTTACAAAAATAGCCTGACATTAAATGTTTCATTAACGTTGTTAAGATGACATGCTATGTCAGATTTTTATTTTTGCCACGTGGATGCCATATAGGACAGTGGTTCCATGTATGATATTTATTATTTAATAAAAATATGTTAAAAATTGAAAAAATAATTACAAAAAATGATATCAACGGTCTAGGTCGTTGTTGCATGCCTTTCTCTATTGATGGGACCTTAATCTATCAGTTGAATGATCTTTATATTTCTAATCTTCTTTTAACTCCTTTTTTATTTCAACCTCTGGCCAAGCAAAATTATCTTGACATGTTCACAAAACTTTGATTGCAACAGAATCAAGAGGTTTAACATATTTTTTTTGCGGCAAGAAATCAAGCCTTGATCTATATTTTAGACGAAGATAAAGAAGTTCCAGATGCAGAATAACTTATTGTTTTTTGTTGCCACCTCCCTTTCTAGTCTCCCTCACCTCTTTACAAAGAATTTATATTCACATTTCCTAACCTATTGTTGTATTATATTTAAAATTAATGATGTTTTGAGAATTTATCCTAGTAATGGAAATAATTTTCACTCATTAAGCTTTCAAAGTCACTCATAACTCATCCGTGGATATTTCTAGACAACTATTACATATATCAATCAATACTTATGTCATGGGAAAATGCTACATTATGAAAGTTGGAGTGCAACCTTTGTAGAGCAATAAAATGCATTAAACATCAAAACTGACATCTTAGTTATAACTTTGTTGCTTTTATCCTGAAACCCATATAAATGTCTAAGAAAACCAGTTAGACCATGTTCTGGAGTGTTACCAAGAATAGTTGAATCTTATAGTAAAGAGAAGAGAGAACACAGAGAGACAGGGAAAACCAAAACCAAAACTAAAACCTATATCCTAAATCTGTTTAATTTCACTTGCCATCTACTTCTTGTTCCAAGTAAATGCCATAGAAGCAGTCGTCACTATGGAAAAACATATAGTTATCGGGTTTATAATAGATTTTAGAACAACATGATACATGGTAGCAAAGAGAAGAAGTAAAACATATAGAAAACTAGTGGATAAGAGAAGCAAAGTTGTAGAGTTTTAGGTTTAATTAGTTTTTCAATTTTAACATATTTTTATTAAATAATAAATATCATACGTGGCACGACTGTTCTATATGACAACTATTAGACCCTTAAGTCCAGACTGCGGGATCGTGCGAGTGTTGGCGAGCCTTGTCCAATGCTTGGCATACAGGTCGACAAGGCGTGTTGATGAAGGAACAAGGCAAAGTCTTGCGAGTTGGCGAGCAAAACTTGAGGAACTTGTTAAGCAGGTGAGGGATGCAAGAAGTATCGACAAAGATCTCGAGAGTAGTCTAGATTTGGTACACGTGGGTACGCGTAGATGTGCATTGACAGCAATCTTTGATGAGACGTGAGATTCGGATGCGAGGTCACGTAGAGTTGGCAAACTATGTCATGCGAGAACCGAGGGAGCGAAAAGGCACTTGACTTCGGCGAGGCAGGTCGAAGGTATGTAAAACATGCGAAGTTTTATACTAACTTGGATTGTGACTTGTACTTAGTCATGGAGCGACGAGACTGCACCATGAGTGAGCTTGATCATGGAAGATGGACTTATCCATGGACGTGCATTGATGGACCTATTTGCGGATAGGCCTTGGTAACTTGGAAAATACATCAACAGTGACGTGGCAACTGTGAGTGATGTGACACATGATGACTTGGCGAGATCAACTTGAAGATCACACTGAAGATTCATTAAATCTAAGAGATAAAGACCATGTGGGAGAATAATTTAAAGATAGCGGAGATCTTCAAGGATATGGATGCAATCTTCCAAGGTGGCATGTAATCTTTATTGGATTATATTTTGATGTAATGTAGCCAATTAGAAGAGTCTTAAGGGAAAGGGGATGTCTTCCATTTGGTCAGTGTGATGCAGTGTAATCTTTAGTTGATAGGATCACTTAAGATTATGGAGATCCTTAAAGATCTTGAACTTTCTTTCCAAACAAGAGGAGCCTATAAATAGCTCATTAGAGTTGAGAGCTAAAGATTTCAGTCATTGAGTCGTTCACTCATTAAGAGAAATCACTTAGAGGAGAGAGCTTTGAGAGTTGAGAGCTTTTGGGGGGTTCTCATTGTAAGGGCTTTGAGTAGGGAGTTCCTTGTAAGTGCTTCGAGAAGGAGGTACTTGTATCTTTTGTTAACATTTTGTTGAGAGTTAATGA
>JANZXP010000004.1:9137578-9153135 GCA_027576715.1 Erythroxylum flavicans | reverse complement strand
ATTGCATGATTTGTGTTTGTTGTGTGTTATTGTTTTGTTTGCTTGAGGACAAGCAAACGTTTAAGTGTAGGGATGTTGATATTTGTCAATTGCATGATGTTTTAATTTGTTATGTATTTAGTGGGAATTTGAGTGTTCAGTATGCATTTAGGGTTTAATTATGTTAGTTTGTGTTTTAGTATTTTTTATGGGTTAGATTAAGTCTTTGAGCTTAAATATTATATTTTTACGTTATCGTGATGCGTTTGTTAGTGTTTTAGGGTAAATGGTGAAGAATCGAAGAGTTTTGGGCCAAAGATATAGCTCACAACCACAATCGTGACAGAGAAGGACGAGCCAGCAGTAGCTAGGCCATGTGCACGATTGTGACAGAAAGCCTCCAAGTCAGGCCACGATCGTGCATATTGGGCCACGATCATGATAGAAAGGTTAAGGTGTCGGCCATAATCGTGGCCTAAGTCAGACTGATAGAAAAGCTCAAGTTTCGCAAGATTATTTGGACCGTTTCGACCCCGACTTTGACCTAGAGCCTCAAAAGTATAAATAAAATATTACAAGTCAGAGGTAGCAGTTTTTAGAGAGCTAAGAGAGTCGTGCAATAGAGCTTTGATTCAGTCAATTTCGAGAGAAAACCTAGAGAGAAATCAAGAGATTGAGGAAGGAGATAAAGGAAGAGAAACACGGAGAAGAGCTTGACGCGATATACTTCTCAGAACAGGTGGTTTCCTGTTGTCGCTGCCTCCCTGACTCCGTTCTCGGCATATTTTCCATTTGTTTTAGTTTTATTCATGTATAGGATTGAAATAGGTGTTGAGAATCGTTTGTGTTGAATGTTGAGTTTATGTTTATACTCACCTTTGGATCTTGATTTTTGAGATTAACAAAAATCGATTGATTGTGTTCTTATTGATTTAATTGTGATTTCAATTCTGCTCTTAATAACTTGGCAACAAACAGAAAGGGTGAGCCAGGTAAAAATAATCAATTTTTGCTAACGAGAGTTAGGTGAATTGATAGGTTAAGAATTGAATTAAACCTGTAGAATTGTGTAACAAGATATTGAGCATAGGTTCCCGGTAGGTTAGTTATCCGGTAGGTTAATAGACAACTTAGAACTAATTTAATTTTTGGGTTAACTGCGAATCAAGAGATCGCAATTCCATAATTTAAATTAGGGATCATCAATTAGCGTTAAGAATTATAACTCGAGAGAGAGTAATTCACCCTTGGACTATCTAGACCCGTTAAGTCAATGATTGCATAATTGGTTAGGTTTCCATTAATGTCGAATCAAAACCTCCTTTCTCTCACTTGGTGATTTCTAGATTAATTTCGGATTGGGTTGTGCTATTGCTATTTTGTTTACACTTCGGCACTTTAATTTCCCATAATTGGTTATTGATTGATTTAATTTTTGCATTAGTTATTGTTTAGAATTATTGTAGGTTAGGATGACCTTAGATTTTAGGACTAGTTTCGCCCTCCTTGTGGGTTCGATACCTTATGTACTACGTGAACGACTTGTGCGCTTGCGAAATTTACCCAGGTTATAAATAGTAAAACTTAGAGCGTGTAACCTTGCAAACAAGTTTTTGGCGCTGTTGCCGGGGAATGTGATTAGTTTAGTTCTTTAGTTTAAGGTCTTTTATTTTTTTATAAAAAAATTGGGCATAAAGTACAGACACATCAAGACATGTTAAAATGAGAAATAAGACATCTGAAGAGCTAGATTGCAAGAAGGAAGGGAAAGATCAATGATGGAAGATAGATATTATAGGGAGCAAGGAACTTTTGAGAGTTACAATGAAGCACAACATGGTTAGGGAAATAATGATCCTTATTGGAATATGTACACTCCGGGTTAGTATAACCACCCTGAATTCTATTGGTCCAACAATGTAGGGAATCATTTAGGACATCAAGACCTAGTTGAATTTCAATATGATGAATCCAATTCATGGGATTCCAAGCTGGACAAAATCATGGTTAAGTTCACAGATATGGAAGAGAACCAGAAGAGATTGGAAAAGAAGTTTGAGCAAGTAACAGAAGATTATGCATCTTCTATTTATAATCTAGAGGTTTGAATAGGACAACTTTCTAGGAAATTTTGTAAGCAAAGTGTTGAAAACTATTTGCACAACATGAAAGTAAATTCAATAAAGCCATGTCAGGCTATCATACTTAGGAATGGGGTAGAGCTAGAAGAACCAGCAAGAAATCAAGCTAATCCCGGCCTTATAGAAGATAAAGAACTCAAGGAAAAGGATGAAGGAAAGGATGGAAACCCCTTATACTATTTGCCAAATCTTAGTACACCATGTTTGAACATCGAAAAATCTAGGATAAATGTCCATGCAAAGATCCCTACCCTTTGGATTGATGATGATGAAGAGATATTCAACATGAATGGTGCATTTAAAAATCTGAAGGTTAGTAGCTCATTCAGGATAATTGATGTGTTCGAATCTTCTGAAGAACAAGAGGACAAATAATAGATGACAACAGACATAAAGTTTGAAGAAGCAATGAAGGTCTCTATTCGTGAAGCGAAAGAAGCAGAGGAGACAAAGGTGATTAAGGAAGAAAGATAACAACTCACCTTTTTACAAGAAAAACTGTTGGATTCGATGGAATATTCAGGGAGTTTCGTTATTCCCTATTTTATTGACAGTTTGTTAATGAAAAGGATATTACTGAAATTAATTGGTTTTCATAATTTTATCAATATTGTCCTTCTAATCATTTTGTAATTTGTAACATACTTACAGGCTACAAAATTGATGTTGAACAAAAATGGTGGAAGTAAGCCGCTCATAATTGGTCCTGGCTGAGTTTTAAAGTATGAAGGTCAAGCTAGTGACCATAAATTAGCACGTTTAGTAGTTAGATTTAAATTGTTGTGTAGTTAGGTTTGTTTAAAATTATTAAATAAGTTTTGAATGATTTAGAACGATTTGGATTGTTAATTCTTTTGCTCTCTTGAATTACTTATAAGATAGGGAAACACCCTCAATGTCAAGCAGATTTGGTCTCAACACTATTGTCATCACCACCTCCATCACCATAAACGGTTTCATGTTTTAACCATTTTCTTTCATTTTTGTTAGTATTTTATTCTTACTTTTTTTTCATGTATTGAGTTTTATTTCCCCCTAGTGTGTTTATGTTCCCTTCTCACATTGAGGACATTGTGTTGTTGAAGTGTGGGGAGGGTTATATGTTTTGTTTTGTATGTGATTTTGCATATGGTATGATAGTGTTAGATTGCATTTTGTGAACTGTATGAATGTGTTAATGGCTTAGATGGAGTGAAATTTATTTAATTTTGAACATAGTCTAGTAGGTTGTAAATGATCATTAGCTCGCAAAATTAGTGAATTAAGGTTCTTTGGATAAATATACAACTTAATTAGGACTTAGTGTAAATTTAGCACCCTCTAGATTGTCACATTCATTCATAATTTGAAGCCTTTTTACTTAAGTAGCTTAACTAGTATTTTTCATGAAAACAAATAGTTTAAAACAACAAGGTAGGTGAAAAAATTGCTTGTGTTTTGTTAATAAATCACTATTCTACTAATCTTTAGGTTATGAGTAGAGCTAGTATCCAGTTGAAAATGTGATAATAGCTGAGTAACCAAATCAACATGCATCACAAATGTGTGCCTTTGTGTCAAAAGGCTATAATGACGTCTCAACCAAGCTATTAATAAATGACTTAGTAGAGTAACCAGATCGACATTCATCACCAATGTTTGCCTCCAAGTAAAAGATTAAGTCCGTGTTTAAAATTTTTATTAAAAAAAGGTATGTTATTAATAAAAACTGACCGGACTTGTAATAAGCTTGAATTTTCATAAAAGTGTACTTAAGAACAGTCACAAAGTCTAAAGAACCAAAGAATTATTAATGTGTGTGTCCAATTGAAAAGGGTAATTAGCCCTCGATTAACTTGTATATTTACTTCAAAGCTGTTAAACATAGATTTTGCCGGTTAATGATTAGTTATAACTTGTCAGATTATGTTAAAGATTAAATTTGTTCCATGAAGTTGAAGCCAATGTCTCATTTTTGCATTGTGTGCTTCGTGTTGTTATATTTGTTGTTTTGTTTTCTTGAGGACAAGTAAATGTTTAAGTGTGGGGATGTTGATAGTTGTCAATTGCATTTTGTGCATTGTGTTTTAGGGTTTAATTTGTAATGTCTTTAGTGTGAAATTTAGTGTTGAGTGTGTGTTTAGTGTGTTAATTGTGTTAGTTTATGTGTTTAAGTATTTTTATGGGTTTGTATGAGTCTTTAAGCTTAATTGTTATATTTTTTAGGTACCTTGATAGGTTTGTTAGTGTTTCAGGGTAAACGGTAAAGAACGGAGGATATTCGAGGAATTTTCGAGCCAAAGACATAGCCTACGATCGTGGTACAGCAAGCCACGATCGTGACAGACAAGGACAAGCCAGAGCAGCCAGGCCACGATCATGCACATAAGGGTATGGTCGTGATAGAGCTTACATTTAGGCCACGATCATACACATGGGGCCATGATCGTGACTTGCATTGGGCTGACAAAAAAAGTCAAGTTTCGCAAGATTTTTTAGACCATTTCGATTCTGACTTTTACCTAGAGCCTCAAAGTATAAATAGAACATTACAAGTTAGAGGTAGCAGTCTTTAGAGAGCCGAGAGAGTCATGCAAGAGAGTTTTGATTTAACCAATTCTGAGAGAAAACCTACAGAGAAATCCAGAGATTTAGGAAGGAGACGAAGGAAGAGAAACACAGAGACAAATTAGACGTGACGTACTTCCCGGAATAGGTGGTTTCCTGTTGTCGCCGCCTCCCCGACTCCATTCCTGACGTATTTTCCATTTATTTCAGTTTTATTCATGTATAGGATTGAAATAGGTGTTGAGAATTGTTTGTGTTGAATGTTGAGTTTATGTTTATACTCACCTTTGGATCTTGATTTTTGAGATTATTAAAAATCGATTGATTGTGTTCTTATTGATTTAATTGTAATTTCAATTATGCTCTTAATAACTTAGCAATAAACTGAGGGTGATCTGGGTAAAAATAATCAATTTGGGCTAACGAGATCTAGGTGAATTGATAGGTTAAGAATTGAATCAAACCGGTAGAATTGTGTAATGAGAGATTGAGCATAGGTTCCCGGTAGGTTAATAGACAACTTAGAACTATTTAAATTAGGGATCATCAATTAATGTTAAGAATTATAACTCGAGAGAGAGTAATTCACCCTAGGACTGTCTAGACCTGTTAAGTAAGTGATTACATAATTGGTTAGGTTTCCATTAATGTCGAATCAAAATCTCCTTTCTCTCACTTGGTGCATTATATGTTAATTTTGGATTGGGTAGTGTGATTGTTATTTTGTTTACCCTTCGACGCTTTAATTTCTCATAATTGATTATTGATTGATTTAATTTCTTCATTAGTTATTGTTTATAATTATTGTAGGTTAGGATAACCTTAGATTTTAGGACTAGTTTATCCCTCCTCGTGGGATCGATACCTTAGGTACTACACGAATGACCCGTGCGCTTATGGAATTTACCAAGGCTATAAATAGTAAAATTTAGCATGTATAACCTTGCGAACAACTGATTTATAATGTTTCTTAGAGTGTTTAGCCTCAACGCAAATATGACATTTTTCCATTTCATTAATAATTTGGTTAGGTAACAAGTTTAAGCTTTGCATCCTCTTAAAAATATAACCAGAAGAAGTAGATGCATACATTTCAACATCAAGTATAAATAAGCCCCCATTACAAAACCCTTTTCTAACAAAGTTCCCATTCTTAGTCAAAACTAGCTTATCAAAATCAAAGGTAAGTTTAACTCTGACTTTGTTAAGTAATGCACTAAAAATTAAGTTTTTATGTACCTTAGGAACAAATAAAACATTTTCTAATGCTAGCACTTTTCCATAAGTGAGTTTGAGAGTGATAGAGTGACCTTCCCAACTCCTTGAACAAGAACTTTACTGGAGTTGCCCATGTATATGAATTCACCATCAGTAGCATCATTCAACTCCTTAAACAGGTCTTTGTTAGTGTAGATATGGCGTGTAGCTCCTGTGTTAACTATCCACTCGACCAAATTTCCAGTAAGGTTGACTTCGGATACCATAGCAATAATGACCTCCTCGTTATTGCCAACTTTAACCATATTAGCTCGAGGCTTACCAAAGCTCTTCTAGTTACCCCGTTTGGTTTTTTTTTTCTGAATTGTCGCGATTTCTGTCCTTATTCTTTCTTCTCATAGTTGATTCTAGCTTGACAATTGGCAGCAGGATGGCCTGGCTTGTGGCACCACCAACAGTCACGATTAATCCTTTTACGCTTAAACTGACCTTGTTGTTGAAAGACTTGTTTTGTCCACCATTCTTCTTGAAGTTATTAACCTTTTTATGTTCTACCATATGAGCCTTAACAGTAGGAACAAGGGTGAGTGTTTTAGTCTTATCTTGTGCACGGTTGACATCCTCAATCTTTATATGTCCTATCAACTCCTGAAGTTTCATGTTTTTCTTTTTATGCCTCAGCTAGTTTTTATACTTATTCCATAAGGCAGGTAGTTTCTTAATAAGGGCATTAGCTTGAAACAACTCACACATGTTCATAGCCTAGGCAAGGATTTCAGAAACTAGATTTTCATACTCATGTAATTGATCCATAATAGGTTTATCATCAACAACGGTAAATTTTAACCACCTAGTAACTACATATTTCTTAGTACCGGCATCATTCGTCCTATATTTCACTTCTAAAGCATTCCAAATTTCCTTAGCAGTTTTGTACCTGCAGTAGATATCAAACAAATAGTTGATCATATGATTGAGTAACACTCTCCTAACAGTACAGTTATCCTTAGTAGTCTTAGGATCGATATTATCATTAGGAATCTCTTGAAACAGTACATAATCGATTTCGTATTGCTGGAAGTAGAAAAGAATTTTCTCAAACCATCTTTTGAAGTTTCTCCCATCTAGGGGCTCTAATCTAGCAAGGTTAGGTATAATTTTCAGGACCATAGTGAAGGAGCAGAACCTACATTTGTCTCATTCACAGACGATATAATTCTAACTTATATCGAAATTAAATACACAGTAGTAAAAACAAAATGCAGAAATTTTCAACAACCAGTAGTAAGTAGAATAACACAATTTTCGACAGCAGTAGTAACGCAACAAATAATTTTCCGATTTAGATTGTTAGCGAAAATAACAATAATAATTAAAATTGGAAAGGCTTATTTGAACTGCAAGGCATCGTGAAAAATCACTGTCCTAAGTCAAAAATTCCCCTTCTACGGTGCAGCAGGACAATAGTATCTGACCTTAGGGTTAACGCCTTCTCCACCAGCTTTGATGCACTCCAAAGGGTAGAGTAGGAACTATCTTCGAGAATTAATAAAACAGAAAAATAAAATAGACGAGATAAAAAGATATGTGTCTTGCTTAGAGAAAATGAGATGTGTAATAGTAGAAGTTAAGATAAAAAGGGAAAAATAGAACTTAAACTTTGAAGAACAAAAGAATATTTGGGAGGGAGATAGTGTTATATGTCTATTCGTCTAGTAAACAAGATGGAAAAAATATATATATATTTAGGGAAAACTACAGAAACGTTAGAGAAAGAACATTGGAATATAAACATTGGCTATAGGGTCCATAAATAATGACTGTTGGAGCATGATCGTTGGTAATAGAGTCCAAGTTATGGACCAATACCAACATATGTTTCATGCTATTATTGTATGATCCAAACACCATTGAACAATTTTAAATTGTTACGAAGAATGAATAGCCTACGAGCTTTGATATTACGGTAGAAAATTTAATAGGAGATATAGGTTACAGTTCGATCATCAAATTACATGGTCAGTGAGACATGTTATATCTTTTCTCTAACCCTTTCCTTTTTAATGGTTAATATGTGTTCATCCTATAGCTTTTTTTCTTTTATCATTCTTCAATTTCTACTTCCTACTTCTTTCTTTATTCTTGCTCTAATTACGTTCACTCCCCTGCAGCTCAATCCTTACGTTAGTTCCTGATTTCCTTGCTTTTTACTACTCTCTTCCTATTAGCTATTACCTCTCTCTCTCTCTTTGTTGGTCATAAGGGGTATTTACGAGATTTTAGGTCTTTTCTTTACATCTTACCCCAGTTGTTACTATTTATAGGAACTATTTTACAAACTTTTTCCAATGTGAACATGCTTTCCTTTTTCCCCTTTAAATGGCATCTGACTCTCCTGTCTTTATGCAAGCTACAGCCCCTCCCCCAATAGAAAATTCCCTTTTATCCTCTACTTCTTCTCATCCCTCGAAAGTCCAAAAACTCCCCTCTTCTTATTCCCCAACTTCCTCTCCATAACACTAACATGCTCCCACTCCATTGCACCAACCTGCTCAAGTTCTTCTTCCATGAAACCACTAATCTAAAAACAAGTGCTTGGAGACTCCTCAAGCCCTTGTCTCCAATACAATCCACCAATCATTATGGATGGTTCAACCATTGTCTCTCTAGTAGTGAAGTACTAAAAGCATGGAGCAAGTTCCTAGGAGTCTTCTCTAGTCAGATTCTTTCTTGGAAGGTGACCAGCCTTCTTGGTGATAAAACTATGGGCATTGAAGCATTGGAAGCTTAGAGGATGACAAGAGGTATTATTAAGTGAGGATCATCTCTTCCTTTTCATGTTAAACTCAAAGGTACAAATCATGAAAGAAAAGGGGTTATAACACTTGAATGGATTGCCAATCTTTCTCTAAATGTGGACGCCTAATACTAAACTTGAATATATCAAGCATAAACAAGTTCCATTATGGGTTAACTTTCACTAAATCCTATTGGAATATTGGTTCACTAGAGGGATAAGTCTCTTTACAAGCCAAATCCTATTGGAATATTAGTTCACTAGAGGGATAAGTCTCTTTACAAGCTATATAGGCTACCAATTATGCATAGATGAAGCAACTTCATCATGAAACATATATTTTATTCAAGAATTTGCATTAGTTTGACATAGATTATAATCTACATGAATAAGTTTCGTTATCTAGATTTGGAATTGATGATAAGATCATTGATGACACCATTAAATTGTCTTACCAATAGAGGCCATCCCTAGGTTAATAAGGGACTAAATGGCTATCAAATGGTAAGGCATTCTAAACTAGTTTCTATGATGAATTGATATAGTCATAAAATGTTCAATCTACAATTTTTAGATAAGATGTTTATGAGGGTCTAGTTGTTGTTCATAGTGCTCAAGACTGAATATTGATACTCCTAATCCAAATGTGGAAGTTCCTAACTCAAATTAAGTGCCTTAAAGGATAACTTGTTTATTTCTCTTGATAATGATCTAATACAAGGAACTGGTGAATTGTAGCAACCTCCTAACATCCCTCCAGCTGTTGATGATGATTCCTAAGAAGGTTTGAAATCTATTAAGAAGAATAAATCTAAGCGAAAAGCTAAGTCCAAAGCTAACAAATCCACAAATAACTAATGATAGTGTTTACATGGAATAGTAGGGATTTTAATGATCCCAATTAAACCAAAGCAATATTAGGGGTTCTAAATGTATCAAAGCAATTGAAATGAGCATTTGGAAACAAAATTGAAGAGGGATAATTTTCTAAGTTTATGTCTATTCAATTTGTATTATGGATAGGTTAAAGGAGATGTGTCTAAGGGTTTAAAGCATAAGGTGAATGGTTGTTCTTCCTTCTGATTCCATAAAAATTGATGGGAATAAAGTAGGAGCTCAAATCCCTATAGATAAGTATGCATAAGGATACTTTTGAAGGTATTGATAGAGCTAAAGAAGCATTAAAACAATGCTAGGATAACCTCTATGATTCCCTTAATGATGGCCCATTAAGATCAAATAAAAGCAAGCTTTAGACAGATCAAATGAAAGCAAGCTTTGGACAATCACACGAGAGCTTTAGATAGCTCACACTTTCATTCTTATGTAAAAATAAAGGGTGTTATAGTTGAAAGAAGGGGTCTCTAACTGCTAAGAGGAAATGCTATAAAATATCCAAGTAATACAATTATGATGTAACGCTTCCTATACAGAACCTACAACCATCCATACATAAGGCACCCAAATTCTTGTACATGCATTCATGACATATAATTCTATTCATTTATAGGGATTGTCGTCACACATTTGTCTATTCAATGTTGTACATATACATATTACAAAATTTCATATCATTTAACATTATCATATAAAATTAGTATTACATCATTACATTTATATGGTAATCCAAATGAGATATTACATATAACTTAAATTCTTAATTACAAACTGTCAAGAAACTACAATTTCCTTCATTACATATACAACCATCATTAACCGAAAGATACATTCCAAAGGTACTTTTGCTTCCAGCAGTTAGCCTTGGTCCTTACAAATGTTCCCTGTGCCTTACTCCTATTACTTGGACCAACCCGGATTAATAGTTGTGCTAAGCTTAAAAGCTTAGTGAGGAAACACTTAGTTTTAATGACCACTCACAGCAGTCATCCCTCAAGAACACACACTTTTATGAATATCATAAACTCATGTAAACAATGATGGCATACTTAAGCAAAGTACATAATGCAAATATGCGTCAATATATTATCCATATACCAAAAATGCACATTTATAAGCCAAATATTGATATTCAAAGCTCATCAGTACAATTTATGACTTTTAAATTTCCTTTTTGTATTAAGCCTGCACATTCCTGTGGGTGTGGATAATGGGAGCTGTGGATATTTGAAGATATCAAACTATGAATACCTGAAGGCATCGAACTATAATAGCTGGAGGTATTAAACTGTGGATACCCGAAAGTATCGAATTGTACAGACACTATGATCTCAAAATGGAGACACCAGTGGTGTCAAACCATAGTAGTTGTGTTGTAACCCCATAGGCATGCCTATCTATCTATCACCAAGACAATAAAGCAGGCACTGTAACATTTCCTTTAATCACTTGCCAATTTCATAATTAATATATTAATAAATTATATGATATTCATTTGAAAACATAAAATGTGTCTTTAAGTTCATACATGCAAGTCATCACCATTAGGATAGTATTCAAATCACAAGTACTCATATGTTTTATTTTGTATATTTTTTGTTCATTTATGTTTCTCGAGGTACATTAACATAATTGCAGTAAATAAGTTCCTATATCTCATTTAAATATAAAACATGTTAAATTGTGCTTAATAATCTTCACAAAATTAGTATGTGAACTTGTATATTCATACTACACATATATAAGCAATAATATGCATACAAATTACCTATGTACATGTAAATTTTCTTTAGCATACATTATGCTCAATCTTAAATTTCAATGTTTAATCACCCAATTCACATATGGTAAGTCATATTTCATTTATTTTTAGGTGTATGAAAAGTTTTATAAACATTCAAAAAGGTTCCGATATGAGTCGATAAAAAAAAAGGAAGTGAAAAACTCAAAATAGTGTAATTTGGGCTAAGCCCACTATGGGTCTAAAAATTGGCAAACAAATTACATGATGATCTCCACGTGTTCTGCAATTTTCACATAGAAAACATTCAATTTATGCTTTGAGGTCTTCCAAACAATTGTCTTCGTATATCTCTGGTTTCTATTGCACTAAAAATTAAATCATTTAGACTTCTAACCATGAGATATGCACCAAACATCAGAAGTTGCTCTAATATAGGGCCAGCATCAGGTCACCATTTTCGATCTCAATTTACAATGTCATAAAGCCAAAATAAAGCTAAATCTCTTCTAGATATTTTTAGTTCTATGTCTGAAGTTTTGTCTCCAATTCAAATCACCTAATGTGGAGGTCTATAGACTCAATTATGGCCAAAAAATGGGGTTAGTTCAAGTAAACCGAGAACCTAAGACATAATTTCACTAAACGTCACTCTCTCTTGTCATATTAACATAACGCGTCGTAACATTACTCAAAATAACTAGACCTACAACTATAGCAGTAGCGAGTCTAGGTCGATCCCACAAAGAGTGTTCAGTTAGCTTTTGTTACGAAAAGAATTGGTGTTTAGGTTGGGGTGGGGGGTTTGTTTGTTTTCAAATAAGAAAATAAAATGAAACTAAAATAATGAAAACAAATTAAAGAAAACAATCAAAGATGATGAAAGGTGATGAATACGTTAGGGACTCAGTCATCGGTTTAATCACAGCTTATATAAAATTAAATATAATTCATTGAATTTATGTTCTCATGCCTCTCCTAGTAACTATTAATCATAGGTTAACGATAAGCTCTATTAACCCCGGTTTTTCCTTAGTTATTGTTTAATTAAAAGACACTCGTTAATTAAGCCTAGCTATCAACAACCTAGGATAAGATCTTTAGATTTAATGGGACAACTGCATTATGAATTAGGAAATAGATTAAACAAGCTCGGGTCATTTAACCTAGCTCATGTTATCCCTAATGATTCGACACCAGTCGAAAACACAACAATTACGAATTGTATCCCTAATAATCTGAAACCATTAGTTGCTACAAAAGAATCTTAACATAACAATTATGGATTATATTGAAGATTCTAACAATATCCAAATAGAACAATTACGAATTGTGTTCATTCATACATGAAAATCCAAATCCATAAGCATAGGATAACATAATCAATCCCTAAGAGAGAAAGAACAACAAAACAATGAAAAAAATGCTTAACCAAGTTCTTTGAAATCGATATCACCTCTGAACTGGGTCAGGAAGCTTAGCTCTTTATCTTCTCCATAGGTCTCCAACGACGTCGAGTTTTCCCTCTCATCTTCCCTCAAAATCCCCAAATGTTTCCTCTAACTTTTCATATCATTTTGCCATTAAAATGATGTATTTATACTCAAAACTAGGTTTTCGAGTGAGCTGGTAGCATTTCACGAGTGTGCTTTGTGGTCTTACCGGTGTATATATGAGTCATGGGTGTGCATGGTGGTGTCACACTCACG
Source organism: Erythroxylum flavicans (assembly GCA_027576715.1). Taxonomy (NCBI): domain Eukaryota; kingdom Viridiplantae; phylum Streptophyta; class Magnoliopsida; order Malpighiales; family Erythroxylaceae; genus Erythroxylum; species Erythroxylum flavicans. Next base: position 9,140,106 of record JANZXP010000004.1, on the reverse strand, counting down.
ACAAATCAGTCATAGGTGTGCATGTCCGCGAGTCATTTCCAGCACTCTTCATTTTGATGTTTTCAACATATACTCATCATCTTCATGCATTTTCTTTTCTCCTCTTGCTTTAATCCTTCTCATTCTGGCTCCATGAGGACAAATGATTGTGAGTCTCCAAAAAATGACTTAATATTGTGCTTTGGACTCACTTTAGCTCTTTTGCTTTCGAATTGTACCTAAAGCAAAATATGAATTAAAGTGAATGTCTTAAGCATTTCATATCATTAATCACTAATTGTTATCGAATATATGTATAATCAATTAAGCACATATCAATTTCCCTCACACTTTGCTTTTGACCATCCTCGGGAAAAACATCATAATCAAAATCATAGAACCAAAAACATGTACTCATTTCCCATATTTCCCAAAAATACATAATTGTAAGAAACGATGAATAACTTTTAAAAACTATAGCAAGAACTCAACATTTAATGCTTCTACTCATAATTAATCAACATTCATTACCTTTTGAAACTGAGTAATCAAGAGGTAGGCTTGGAAAATGTGTTTAAATAAGATAGATTCACGAGTACACTCAAATACCATTCATGATCATGACATTCCACAACTTTGCAAATCATTTCATTTCTCGACCACTAAAATTCACATGCATCATCATGAATCAAAGGACTTTTCAAGGTTTTAATATGGGCAAGGGCAAGGTGAAATGTATTTGGGTAAAGTAGCATAAAAGCCATTAAACTAATGCAATAAAAAAACACTCATTATACCATCAAGTGTAAAAGCCAACATTCACTTATACTTATGTACATCAACTATGATGAATGCAAAACTATGTTTCCTAGCTCAAATTAAAACTTTCACACCATAAACCATATAAAGAATAACCAACTAGAAGGAATCACTTATACAATTGATGATAATACATTGAAACTACAAGGAGTGATCCTTCAAATCCACATCTATCTCATATGCATCATATTCAAATTACCCATTCCATACAACTTTAGTAGGAGACATTAATCATAAATAACTTTGTAAAACAATTGCCTTTCCTCCTACATACTTTTATTTAAACATTTTTTCTTTTTTCTTTTTCTTTTTTTCTCTTTCCTATTTTTATTTTTCTTTTTCTTTTCTCTTTTCATTAAAAAAATTGAAAGAAGCTATATAAACATGGGAATTTCATTGATAAGATATAAAATAACATTTCAATAATTATAACCATCCTACACTTATACTCTTGTACATCCACAATCATTACCAATCAACAAATACTCCGCTAGCTTTAAGGTTTGGGTAAGACGTTTAATTAAGTTTAATAGTAAGTAATTTTGTTAATATAAAAAGAAAGCCTAATAAAACTCAAACAGGCTTAAAAAAGAAAATTTCATATCAATGGGTAGGTTATTTTGCTAATGTAGCTTGTAAAAACAAAGAATGCCTAATCATTTTCATGCTACTGCATTTGGTAAATGTAACATCCCGTTACCATACTAAAGGTTAGAACCCTAAAATATGATACATGTGAGATCAATGAGAGATTAAGAAAAATTCATCTCATGCTCATGCATAATGTTAGCATACACGCACGTGAATTTGAATTTTTACACATTAAAATAATTGTACATGCATTCATTGACATATTCCGAGTATGATTGATCTATAAATGAGATTATAATTAGAATTGTGAATTTTTTATTGAAATCTATTTTTTAGTATAAGCATTGATTTAGAGTTTTCGGTGGAATATGAAAATTTTCTAGATTTTAGGGGGTACTTTTGGACTAGAAAAAATACCAAGTGGCAGAATAATTGATGAATAGTAGTAAAAATAAGAGTCAAATGGTAGTGGAAATTTTTATGAATGACATTAAGATTTAATGGCAAGTATCATTTAAAATTAGCAAAAAATTGGGTTAAAAATTGGAGGCAAATGGACTAGCTTATTAAAAGATCAAGAAGAGACCTTGATAGAGTGACATGTGGCAAGTGACAAGTGTCACTTGCCACACCATTTGTTAAGTCACGTTTTTATTAAGTGAAAGACCATACCATTTTGGTCTTTCACTTGCCAAAAACGACAAATGCTTCATTTTGCCCAACTTCTTCATTTCTTCATCTTCTCCATTCCTCTCCTTCACCCACGACATCCACTCTCACCCTCATCATGTTGACTTTGTTGGAGTTATATAAATATAGTGCCCTGGAAAGCAAGTGTATTTACATGTATCTTTATCTTCTTCAGTTACTGTTTTGTAATGAAAATATTTATTATTAATAAAACAAAAGAGTTTGGTTATTTTTTGTGAGCGTTATATATCTGGTCAAAAGGTACCAAGATTCTTTTGTAAGTAATATACATATACGTAGAGATGTATGGGAAACATGTATATTATTAGAATCTAAATTAATTGATTCACAGTTGAATAACCAAGTTGGTCACTTGATTATGGTTTTAGACTGTAGTGTTGCGATTTATCTCCATATAAGTAAAGGAGTTTACTTCAAGGGAATGATGA
>JANZXP010000004.1:9120754-9131852 GCA_027576715.1 Erythroxylum flavicans | reverse complement strand
ATCCCCGAAAATTATAATTAAAGCCTAATCACAATAAAAATAATAAAATTAATCCTCAAACAAATCGGGGTCCAACAAACTGATTACGGAGCACCTTTCCTGATCTTCTTAGATGAGAAAGGTAACCGCTTTCACTCTCTTCGCAATAAGCAAATTATGGCTCCCAAGTATTTTCAATTTGAGACTTTAGATAGACTAGAATTGAGAGACAAGGTAAAAAATCTATGAAGAACATACCTTAAAATTCTTTACATCCCTTCAGTTCAAATCCAATAAAACTAGGGAATTGTGGTTTAGATTACGGGGACGACCTTATAAGCTTAATTATGAGACTTTGTATGAAATTTTTGGTTTCCCTGACTTGTCCATAGTGGATCAGTACAATGATTTCTGTGTCACCCCTTACTAGACTGAACTAACTAGGTTAGAGCGTTTCGACGCTAAGAATGCACACAATAACATCATTAGGAGCCACGAACACTTGTTGCTGCACAAATTCATATGTCAAATTGTTTTGGACAAATAAAAAACCAACAAATTTTCGAAGAAGGAACTTTTCTTGTTGTATTGCATCGACCATAATATCCCAGTTTGCACAATCACCCACATCTTTAATGCAATTAGTGCTACTCGACGTAAGAGGAGCAATAATTTAGGAATAGGTTACTTGGTTTCAGCCATAGCTGATTACTATGGAGTTAAGTGCAATGGATTCACAGTCTATTATCCTGAATTCATGAACCATCATCATCTGTGGCGAGCTAAAATCCTGAAGTCCCATAATATGAAACTTTAGGATATTAGTGCTAAGACACATGTTAAGATCAAGACCAATCAAGAAACAAGAAGAAGAGGATTCGACCAGTGAGGAGTCCGAGGAGGAAGAAGACACAGATGAACCGGGTTAAAAGAAAGTGCTCGATGCAATCTCCACAAACACTAAGGTAATTACAGATACACTAGCGGAGAACTCTAGAAGAATGAAGGAGATGGCCCGAACACAACAACGTCAGAGCTGAGATATACATTGTATCCATCATTACTTCGAGACTCAAGGTTTCCAACTGCCACCTCCGACACTATCCTCGCCTCCATCACCGTGAGGCTTTATTTCTAACCCTTTTCTTTTTAAATTTAGTCCTTATTTTATTTTTGTTTTTGTTTTTGTTTTACTTTAATTTATGTTTCTTCTTGCCATGCATGTTTGTTTGCCTTCTTCTCACATTGAAGACAATGTGTTGTTTAAGTGTGGGGAGAGTTATGTGTTTTGCTTTGAGTGTGAATGTTGCATATTATATGATAGTTTGTTAGGTTGCATTTTGTGAATTGTGTGAATGTGTCAATGGATTAGATGGATTGAAATTAATTTAATTTTGAATATAGTCTATTAGGTTGTGAAGAGTCATTAGCTCTCGAAATTAATGAATTGTCTTTGACTAAATATGCAAGTTAATTAGGATTTAGTGTCAGTTTTTCACCCTCTAAATTGTCACGTTCATTCATAATTTTAGGTCTTTCGACTAAAGTAGCTTTACTAATATTTTTTCATGAAAACAAATAGCTAAAGCAACAAGGTAGGCAATAATAAAAAAAGTGTTTATTTTAAATAAATAACTATTTTGTTGGCCTTCGGGTTATGAATAGAGATAGTAGCCAGTTGAGAACGTGATGTAGCTGAGTAACCGGATCGATATGCATCACAAATGTGTGCCTCTGTGTCAAAAGGCTATAATGATATTACAACCAAGCAGCTTAATAAAAACACGATTTAGTCGAGTAATCGGATCGACATTCATCACCGATGTTTGCCTCCGAGTAAAAGACTAGGTTCAGGTCCATAAAAATTAAATAAAAATTAAAATAAATAAAAGAAATGTTTTCTAATAAAACCTATCGAATTTGTAAATAGCTTGATTTTTCATGAAAACGTACTTAGGAGTAGTTACATAATTTGAATGGCCAAAGAATTATTAATGTACTTTGTGATTTTGCATGTTTATTGTTTTGTTTGTTTGAGGACAAGTAAACATTTACGTGTAGGGATGTTGATAAGTGTAAATTACATTATGTTTTAAGGCTTAGTTTGATATGTATTTAATTGTTAATTCAATCGTTAAGTATGTTTTCAGGTTAGAATTGTGTTAGTTTGTTAATTATTTATGTTTTAAGTGTTTTATCAGTTATTACAACTCTTTGAGCTTAAATATTATGTTTTTGAGATAACTTGATGTGTTTTTTAGTGTTTTAAGGTCAACATCGAAGAATAGAGAAATTTTGGAGACATTCGGGCCTAAACAACAGCTTATGATCATGGCACAACAGGCCACGATCGTGACAGAAGCACTATAGTTGACCCATAATCATGGCCATATGCCACGATAGTGACAGAAGATCAAGACATGGCTCAGAGGTAGCCTACGGTCATGACCTGCATCGGGTAGATGCACAGACACTTAAAAACGTCAAGTTTCGAGGGATATTTCAGATCTTTCAGTGAAAAAACCCTAGGGTTGCTCAGAACACAAAGGATATTTAAAGAATAAGATAAAGAGGCAGGAGGAGCTTTTGCAACAGCCACTTTTGAGAAACCTTAGAGAGAATTCATCAAGAGATCGAGAAAGAGAAGAAGTAAGAGAGAAGAGGAGAAGAAGCTAACTCGACGTACTTCTCGGATCAGGAGTTTCCTAATGTTGCTGCCTCCCATCATCTATTTAGATCATATCTCCTGCTTATTTTCAGATTTATTATTGTATATAATTGGAATAATAGTTTGATGATAAGATTTTTGAATGTTGAGGATGTTCTAAACTCAGCTTCGGAGTTTTATCTTTGAATTAATGAAATCTGATTATTTATATGTTATTTGGATTTATTGTGATTTAATTTTATGATTGCATAATTCGATAATAAACGAAGAGGGTGAATCGAACGAAAAATAATTAAATTAGGCTAACGAGAGTTAGGTGATTTAGTAGAATTAGAATTAAATCAAATCAGTAAATTATGTGAAGAGAGATCTTGCATAAGTTTTTCAATAGTTTATTAGAGAACTTCAGAATTAATTAAGGTTTTGGATAGGTTGTTAATTGAGAGATTGCAACTTCCATAATCTGATTAGAGTTTATGATTTATGGTTAATGGTTATAACTCAAGAGAGAGTAATCAACCCTAGGATCGTTTAGAACTAATAATCCAGTAATTCATATTCAGTTAAGTTAGCATTAAGGATAGGTAAAATTCCCTTTCTCTCAATTGGTAATTTCCTTAGGTTAATTCTTGGGTGTATTGCAATTGTTTAGTAATAGTATTTTCATGATTGATTCTTAATTTGATTTGATTGATTAAATCAAATTTTATTTTTAGTTTAATGCAATTTGAATTTTTGTATTATTTTCTGGCCTTAGATTTTAGGATTAGATTATCACTCCTCATAGGATCGACATCTTATGTATTACACTAACGAATTGTGCACTTACGGATTATCAAGGATTATTTATTAAAACTTACACACATCAAACACCCGATCAATGCCTTTGATGATGCAATGGGCAAATTCAAAGAGTTAACATAGAAGAGTTTAATAAAGCAATATTATACTCTATTTGACATGTACTCCGATAAATTACAATTACATTTTTACTTAATTGAGTTTTTATTTTAAGGTCGGAACTTGAAATTGAGTTACCTTTGAATCTTCTGAATCTCAAAACCTAGTATAATGTCTATAAGTTAGCTAAAAAACAAGAATTTATTACTTCTATGTGTTATTTAACCAATATAATAGAAAGCTACATATAACCCATCCATAAATTCTCTTATGCTGCCTCCATCTAATAAATAACCAAACCTATGCTTCATTCTTTCTACCCGCTTTTATGATACTTACTGAAAGTGTGGGTTTAAGATCAATTTAAAATAATAATACAGATAACTCAATAACACAGAATTTAAGGAAAATAGTGATAAGTGTTTGTGTTTTTTGTGCAATGCTAAGTTCCAACTAGGGTATAGATATGAAAAGAAGAAGTGAAATTTGTTTATGGTTGAATATGAGGAGGAGGAGATAGGAAAAAGAGAAAAGAGAAAATGACGGTTATAAAAGAGATTAATAATAAGTAAAAACAAAAAATAATTACAAATATCTCTTCAAGCAATGTTGGGGATGCCTATAGGTGAGAAAATGAGGATGGTAGGTTATCTTATAGGGAGATATATCAACTTTCTTATTAATAACGGTAACACTCATAATTTTATGAATGCTACCTTATTTAGAAAGGATCTTACAATAATTTTGAAATCATGTATTTGAAGATAATAGTAGGTGGGGGATTAAGGTTCCCATAGTATATTGCTGTGTTTTGGATAATTATGGAGGATTTGATACTTAAAATGAGATATATATTGCTTTAGGTCTTACTTCTTCCTATTTAAGAAAAAAGAGTAAATTTAGAGAAGAATTTGATCAATTTAGAATGACGTTGAAAGAAGTGAAGAAGGATCTTAAAATATAATACTTACACGCCACTATGTTAGGACCGTGTTCAAAGATTGTTAAATTTGTTTCTCCTTCATCACTATACACACCCCTGTGTTCTATCCTTAGTCAAGCAACACAAACCAGACATGTCTCCATATTGGGCTTGCATTGGTGATGCTAATTTCTGAAAAAGGTTACAAAATGTGGAAAATATAACACAACTGGTGTATGACCTTGTGTTCAGGTCATGCTACTCATTATAAATTAAGGTTTTGAATTAATAGAGAAAGAGGGAACTAGAAGATAGAGAGTTTTTCACTAGATGAGAATTTGGAAGTAGTGAAAGTCACTTAGAAGCCATTCTATAATATTTGTTGATCAAGAACAAGTTGAACTTAGAAGAAGAACAAGAATTCAGCAAGATTCACTAGAGATTCAAGATTCATGACAATGATTTCTTCTTCTTTTTTCTTCTCATTTTTTTGTTGTTATTTCTTGTTTAGTTAGGAACTAATCAAATATAAATTTAGGTGGGATAAACCCTAAGATTCGATATGTTAAATTGATGGATCTTTTAATTTAATGAATTTCTAGTTTCTTGAGATTTATCCATATTCTAATAATTGATTAAACTGAAGGAACGAGAGTTGAAGATTCAATTATTTAATTCAAGTATTAAGATTAGAGAGACGAAACATATGTTTAGGTAACAACATGAATAAAGAAGGTTAAGCATGAGTTAAGCAAGGCAAAATCATAAGATCTTCCTAATCATGATAAAACCTATCATGAGAAATCATAAAATGAATTATTACATTCAAGAGATTTCAATTAATTCAATATAAGAGTAGGAGTTACAAGTCTCGAGAGAGAATATGATTATAACTTAGGAATTCTTACTAGTCCAACAAACTAGAATTGTTTATTAAATTCACTTGAAGTCGAACATAGTAAAGTCCTAGGGGATATCTTACCTAAATTTAGTTTATTATTATATGTTTTATTTTTTATTGTTACTTTGCTTCGGTGTTTATTTTATTTTTATTATCATCCAATCATAATTGGTAACCTAGATAATTAAACTTATGAATAATTGATAGTTAACTCTTATTCCTTATAGGATCAACTCATACTCATCAGTGCTAACTGTAGCTATACTATGCACTTGTGGTTAAAGTATAACAAGTTTTTGGTGCTATTAGCAGAGAATAAATGTAGTTGATATTTATTAGATTTACAAATTGAGTATATTATTCTTTTTATTGTGTCTTATTAATATTCATTAAGTTTGTTTTGTTCTTTCCCTTTTGCAGTTCACTTTTTGTATGTAAAAGTTCAACAATCTTGGGAATCTCATTGACCTTGATCCTGAGATTGAAAAACTTTACATATATAAAGAAGACACTAAAGGAGAATAGAAGTTGAGGAAGAAAAGATGGTTGTAGGGAAAATGACGTATTTAAAAGACGAGTTTCTTTTGATTGGAGATGGCAATCGAAAATTAGTACTCAAGCCTAACCCAAAGCCCTACTAGGCCCAGCCCAAAGCCTTACTAGGCCCCATCCAAATCTAAATCTAAATCTAAATCTAAATCCAAATCCAAATCCAAATTTTTATTTTTTATTTTAATTTAAAATTTTAAAATGATATTTTTCTTAAAACAAGATCTTTTTTTAAACTTTCAGGTTTTGGGTTAGGTCAAGTCGGGTAGCTCGAACTCAAGCCCTGTCGCAACCTGATTTTTATTTTTTAATTTAAAATTTGAAAATGCTATCATTTTTTAAAAATTTTGGAGCTTTGGGCTAGGTCCAGTTGGGTAGCCTGAGCTTGAGCTTAAGCCTGGTCTGAAGTCCAAGAATTAAAAAAAAACTTGAGCCCTATCCCAAGCCTAATTAAATTAGATCGGGCTCGTTGACTTCGTACCTCGGGCTGGGTCGGGCCTTAATTTCCAAGTCTACTAGTGATCATGTTTAATTGTTATCTCCCTTCTTGAATCACCACATAATTTTCCTTTCTTTACCCCCATTTGTTTTACTTGCACACACCATTCTTAGTGTTTTGTGCAATTGATTGGATATGTGGAGACTGAAAACTATCATTAACAAGCTTAACATGTAAGTCTTGCTCATTTTCTTTCTTTATTGCAACTTCTACTTTTTTAAAGAAACAATTGTTCGTGTTTACTTGTAAAATCAATTCATTTACATGCTTTTTATTAGCATTAAAAATTAAAAAGCATTGAGGCTAGTTAAGAGACTACTAACTAGTTAAACCATGCTAGAGATAAGTGTTTATTGGTGATCTTCCCTTAAGTAACATAAATAAATCATATTAAAAGTGATATGAATAGAAGAAATCACAACACTAAGGCAATTTGTAAGAGAATTTGCAACATAACATCTACATGCCTAATGTTATACTACATCAATTTGCAAGAAAGATAACTAAGTCAAATTTAAAGGCAGAATCTTCTAGGAAAATAAAACTTTATCTTATGGAATAAATAGATATTAATTGATGAATAGAATTCGAGCTATGTATGGATCGCCCATATGATTTGAAGGAAGAATTGGACATATTTGAGAAATATTTTCTCCACGTTGTTTAGACAATATACAAAAAGGAAAAAAAGGATAGGTTGCCAAAAATTTTGTTTTGTAAACTTGTTTAATTAGAATTTATAACAGAGTGATAAGAAGAGTAGTAGTATATATCATATTTTCAACAATTTTGTTCCCTTTAAAATTTTAATAGTTGTGCTCCGTTCCAACAAATTTTCAGTAGGTAATTAAGGAACCAATCTTGAATGTATTTAAAAGATGAACCTTTTTATTTTCTCACAATTAGTTTAAAAAGATTTATTTTCCTTTTACAATTGGTTCAATGATGTATTTTGCATATATGTAAAAGATGTACCTTTTTAATCTCTTTTGGACACACTCTCACACACACACGTCTTTATAATTAAATTATAACATAAAATTCAATATACTGATATATTGCTAGTTTAAGTTTTAGTATGAAATTTCTTATTTTTATGGCTTAAGTAATACGACTCATTTTATTATTATAGGACTATTTCTTATCTTTGTTGTTTATTCAGTTATAAAACTTAGATTTTGTTTATCTCAGTTATTTCTTAACTTTGAATTGATTTTAATGGCTATAAAACAATTTGGTGTTTTGGTAATAGCACGTGTCCAACAATGTATTCATGCATATTGTAATTGTTGACAACAGGCTCATTTGTAGACTTTTTAAATGTCAAAGAACCTCAACAGTAGATTCTTTGGATGTAAAAAATATGACATAAATTCTATGTGTAGTTTAATTACCCTAAAGAAGGATTGTAACTAATATATGATTATTTATCTTGTTTATTATAAAGAAAAGAAATATTGCAATTTCTTTGAGTAGTTTGATGAAAAATTTATTGTAAAAAGTGTAGATGTCAAAAATGACTTTAGAGAGAAGAACATGACTTGCAATAAACAAAAAAGAGATAGTAAACTTACTTGAAGGGATAGTAAACTTATTTGGATATGGTTTGATGATATTTTTTTGGATTGTATCTAATGTTGCAATTGATATTTGTATATCCAAGAAATAGGGATGATATAATTTACCTTTATAACATTATCTATTAAATAATATTTTTAAATTATGGCATTTATATGAATTTATGTATTAAATTAATGAAAATCAAATATGCTTTTATTTTATACACATATGTACAAACAAAATTGCCTTTGCACACATATCTTTGAATTCAAATCAAAATATCAACAAAATGATTTCCTGCATATGCTATTGTAATTACATATAAATGATTCAGTCTATAAATTCAAATTAGTCAATAAATTCAAAAGATCAACAAAATGATTCCTTACATATGGTTCCTCACTCATAGTGTAATTACATACATATGATTTTGTCTATAACATCATGAAAAGATACAAAAGTGAGACATTCATAATTATATAGGAACACGTATGTTGTTTATGAATAAAAATGAGATGTCTATAATTACATAAGACCAAAAAGTCCACATGAGCTATCCATACATAGAAAGGATTACAAGTTTTACATTCCTTTACTCCTTGTTCTTTTAGCTAGTCCAATCTCTTCTTTTACTCTTAAAAAACTTGTTGAGATGTCAAATCTTTCAGCTTTGGTTGCCTTTCTCTTTATTCCAGTTTCTTGAACACGTTCCTTTACATTGTTTTATAATGTATCTATTATGACGTTTTATTGAGAAGGCATTTACACTTGACCACACATAAAAGAAACAATATCAATTTTTTACATCATACATTATAATTCTTTCTTTAGTATGAAATAAATAAGTGACTAAAATATTGACATCTTACAAGTTTTTAAATTCTTGTTTACATTTCTTGCATGGTTCATGTCCTCCAATCATTGCTAAAATAGTACCTCCTCCTTACTTTCACCAACTTCCCTTTTTTTTTTCTTCAGCCTTTTAATTCTTTTTTTGTAAGCAAGAAGATTGATCTTTTGTCTATGTTCTTCTTTAGTTATTGGCCAAAGCTATCCACCTTGTACTGGATTTATGTTCTTCTAATAAAACCTCATATATTCCTCATTGGTGTACCACTTAAGCACATAATCCTAAAGATCTCCTCTCTCCAATATAATCATTGAAGTAGCATCGCTACATGGGATCCTAGTTAACTTTCGACTCCTATATGTGCATTCACTTTTCCTCAAATCCACTATATGATGGTCATGGATCTAGTGTTCAATTTCAAATTTTCCATCACCTATAAAAAATGAGTTTAATTATTGGTAACTTTTGAGTAAATAGGCATTAATGCAAATAATGTTATTACCTGTAAAATGAGTCAAATAATTAGTAGTCTCTTTATTTTTCTCCAATTTTGACATTATGTTAGGATGTAGTTTTTTTTTTGTATGTAGCCTTTCCTTGCTTCTTCTAAAGAAATCTCTTTATTATAGGTCTTCTCATCACTTCCAAACATTGGTTTGTCTCTTACATTTCTCAAATATGTATTGAAACATTTTATTATGTTATTTGACAATAAATTACTCTTGCATCTTATATCAAGTGCATGTCTACACCATCTCTTCTTAGGAATATTTGCCAATCAATCTTGTTCATCCTTGTTCATGCTCTCCATCTTACTCATTTACTACTTATATTCTTGTTGAGTATCATTTAAAGTAATACACTACATCTAGTCCTTGTAAATGGTTGACGATTTATGCTTACTTTGTAAATTAGCCCACAAATGTCTAAAGCAGTAATGATTGTCAAAATATGTGTACTCATGATCAAATAATGTTTATAGACCCTATATGATATGATTAAAATATGCTTACTATGAAATAAGGTGAAATATAAAAATAACATTATGAATATTTCATTGTGTTTTCCTTTGTATACCACTCATAAATACCCGTAATCGATGGTTGCCAATATCATTAAGTATGCATCCTATAAATTATTCTAGCTATCTTTTTTCTTAACTCTTAATATAGCCTAAGCTAATGGAAAAAATATTATTGTTTGAATCCATTCCAATGGCCACCAACAACTACTTACCATAACTTATCTTCAAATGAAAACCATCAATGCATATTATTAGTTTGTAAGCTTTGACAAAACTAGATTTCACTTGTTTAAGGCATATGTAGTATGAATCAAACACACCTTCAGAAGATTTGATGTACAGTGAACTGCCCTTGTTGCATTCCATCACAACCAAGAAGTATCCTTTTAACTTCTCATATTGTGCTCCTTAATCTATAAGAAACAAATACAAGGCATGCCTCTTAGCTCTATACTCTTTGATGTTTGAAATCTCTTATTGCTAATCTCATAAAATAGCCCCTTTTAACCCTAAAATATGGCAGTTAGGACTATCCTTGAAATGTGCCAAATACTTGTAAGGAAAGTAATTAACGTTTGTACTATCAAATGATCTCCCATAATAATAAGAGTCATGGAATGTCTTGATCTAAAATGCATTCCTTTTGGGCTATCAGTGTCATCATCATCAACTTTAATCTCATAATCACCAATTTCAATCTCATCATTACCTAAATTAGTAATTTTGAACACCAATACACTACTCACATATAGTAGGTAACTCTTCTTCTATAACACATCTATATATATCATTAGGAATTTCTTCACTTGAATATCCTAAATCAACGATGTCTTTTGATTAGCTTTCATTGTAAGATATGCCATCTAAATCATTTGGCACTTTAAGGTAAACTTTAATGGCTATTAGAATGGGTGGATTTAGGGGTGCATTTGTGGGTAGATTTATAGGGCATCTGTGAGCATATTTGTGAGTTTTAATAGGTGGATTTGTAGCTACTAGAATGGGTATATTTATGGCTTCAAGTAAACCTACCTCATCATCATCCTTAGTACATCAATTCAATTAGCTTTGGGGTCATAAATTTTGCACAACTTTTGGTACTTCTGCCTATCCATACACATCTCTATTGTCTTTAATTTTCTTGCTTCAGTTCAACCTATCAAGTTCCTCACATTATTATTATTATTATTATTATTATTATTATTATTATTATTATTATTATTATTATTATTATTATTATTATTAT
>JANZXP010000004.1:9108170-9120654 GCA_027576715.1 Erythroxylum flavicans | reverse complement strand
GATGATGATGATGATGATGATGATGATGATGATGATGATGATGATGATGATGATGATGATGATGATGATGATGATGTGGCCTTAAACCATCTTCAAATGACTCATATGGAAATTTATTGGTTAAATCCCATGCTTCTACACATTTTAACCTCTTAATATTAAGCATAAAATTAGCTAATATAATCTCATCTACATCACGACTAAAACAATCTTGCTTTCCAACTTCATATATCATTTCTGGTTTAAATTTGAAGCGTCTATTGTAGAAACACCCAAACCTAATTCCTAAGTCTAAAGTAGCCATCCCCAAACAAAACCTATAACAAAAACAAATACCACAATACATAATTATACAACTAACTATAATTATATTCAATATACTACCAAATTGATGTAATTATGCATAAAGTATTATGAAATTATGTAGCATATTTCTATTTCATTAATCATGTAATATGATAATACATTATGGAATAATGTATTATAGAATCATGTAGCATATTTCTATTTATATCTTGCATAAATTTATATCCCTTTCAATTATTTGTGAAATTTAAATTCAATGAAAAAGTTTACAGTATGACAGTTTGTAACCAAATGAGGAGAAAACTAAGAGATATGTCTTTTGACTAAGTTGTAAGCTTTTAGCGTGAATAAATAAATAAAAATAGTAGAAATGTCATCTATTCTCCTCCTCTAATACATCTTAATTGTGGTATCAGGCCAATTTTAATCTTATAAGGGAGAGTACTTGCTTTTAAACAAATATGTAACCTTTATAAGTCAGTAAAACCTTAAAAATATTTGAAATATTATAGCAACCAATAGCATTGTCTTACCTATTTATCCTCTAGTATTTAAAGGACAAAATTATTGCATATAGACTATAAAAATCATGGTTTACCTTCAAGGATTGATATTGTAGGAAGTTATTGAGGATGATGTTATTCCTCCTCCTTTTCCTATAAATACAATAATAAATCAAATAAATATCCACAAGGAGAAAAAGTTTAAGAGATATAAGGCACTAAATTTGATTCACTTAGTTAGAAGTAAATCCATTTTGGTAAGAATAATGGCATTTGATACAATTAATGAAGCATGAAACAAGTTAAAGGAGGAATTTTAAGAGAGTGAAAAACTAGATACATGAAGGACCTAAACGTAAGAAGAGAGTTTGAACTATTAATAATAAAAGACCCTAAATCGGTGAAGGGAGTTTAAATTGAGTTAGTACATTCTTTGCAAGCTATTTAGCAAAGGACGTCATATAAAGAGGAAGAAGTTGTTGAGAATGCTCTTGTACTAAATCAAAATAAAAAATTTCTGGTAAAAGGAGGGATGAATAAATAGGCTCCTTCCAAAAAGGATAAAGATAAGAATGAACTTGAAGGATGAAAAAAATATTGAGAAAAAGGGCAAGTACGAGCCCCGTAAACATTACAATAAGTTTGGGCATCTTTCGCAATGGTGATAGTACATGCTTAGAATGTAATATAGGACTTCTATACAATTTGGACATATGAAAGAGGGCTATAAAGGCCAATCCAATTCTAACTAGCAAGATTAGAAATTAGCACTTATAACAAATCAAGGTTTGAAAGAGGAAGAAAAGATGTTTGCATCATCTTGTTATGAAGTTAAGAGTAATGGTGACATATAGATGATAAACAATGAGTATTATATGACTCATGACTCAATTATATTTAGACAATTAGATACAACTTACACTTCAAATTGAAAGTTGAAAATGGTGGAACTCTTGAGAAGGAACGACCTTAAATTGGTGAAGGATTATGTAGATAAATTCATGAAATTGACAAACCATATTAGTCTATTTAAAGAAAAGTTATAGTGACATAAGAGGCTTCAAAAACTCACTTTATCCTCAAAGGAAATTTATGGAAAAAACATAACATACTAATGTATCCTAATATTTACAAAATTTATCTTCAAAGATAATTTATGGAAAATTGTGACAATTTATGGAGGCTTCCACAAATTTATTTATCCTCAAAGGCATTTTTTGATGTTTATAGTAACAAGCTAAGAATAGTGCATACATATAAAATAAATGGGGATACAAAAATATTAGAAAGGAAAATTTTGCAGTGATTCAAAAAGGAGTTAATAATTAAACACGCTCACCAGTAAATCGTCTTCTCTGCATTGTTTTCTCCTCTCTAGTGATTGAATTAGTGAAACTAAGCTTTTTCTTCAATTGTATTTCAATGGTTTTTTCCTCTCTAGTAAATCAATTAATAACCCTAACTATATAGAGAGTGACTTCTCCCTAACATTCCTCCTATTTATTCTTTCAATTTCATTCTCTTCTACGCTTTATGTGATGTCGTGTGGGATATGGTAAACAACATTGTGTGAAGCTAAAAATAATGTAGATTATTCAACCCATATGACGTTATTGTTGTGCTGCCTGTAATGCCACATTCTCAATATGGCATCACTTTTAAGTTGGGATTTATTGATAGTAAGGGAAGAGGAGTAAAAAATCAAAATCATAAGGGTTTTAATAGTTTTTAAAAGGGAGAGGGCACTATGATATTTTGTCAAATCATAAGGGGATCCTATAAATTTAACCTTAAATAATATGTTAACAAGTACAAGAATAATCAAAAGCACTTAACTATAATTGATTAAGTTATTTAATTAACTCTTAATTTTTTAGTTAATATATATTTTATACATGGTAATATGATAAATAATAAAAAGAATTTGATTAACTATTTTAATAACCTAAAAAATGAAATAAACAAAGTATCAAATATAAGGATTAACAGTAAGGGAGGCCTTGTACTTGTACAACTTTTCAGTCTAAAGATATAGGAGATGTTGGATATGAGATAAACAAAGCGTAAATCATGTTGTGTTTTGTTTTTGTTTTTTTAAAAATAGTTTTTCCATAAAAGAAGTTGTTTGAATCATATTTTATGGAAAGAAGATATCTTTAGAAAATTTTAAGTTTTTAAATCTTTGTGATATTGCTAATAAGGGGAAATGACTCTAAATGTGTATTTGAGTAGTGCAGATGCATTTGGGGTAAACTCTATTTTCTTTGGATCGAGAAATTTGAACGCCATCATAAAATCTATAATCAGGAGACTTATACTATTCAATTAAAATATAAAATTATTAAAAACGATTAATTGCATACTACTAGAAATATAACATGTAGAATATTTAAACAAATTATGAAATAATTTCTTGGTCATTTTCTTTGTTCATATATCTATAAATGGACTTTCTTTTATGCATATTCAATAGATGACAATATACAAATCATGTTTTGAAGTATTATGTTATCATATCATCATAGTTATTTTTAATTAAAATTTTGTCAATTTTATTTATTTTTTCTCTCTTGAACAACCAATTTAATTTGTAAATATTATGACTTTTTGATGTTGATTTATAATGTTACTTATTGAAACTAGGACCACCACTCTTTGGTAACCACACGATAAAAATTCCAGGCTAAAAAGAGGACATACATAAGCTTCCTAGCTCTATCATTATAGATTTTGCAATATGTATTTGGTGAGTTTATAGTTTAATCAAAATGGTCTAATTACTTAAGAAGGTTGCTTCAGTCATTTTTGGTTTGGTTTTTAATTAGTTTAGACCAATTCCAATTGTGTTAGTTCTTTTTTTAAGGTTTAGTTTGCGTTATTTGGTTAATTTCATATATGATTTGTACTCTTTTGGATATTTAAACTATTATGACTAAACCCATCATTGTTTCATTTGATGGGGTAACTATGTGTTGTAGTCTTAAGAAATGTCAAGTTTTTGTAAAGATGTAAGTTTTTTGGTTATATTGTAGATAATTTTGTTGAACTTGCCAAAAAGAAAAAAAGAGGATCTTACAAAATTCAATGAGCGATTTGAAGAAGGAAAATTTAAAAATTATCAAATTTTGATATGGTTTTGCAATACAAGTGAGCCAATAATCAAATGACACTTTGATCATTATAAAACTACAAAGAATAACAATTTGGTCGTTCTAGAACTGCCAAATGTTATCCAGAATCTAATGTTATTCATTAGTTTTAGTTACTAAGGCAATTTCATCACCTATATTATAAATTCCTCATATACACCGTTCTGTCTCATGTGTTTATGAAAGAATAAGAGAATTTCCTAAAATTTTTAGGGTGAATAAGGCTTGGCATATGACCATATGTTAGGGTATGTTCTTATATTGAATGTAGAGGTGAGGACATAAGCTAGAATACAGGCATATTGCTGTAACAAATTTTTTTTAAAAGACCTGACTTGGGACACATGTATGTCAAAGCTTGTCTCCATATTATAAAATGATATAATAAGTTACACGGACGTTTCAAAGCCTATAACTATATATGTAAAGAAATAACAAGATATACAATATGAGATGCGACCATGTCTTAGACTATGTTTGTAATTAATAATCTAATCTGAAAATGTGTTTTTGGTAGATTTCAAACTATAGAAGGATCCTATGATTTACTAAAATCAAGTTTAATTTATGTTGAATTTAGTAAAAAGGCAAGTTATATAAGATTCTACTAACTAGGGATTGCATATAATTATAATTGTGCAAACTTAGCTTATATACAAGAAAGTTGTAATCTTCATTAGGAGAGTTATTGATCAATAGTAAAATCAATCTTTCTTGGCTCTTAAGGATATAGACATATCCAATTGTTTGAATCTCGTTAAAATCTTCTTATTGGTTGTTTATTGTTTCTTTCTTCTTTATTCTTGTTGGATATAACTTATTTCTCAATAAGTGGTATTAAAGGATAACTAAGGCAACAATAACTTTAGTGGTAATATTAAAAGTGGAAAATTTTAATGGAAATGGAAATTTCAAAATATGATAATAGAGAGTAAAGGATTTGTTAACACAATCAGGCATATTGAAGGGGTTACGGGAGAATATGTCAAAAGATATGGATGAGCTTAAATGAGAGGAGTTACATGTACGAGTAACTAGAACCATTTAACTATGTCTACCAGATGTTATCATATACGACATTATAAACATTGCATGTTTGTGAAGATATAGAAGAAGTTAGAGTCGATACATGTTAAAGCCTCTCACAAATAAGTTGTATGTGAAGTAGAGATTATATAGACTTAAGATGCCTAAAGGAATAGATCTAAAACATTATATCAATGCATTCAACCAAATAGTCAGTGACCTGCTAAAGCTTGAGGTGACTATTGTGAACAAGGATGAAACAACGATTGTACTTTATTTTTTACCATTTTTCTTATGAACATTTGGTGATCACACTTATATTGGGAAAGAAGAAGAATGATGTGGATTATGGAGGACATCACCATTGTGTTATTGATTCATAACCAACTTAAACTAAATATCAATGCAAAATCTTAAGTTGAAGGGCATATTAGGAAAAATCAAGATTGTGGAAGAAAGCATGGGAAAGATAGCTCATATAAGTAAAGTTCTAGCTCGAAACACAAATGTAAAATAACAATATAGTGCTACAAGTATAAATAAAGTAAACATAAGAAGATGGACTATTCAAATAAAAAAGAGTATAGTAAAGAAACAAAAATTGATAATTAATCAAGGTTTATTGAAGAAGTGCGAAGAAAGGACATGGATTGCATCAATAAAGATATATTATATGTTTTAGCCAGTCAAAATTTAAGACTCATAGATACTAGACACAAGATGCTCATTTCATATAATACCAAGAAGGATTGGTTTATATTATACACATCAGGTAAAAAATGATAGATTAACTATGATGAAAGGGCAAAGATTAGTGGGAAAACACCTATAGATTAGTGGAGAGCACATTTGTAGGTTAAGAAGTTGCAATGGTAAAGTTAAAGGAAGATACTATTACATTATAGTTTATGCATCTAAGTCATCTTAGCAAGCAAGGGATGATGAAACTTCATAAGCAAAGCTTATTAAAAGATGTAAAACAATAAAGGTAGACTTCTACAAGTTTCGAGCATTTGGTAAAATTTCTAAAGTAACCTCAATAAATATAGTATTTAGGGAATAATATATACTGAAGCAAATATATAAAGAAGATATGGTAAGGTAAGTACAGAGTAGTACTAGTTCAAAGGTGGTATAAATTGAATTAGAAGAACTTATAACAGATTTTAAAGGGGCTAAAAATTTTAGTTCAAAAGCCAAAAAGAATTTCAGGAAGAGAATATTAGTATAGTAGATAGAATAAGATAAACCATCAAGTTTTTAAGTAGATCTCGTTGAAAAGACTTACTAATCTATGCTCTTACCATCTATGAAAGGGATTAAACTACCATTTAGGAGACTATTGTGATTTAAGAGAGAGATAGATGAACAAGTGCTATGGTGAAAGATGTAAGCTTTTATAAGGTTAAGAAATTAAGTGCATTTAGAAAGATCTTATTGAAAAAGTTTCACACTTTATAGATTACAATCGATATGTTGATAAAGTCGATTACTAATAAAAAGTTTAAATATTGCTTAGACTTGATTAATGTCTTAAAGTGTTAGATATAGATACAACCTAACCTATGTAATGTAGATTCGCCAATTGAAGGTTATTATGTATGGCTCATAAATATGAATGTGCAATTTTAGAGGCATTTATTGAAGTGTAGTGGTTGAACACAAGATATTTTTTGAGGTAGAGATTGTTATGTATGGCTTATATATACAAGTATAATCTTGATTTTTTTAATGGAAGAACATATGTGTTTCTTAGAAGACTTGAAGTGATCGTGTGTCAAGGCTTGTTCTTTTTTGGAATGTAAAGGTGAAGACATAGGTTAGAATAAAAGGAGGACTTTTTTAGGAAGACATGACCTGAGACATAGTCGTGTCAGAGCTCTATGTCTAATTTTTGAAAAGATACAGTGTGTTATATAGCTTAGGACACGAGTATGTCGGATTATATCGATATTTATGAAAAAAATTGTAAGATAAATAACATGAGACACAATTGTGTCCTAAGTCGTATAATAGACAATCTTATTTGGAAACACATTTTTGACGAATTTCAAACTTTAAGTGGATTCTATAACTTAATAGAATTATCTTTAAGTTAGGTTAGGTTTGGTAAAAGGATAGCTTATATATGATCGCACCAACTAGAATTTACATATAACTATACTTGTCTAAACCTAGTCTATATATAGGAAATATGTAATTTTCATCAAGAGATTTATTGATCAATATGGTAAATTAATCACTTTTTGTTTTCGAGGACATAAGCATATCCGATTGGTTAAACCTCATTAAAGTCTTCTTGTTGGTTATTTGTCTCTTTCTATCTTTATTCTTACTAGATACAACTTATTTCTCAACAATCTAAAACATGAAGCTTGATAATTTATATATGATTTTATTTCATAGTTACTACTTATTTTAGATTAACTTATTGTCTTTAATCTAAAATAGCATGACCAATGACATGCTAAGTTAGATGCTCAACAATAAGACCACATGAATGTAATGAAACTGTTGATGTCCATTCATTCTAAACTTAGAACCAATGCATGAATCTATTCTCCATCATGATCCAATTCCTAAAATGGAGATAATTATTACTAAGTTTAGATATAAGGAGACTAGATTAGCTATAATGAAATCTATTCCTCTAATATTGTCTTAGCTAATATAAAATCCATAAGTTTTCATCCTCTAAAGAATGTTAAACGTAATTATTACCAAAAAATTAGACATTGGATATCTAATTGGGAGATTAGGTCATTGTAAAAAGATCCTAAATAAAAATCTACTCAATAACGGTGCAAGCCTTATTCTTTCACTTTTATAACCATTTAGGATTTTAATAAGCATTTTAAGTCTGACCTCATTGCTCTTTTTGATTAAATTTACTCGAAACATATTTTTTTTAGCTTAAAAATCCTTGTTGATAACTTAGTCTGCTATCTTTCTCAAGCGAAGTATACTCTTGATTTGTTATCTTGTCAAGGTATAAATAATAGCAAAATTGTTTCTAACTTTATTGAGAGTGATGTTCATCTCACATTAACAAATAGCAGACCTTTGGATAACCCTACCTTATATCAACAATTGATGGGCAGTTTGGAATACCTGATAATTACGCTTTCTAACATAGCCTATACAATTCAACTTGTGAATTTGTTTACAACAACTCCCTAAACCACTCATTATACTATAAAGTTCTTTATGACCTTAACCTAAGCTCCTTAAGCATAGTTGAGAAAGTTATTATAGGATGAGACTTTAATGGCCATATAGGGACGATCTCTGATGGGTATGCTTGCACTCATGGGAGTTTCGAGTATAGAGATACTAATGATTGTGGGTCTACTTTGATGGACTTTTTAGTAGCATTTAATTTGGCAGTGGCCAACTAAATCTTTAATAAAAACAGAAGCACCTGGTAATCTTTAGTAACAGACGTGCGAAGACTCAAAGCGATTATTCCTCATAAGATGGTGATACCTAATGCATATATGTTAACTCAATATAAATTATTGGTCATAGATCTTATAATTAAGGGTTGGAGAAAAAAGAGTTCTTATAGGCACACTAGAATTAGATGATGAAATCTAAAAAGGGACATAATGGAACAACTTAAGGATAAAGTAATGTCAGTAGAAGAATGAAAACTAGAAGGAGATGTTGACCAAATATGAGAGAGAGTAGCAACATTTTTAAGGAAAGCAACTAAAAAGATCTTTGGAGTTTTTAAAGGGCCTAAAGGTAGTAAAAAAGAGTCTTAATGGTGGAATGAAGACGTACAAGAGAAGGTAAAGATTAAGAAGGCAGCCTATATAAAGCTTTATTAGATAGCAAACATAGATAAAGAGAAGGTAGATAACAGAGAGAGTTACAATATGACAAAGAAAAACGAGAAGAAGATAGTCTTGAAAGCCAAAAGTAGAGCCTATGAGAAGTTATATCTATTGGAAAATAAAAGTGAAGAAAAGGATATATTAAGCTGGCAAGAGGTAGTGAATGGAAAGTGAGGGACTTTGATCATATTCGTTGTATAAAAGACGAAGTACGACGGGTGCTCATAGATGAAAATGACATCAAGAAAAAATGACATACTTATGTAGCCTTTCTAATGAAGGAAGAGATGATAACTTTTCCTTAGGTGATATTATTTCTTTTCAGAAATATCATAACTTTACTTGTTATTGATAGATCATAATAGAAGAAATTAAAGAAGCTTTGAGGATGATGAATAGTAAAAGGGTAGTTGGATCTGATGAGTTACCTATAGAGATGTGAAAGAGCTTAAGAGAGGAGGGTCTTACTTAGTTAACTAAGCTTTTTAATACGATCCTAAAGTCTGCCAAAATGTTAGAAGAGTCGAGATTTAGCATGTTATCTCTCTTTGCAAGAACAAAAAGGACATCTAAAGTTGTAATAATTATAGAAGCATCAAACTATTTAGTCACGCCATGAAGTTATAAGAAAGGGTAATTAAGAAAAGAGTAACAAAGGTTGTACCTATCTCAGAGAACTAATTTAGTCTCTTGCTAGGGAGGTCTATAACAGATGCTTTATGCCTCCTTAGATAGAGGGACCTGCCCATTATTTTTATTAGCTTAGAGAAGGTTTATGACAGGGTACTTAGGAAGTCATGTGGAGGTGTTTAGAAGCTAAAGGAGTTCTTATGACCTATAAAAGCTATTTTAGGGATATGTATGAAGATGTTAAGACTAGAGTAAAAATGACAGGAAGAGATACAGAGCATTTTTCTATCAACATTAAACTACATATGGATCCTTATTAAGCCCTTTCTTGTTTGCAATAGTTATGGACAAACTCACTAAGAGTATCCAATGGGTTGTTCCTTGATGTATTTTATTTGCTAATGACATTGTTTTAGTGGATGAAACAAAAGAAGGTGTTAATGTTAAGCTAGAACTTTGAAGGGATACGTTAGGGTTAAAGGGCTTTAAGTTGAGCAAGACTAAGATTAAGTACCTAGAGTGTAATTTTTCAGGTCACAAGGTTGCACTTGATGTGGAGATAAAGATCGGTTCAAAAGTTATACGACAAAAAGATTATTTTAAGTACTTTGTATCTATCGTACAAAGCAATAGTAAGATGATGACGATATAGTTCTCGTATCAAATCAGGGTGACTTAAATAGAGGGGCGCATCAAGAGTTTCGTGTGACAAGATGATACCACTCAAGGTAAAAGGTAAATTCTACTATTTAGCAATTAGTTCGACCATGTTTTATAGGGAATTGTTGGCTAATGGCCCAATTTTAGGCTAAAAGTTGTTGGGTTTGATCAATTTAGAGCCAAACATTATAATCTACTCAATTAAGGTCTAAACATTATCTAGTCTACTCAATGTTAGGCTATTTTGGATGAAAATTTGGCAGTGTCACACACGCGCTGTTAACTCTGAGTGAGGTGTCTTACGTGGCATTTTTATGACCTATTTTCTGACATCTTCCTTATTTCTAATGTTACATTCGTCTTACCACAACCCATAACTTTCAACAGGAGGGAATTCCAACTAAACCACCATGATAAAGGATCCACTTTCTGCTTCTGGCAAAGGCATGTCCTCACCATCTTCTATTCCTTGTCCCAACAGTCTCAGGCATAGTTTTTATGTTATAATCAGAATAATTTATAATAGAAACTAGAAAAGGATAATATAATATACTAACACATTCAGATTAATTAGCATAGTGAACTGGTTTGTATCTATTTGTCGTGAAGTAAACAACTATGGTATACGATTGATGCTTGCAAGTTTGTCTTTTTCTCTGTTTTATGTGATGTGTGGCTATTACATCAGTCAACTTACCTTCCACTCCTAGTTAAGAAAAAAAAAGGGAATATTGTCATTTAATATGTTACCAGAAACCAATTCCTTAGTATATTAGGAAATCAAATGAGAAATATTACTTGATATATTACAAAATATTTAGTATATTGGGAAATCGAATGAGAAATATTACTTGATATATTACAAAATATTACCATTTTAAAAGTCTGGAGATCTATTTCTTTACAATTAGATGGTGATGCACAAAGATTGCAAGTATCTAGTTGAATGTTATAATCTTCTTAGGGTGTATCTGTATCGACACTACATTTATGCATTAATAGTTATGAATTGTATGTAACAGGACAAGTTAGTATATATATATGCTAAAGCTACCTAAACTATTTTCCTTTATATCCATATTAGCTCTTCGTGTTTTTCTTTCATTTTATGGACAGAAATAGCTCTTTGGTTACATACTCATGCCATATACTATAATGCATCTACAACCACATCAACAGAAATATCGTAACACTCGCAGCTAATAGTAAATATTTCTCACCTTATACTATACATCTTTATATATGTATATATAGCTATAGCTTAGTTGTTATGGTGGAGACTAGATTTCTTACAAATAAATAGTTTTGGAACATATGATAATATAATTTTTGAACTTAATTATCAAGACATGTGAGGATGAAGAAGAACGGGAAGTCCTTTTTGGGGTATTGGCATGGGATTGACAACGATCTTCTCGTCAGGAATTAGCTTCTAAAACTTGAATCTTTTCACCAAGTTGTGTATGAACATTAATATTTCCAATCTAGTATATTTCTTTTCAGGACACATCTGAGGTCCTCTACCAAATAGGACATATGTGTATGGTACAGGTCCATTTCTTTCAACTCAAGTTGGATCGAAATTTTCAAGTTCTGGGAAGCACTTTAAACTTCTATGTGTTGAACTTGCACTCCAATACAGCTACATGCATACGAGACATCACGTATAAATTTATCTATTCTTATCGAAAATGTTAATCATTTAGACTTTTGATTTTGTGAACTACTAGTATCTTCCATGTGAGATTCTCGTATCAGTTGGAGAGGGGAACAAAGTACACCTTATAAGGGTATGGATATCTCTCCTTTAAAGACAAGTTTTCATGGGGGTGGGAAGAACAAACTGTGAGGGCTTGGCTGGGCTAAGGCCCAAAGTGGACAATATCTGTGGAAGGGTGGTCTGGGTTATTACAAATGGCATCAGAGCTAGTACCCGAACTGGTATGTCAGCGCAGACGCTGAGCCCTAAAAGGGGTGGATTATGAGATTCCTATATCGGTTGGAGAGGGGAACAAAGTACACCTTATAAGGGTATAGATACTTCTCCCTCAAAGAAACATATTTCTGGGAGTGGGAAGAGCAAAATTGTGAGGGCTTGACAGGGCCAAGGCCCAAAGCGGACAATATTTGTGAGCGGGTGGTCTACGTTGTTACATTCCAACCCTTTGGAATCGAGAAACCATTGAAAATGAAGTCGTTGATGGCTTCTCTAAAAGCACCTTGAAGAAGAGAAGCAAGTCTTTTGACTTCAGATGCTATGTTCTACGAGTATGTCACCTTCTATTTGTCATTCAAGTTCAATAATTCTCCTTGTGCTTTTGTTTCTGCTATCTCCACCTGTTCTATACATGTAACAAAAAGTCAAAAACAA
>JANZXP010000004.1:9084877-9102009 GCA_027576715.1 Erythroxylum flavicans | reverse complement strand
CCCTAGTAGCTTCAACTCCCACACTGCCGCTGGAAGCGAGGCGTCCGTAATTGATCCGATCAAGGAGCTGTACCCAGAGAGCTAGAGAATCATCAATAGGACAAATTTCTTCTTTCTCCTCCTTTGGCGTGACTCGAACTCAAGACCTCCTATAAAGGAGAGCCTTAAGTAAGAAGCTAAAGCTATTAGACCAACTCCTCGTTGTCTCTCATGCCCATTGTTAAAGTGCTTCCTTTGTACTCACCGAGGGAAAAAAAGTGCTTCCTTTATAAGTGCTTGATATGCTAAAGAATGTGTCATCTGAATGTATTTGAGAAGTAATTGTCTGAGTAAATTTTGTGGTAGGTTAGTTTTTCATGCCATTCAATTCAAACTCCTGGAAATGTTTTATCCATTGTTCAATTATTTTGTTCCAATCCTAAAACTAAATCGTATTGTGTGCACTACGTCGAATTGAACACGTAACAAGGATGAAATAGATTTATCGGAACAGAGAATCTAGTCCCCTTTTTTTGGTTCGTTTCGAAGGAAGTGATCATTAATGATAGCTATATTGAGGCAACCTGTGTAATTATAAAGATCAATACGTGCCTGCCCCATTCAAGGAAGCCTAAGAAATCAGAATATGTATTTGCTTTGGTGACGGGATTTTTTTTCACGAGTTCCAGAAAGGAATAGGATTCCTCACAATTGGCTGTAGTGAAAACTTTCCTTTTACATTGGATCTTTTCATGCTTGCCCTCTGATAATAATAAAGACACAAATTGAATCCGAATAACAAGATATCAAGAATTAAAGGAGCTATTTAGAAGCATTAAGCTAATTAACAAACTAATTTCTGCACTTACTACTGAAGCCTCCATGCTCAGTGCTTGCTGCTGACACGTTGAATTATCAATTCGGATGTAACTTCTACTTGAAACATGTTCAAATAATACAGGACATGAGGAGTTTTTGTTTATGCAACAAAACTAAACGTTCATTTTTACTCTGAAACTATGTTCTAATCCTCTCTTTATACGAGGACGATCACATAGCTTGCTACAAGCAGCAATCTTTTGTACAATTGTCATCTATTGGGAGATGAAGAACGGTTAATAACCTCCCATCCCACCATTTTCAATCTCTGAAACTTACATTGTAAACGAATAAAGAAACCGCAGAAACAGGAGTTAAAGACCAATGAAATCGATAATACAGGAAAAAAGGAAAAGTTTGCCAGGACCTGATGCTCATTCTAGGAAGCCAGACAAGTCTCCCAGAAAAGCTTGTTCTTTTCCATCTCAGTCATCGGTTCACTGGTCGTTGAATCAACCGAAGCACACGATTTCTGATGAAAACCCACATCACTCCTCCACGGTTCTCCACCACAAATGCGAATCTCCTCTTCCTCAACGTTGTCACAGTACTTATCACCTTCATAACAGCCACAATCATCATTATTCAGGTAGCTGACGCAAGAATGATCCGATACGTCGTCGCTACACGATTCCGCATCGTCGTCGGCGAGATCTACACCAACGTCTGGTGGACGAAGATCAACGTCATCGGAGTCGCCGGTGGCTTCAACGAGAAAGAAAGAACCAACGTCGACGAAATGATCTTTCCTTCTTGTTTGGTCTCCTTTCCAACTATAACCAAAATTGTAACTTTCCATGTGTTACAATTAAGGTAGAGAAGTTAAGAGTTGTAGACAACTCGTAACTTTGGCCATGTAAGAACTTTTACCACGTTTACATGAACATTAGGTATATACGACATTCAATGGAGTGGACGGAGGATGTCTTGTTTGACGCTACGAGTCGTGAGGGTGTTTTTCTTTGTAGGGAAAATCGAAAGGGGGGGATTAATATATGAAAAGAAAATCTTCTAGAAGGAGAGAAAAAAGAAAGCGTGTTTTTCAATAATTTTGGTTACAGGGAACCATTCTCAGGTTTCTAGAATGTCTGATAATTCCACTCGAAGCCAACGAGCGGAGTCGAGGTGTCGATCCCTGAGTCCTTTTACGTATTGTTTGTTAGGGTACGCTTGTTGAAAACCTTCAAGTACGGTTCATTTAATTGAAGGCTGAAGACTGAAGACTGAAGACTGAAGAGACAACGACTTTAAAAATTGCATAATATTTTTGCGATTTTTTAAATTTAATATTTATTTTTATTTTTAAAATAATTTTTAAACCTGATTTATAGGAATCGCTAAACTAAAATTTTAATATTAAATAAAAATATTCAAGAAATAAAAACTATTTAATTGAAATATGATCTTAAATTATAGTAAGATGTAACGAATTGATTATTATATTTTACTTTCCGTAAGGCATGCGTGTTTTTTGGTGCGTCAAAGTTCCTTATTATGGTCCACAAAAAGAACGTAGTTGGGCTATTGTATAATCCTTTGATTAATTTCTTCATCAAATATTCAACAAAAAAGACTCGAATCTCAATTCTGAAAACACGAATTTACTTAAACTGACAGTTTAGTCCCAAAAAAGGAAAAAGCTGTGTAAAGATATTTTTGAGACGATTAACAAAGTTGGAAGATTTAGAAACTCAGGAGGATGCCTGGTTTTTATGATTCCTTAAAGAGAAGTTTCAATTTTCAATCTCACCATTACAAGGTAATGTTCTTTCTTCCTTTTCTTTTGTTTTTTAGGTCTTTAATAAATTACATCTGTTGTAATAAAAGTGTCATGTGAAAGATTATGATTAATTTTTAAGGAATTGCGAACGACTTGGCGTTGTTATTAAAAGAATCCAATTTAATTTAAAGATCGTTGTTTCTTCCGAGAAAGAGAGAGCCAATGGACTATGTAACCTATGATTACAAGTTGCTGGACATTGTGGCCCATTCACCTTATCATTAGCCGAACAATTAGTTGGACGTCACAATTAGAAGGTATTGCTTGAACAAATTTGTCTACGGCAATCACACGTTGTCCAATAACAAATCATAAACCCTGTTGTTGTTACGGCAAAAGTCATTTACCAACAATGCGTAACGTGGTATGGACCTGCTATAAGGAAATTAAGGGCAGCACTCGCAGCACAGGTTCAGTGCTAAACGTACGAAACCCACGATATTGTAGCTAATTAATTATCGTCCAAACACGTCCTCCTTCGGTTTCGGTACTCCTGTCACCCATCATGTCCAGCGCTATCATGCTCCTTTCACTCCTGCTACCAAAATCTTGTTGAGAGCCGGCTTCTAGTAACTGCTTAGGAAACGCAACGCAGAGCGTTGAAGAAATATAACATGTGATCAGGGCCGGATTATTGGTGAAGCACCGAAGCCACCCACTTGAACCACTCCCATTAAGGTGCAATCGTCTATGTAATGATTATCAGATCTAACAGCCTAAATTCCAGGATTCACTTTTGCCAAAAGTATGCTCATGACCATCTTGAGATGATTCCATCAAGTGAAAAACGACGTCTATACTAAAGGAAGAAAATTAAATTCCTGAGATCGCAGTCAGAGCTGAAATTATTAATAAGGGGATGTGGATAAGGATTTAGGACAAATATAGGATCAGTTTTTGACGGTAACACAAATGTGGACAATACTTTTGCACAACAAACCATATTAATATTCTCCACTAACCACCTAAAGAAGATTGGGTTCTTGCAATACAGTTCAATCACAACTGGCAACTCAAAAACTGAATTTAGGAGATCAACAAATGCTATCATTCACAAGTGAAACTTAGAATGTAATCATGTATTAATCAGATGGTATACTAAAGAAAAAATAGTTATGCGTTCATGTTCTTAGAATTACGAAAACTGATAATAGCTAACGACCGAAAGGCAGGTTGCAACGATCTTAATTATTAAATTCTTTTTTCTTTAGAAAATAGGGGAAAAGATTACTATAGATAAAAAGAAATATTGGACTCCTGCTTAGGCAATATATTAATCCCAAACAAGTCTAATTACAATTGGAAGGCAATGCCAAGAGACCGCAGGAAACATAGTTTTATCAAAAGGACCTAATAAACTTAACCTAGCAAGACTAGTGTACATTGGCTCAAATTAATATGTACAACTCGTCGATTACAGAAGTAACTTCTACTAGCCATGTACTTCAAGTCCATATAAAAAAAAAAAGCAAAATAAAGGCAGATAGAGTGATTGATAACTAGAAGTCGAAAGATTGCTTGTGAATCAATTTTAAAAATAACGCTCATATGACCCACCTCTCATGCCTAATGAAGAATTTCCAACACACCCTTCAGAATGTCATAAGTAACTGTCTGGTTGTCATAACGCCTTCCATATAATCTCCACTAGAAGTTAGTAGAATACCATTCGTCCCACAAACAATCGCCTCGACTCTCTAGAAAGAATGCGCCCACCCTCAAAAAGATTTACAACAATGACTAGCATTGATAGAATACTCACGATTTAACTAAGCATTGTTAGAACTTGAAGTCTTTTATCTTTAATCGTTGTCTCAACACCACAGTGAAGCTTTGCCCGTGTGCCAGATATCAGGAAGAAAAGTTAGAATACAATAAGTCATAACTCTCAAGCATCTCCAAACTCTGAAATCCTCCTTTCCAGCAAAGAGTACCAAATTTATGATTTGTCAGGCATATAATTACATGTATGATCACAAACTAATACAAAGAGACAGATTGCACACGTAGAAGTTAACTTATGAAAGTAGAAAAATAATATGTTAACTAAAGTTACGAACAGGAGAGGCAGAAAATTACCTGGTAAAAGAAAAAGTTGGATTACTTGTCATTGCTTCAGTGCGTCACAAATTTCACCAAATAGTGAGGTGGTAAAAACCAAATCTACCTCAGAAGCACTAAAACTGCTCAGCAGCTCAAGGTATAGTAGTAGCTTCAAAGCATGCTCATCCTAAAGTATTGTGCAATCCATTTGTCGATATGCAGCAAAATACTTGAAAGAAGAAAAGAAATACAAAAACAGAAAAGCCTGAATAAGATAAGGGATCATGACACACAATTTACTTCTCCTTAGAGCAAGATCTATCTACAGAAAGTGGTGGCCTGCCCTAAGCCATTAACTATTGTTGCCACCCTAATTAGTTATGGCCAGATGTTTAATCCTCAATAAAGCAAGCAAGTCCAACATCAAGCTCCATCAAACTCAAAAACATTCATTATTTTCAAATGTAAATACCTGAATGCAATGTAAATTATGAAACATAACTATGTAACAGTAATCAGATAAGCTCTTAACATTAGCATATTGAAATTATAAGTGATGTTGGCAAAGAGAGAATACAAGAAGATTGAAATATAACAAATAAAAAATTGCATAAATGCACTCCAAGTTTGATGAAGTAGGTCAGCAGATTTCATCCTTTTAAAATTGCTCAGTAGACTGTATTGCGAGGTTTTCTAAACTTGCAATGTATGGGCAAAGTACCTTTTCTGTTGTATTGCCTTCAGAAATGAATCATGTCAGTTGACAGCCACTGAGTGCACACTCCCAACTCCGAGAACGAATGAAAAAGAAGAGCACACAAAAAATGTTTAAGTGAACAGAGAATCTCTTGAACTTTTGTATATTTTGATAATAAGGCTAAATTAACAAAAACAAAAAATCATCCATTTCACAACTTATTCAATCAAGGGCATACTGAGTCCAAACTCTGGAATAGAACAGAACACAAATTAAATAAATTCAGGATGATACCTGAAGATTCACCGTACAGCAATACATCTCTTCATCGTAAATAAAATGGAAAAGCAGTCCATACTCCATGACAAAAGCAGGCATGCAACCTGCACTTACTACTTAAATCTTTAACGATTATTGTCATCAAGGGAGGAGAACAGCAAGAAGTACAGCAGGAAGCAAGAAGATAAATGTTTGATTCTTGAATAACATCTTATGGCAACCAAGTAAAATTCTCCCTGTTATAAATAAATGCACAAAAGAAACAATCTTGAGAAAAAGAATAAAGAGTATAAAAAGACTAAAAAGAATCATAGAATAATGAATAATGAATAATTTTCAATTGATATTTCCACAATATGTGGACACATGTTAATGAGGGAAAAATCAATAAATTAATAACTGATGTCCAATGAACTTCCATTGTACAGAATACAAATTGTATCGGCACAGAATGCACCATGAATTACAAGTTTTGGAATTCCAATCCCGCGGTGCAATTACATGGATGGAGTAATGATCATGACCATGTATTTACGGTCCACCCAAAATGCTGATACTGCAGTCACTCCACCAATCCAAGCTGATGTGACTACCTTATCACAGAATTCTGATTGTTGCCAAGACTCATCTTCAGATTAATAAGGTTTACTCTGTTTGTTGTCTCTTTTCAGCTGAACTTTCAGTTTCTTACCTCCTAATTGGCATCCATTCATCATACTAATTGCAGCTTGAGCTGATGCAGGTGAGTCATAACTAACAAACCCTGCAAATAGAGGCATGTTATTAAATGTCAACAGCCAAATTTAGGTTGAAAATAATGTTGAGAATGAGCATACCAAAGCACTTGCTAACGCCAGTTGCCTTATCAACAAAAACCTTAGCACTCAAGACTTTACCAAATGCCTGAAAGGCATTGGCAAGCTCTTGATCACCAAATTCTTGAGGTATGTGATATATAAACAAATTGGCCCCAGGTGGACCTAAGTCAAATAACATAAGAGTATTTAGCAGGTAAACACTAGTAACAATAAGATAAGGGAACAAAAACAGGGACTTTTGTGTGGACAACAAACCTTCAATCTGGCCTGCAGAACTGGTACTAGCACCTGATGATGCTGCAGAACTACAGCTGGCAGCTGCAGGTGGCAGTGGACTAGGTGAACCACTCAAAGAATGGTGAGCCATCATGCTTCCAGGATATGAAATGGGATATTGGAGACCTGGCACTGTAGGATACGCAGAACCCACATAACTTGCAGGAGTCACTGCATAGTTTCTAGGTGCCATAGTTGGAACAAGGTCAGGCCTGATTGCACCACGCACAGGATTTCCTTGATTCACGGGAGGAATCATACCATGAAAAGAGGGTTGATGAAAAGCTGCTTGATTCTGCATAGCTGGCAGGCGATATGGCATGAGTCCATAAGTTCCAGGAGCCTACAACAGAATGACCAACACAATACTCACCTTTGATAATACATTATTGGTAGATAAAATTGACAGAACACAAAATCCAATTAAGAAGAAAAGAGAGACCACAAATTTTAAGGATATGCCAGTTTTCATATAAGTTGAAAGACCTTCTCTAAACAATTGCAGTTAAACTACTGACCTGATACCCATAACTGTTGTAGGGGGGTACATAACCCAATGGCATGGCACCAAATAATGAGGGATGTTGTGCATCAGTATTTGACAAATTGGATGCCTGAGATTGTGCTTTCTGAGCTCTTCGGGCTTGTCTTTCCTTTTCTGTATCTGCCCATTTGACAACCAAAGGAACACTTGAACCCTAGTAAACCGAAAGATAAGAATCAGACTGAATCATTGGAACAAAATCGTTGACAAAAAAAGGTTCCAGGCTTCGAATTCAAAATCCATGGAAGAACGGTCATCTTTTAAACAGAATTAAAAAATGTGACACTTATGTATGTTCAGACAATTGGTTCAGAAAATATATGGGCAGGCCTTTTAGTTTCAGAGAACCCACACCAACATCAGAATGGTTAGTTAAACTATTGTAATGCCACAACTTCCTCCTCTATCTGATTTAATTGTCAGCATAGAATATTGAACAATTGATGTGTGTTAAGCTATGCCCTCAAGCTACAGATAAAATAGTTAAACTGTCTAGTATAACTAAAAGTTTAAGAAATTGTAGACAGTGTCAGATTAAAGTTGCTTCCTGACCAGAACATTACTGATTTAGCTTGACAAGCTTCTAGTTCAGTTGACATGGAGAAGAACTCACTGTAATAGGGACAGTACTTTCAGAACTCATTTTCACACTAGACAAAAGCTGGCCTTTACCTAAGTTGATACATACACATCCTAAACTTATAATACAAAATTATACTACAAAGTACAAACTAAGAAAACAACTTATCCAACAAAAGAAACAGTGAACCTAAATGTAATGCAATAGATAAAGCAATCTTCCAAGGCTAAAAGAATTACTAAGGATACTTTTGAGCTAAACATGCTGTTTGAATCACAAACCTCCATTTTATGCTTTCCATTGGTGGCCTCCATGGCAGCAATGGCTTGCTCTTTTGTTTCATACTTCAGAAAAGCACAGCCTACAAATTTAAGTAGCAAAAATCAAAATTACCATTTCATTTCTTCAGGATTTGTGAACCAAAAAGGGAAATAAGCACCTTTGCTTGTCTGTTGAGAACCTCTTAGAATTTGTAGGTCTTTTATAGTTCCATGTTTAGAGAACAATTCAGATACTTCAGCTTCTGAAACATTTTTTGGAAGCATACCCACAAAGAGTTTGTGCTCTGGATTGAAAGGAAAGTAACAAATCATTCAAAAAAGCACAAAAGCATAATCTTCTAAAATTACTCAAAGTAATCTAAAACACCAGTATCTGGAAAGGAATCAGGATAAAGCAATATAAGAGACAACTAGGTATCGCGTCAAGAAATTATACAACACCTAGCCTTTCCAGCTCCCCATCTGCATACTTCACTTGCAATGGACTAGATGCCTGAAGTTGACAAAAGAACAGGATGCACTCCAATTAGAGAGGCAGCGACACCAATGCGTCAAAATGTAACGAAAAACAAAAACATAAAAATAGTTGGAATTTATTTGCGCAGAAGTTATGATTGTCACAGTATCTAAATCAATCTATGCACTAAATCAAGCCCAAAGAGACTTAATGAGAAATTAAATTAAAAAGATTATTCATTAAAATAAGTTGACAAGAGTCAAGCCTCAAAAGCACAATGGTAACAAGGAATAAGGGTTTGTCTATGTCAGAAGTTGTCACAATATGATTCAATTGATCATAGTTTTTAATATTGAGATGGCTGCGTATTGTAACAGTTAATCGTGATATCATTTGTTTAACAAATTGCCTAATAGTGTCATTTCATTACTTAGAATGAACGAACCACTAGATGGCTACGCAGACTCAATAATATCTTTTATGAAACAATTGTAACCTACAATCTGTTGTTTTGACATTACAAACAAATAAGTGAAATGAATATCAACCCACAGTTTGCCATTCCCCGGTCAATCCAGTTAATACTGTTTGTCACAAGACTCAGAATGTTCATCAAGTCTCTGCACTTTGAAGAAAGAAACAAAATTTTCTTTTAAATCTTCTAAATTGGAGTCAGCATCTCCATTTGCTTCATGCAAGTGATGCAGCCATCAATCCTTTTTACAAATGCCATCACGCATTTTGCTGAAGTCCACCTCACTGAAGAACTTTGCATAGACCAATTACATCATTAAATGCTGCATTGTACAGTCCAGTGGTATTACTATACAACCAGATAATCCAACTCCGCTAGGGATTACAAAATCAATATCAGAGCCTTTTAAGATAACAGAGGCTCAATAAATTTCAGCAAATTCAAAATCACCCCCTCATTCTTTTAACTTCCAACTAAATCAAACACAATACCAGAAACACCCATTGTTAAGAATGTCCTATGTACTACAAGACCAATACTTATCCACTAATGCAATGTTTGAGATCAGCAATTACGCACTACAAGCAGTAAGCTTTGAGCAACATAATTCAAAGAAAACAATAACTAGAGATCACAAAAAGCACTAACCCCAGGCAACGTTTTCTTATTGTGACAAGCATTGACCGCCTTATCCGCTTCCAGCCTCGACGGACATATTACAAAACAACAACCTGTTTTACATACCACAAAAACTACTCAAATTAGGGTTTCAAACGCCGGAAATCTCAGATTAATCCAAAGAAAAAAGAACTCCGAATCATGCAGAAAGTAAAGCCTCTTAAGAAGAGAGAAATAAAACAGAGAGATTTGAAGAATGTGAGAAGAAAGAAAGAGAAACCTCTAGAAGCTCGCGTGGTTTTGTCTTTGATGATGTTGACCTCGTCCACCAAAGCAAACTCTTTGAACATTGCGAGAAGCTGAGCTTCTGTCATGTGCTTAGGTACTTGACCTACAAACAGTTTCACGCTCTCTTCGCTCGATTTCTTCTCCGCCATTACTGCCTAAAAACACACACAAAGATATATAGCACTCTCTCTCTCTACGACTCCTCCGTCTTTCTAAAATTCACTCTCTGGCCTTTCTTTCTCTCTCCTCCCTCTTTTTGTTGTTTCTTCGAATTTTCTTTATTTTTTTTTCCCTCGCAGAGTCGTCGCTGTGAAAATTGGGGCTTTTGTTGATGGCAAAGTTGGATCTCCCATACATAATATTATAATTAAATGCACAAAAAGGGCCTCAACCTTTGCTTAATTTACGATATCGGCCTAACTGTTGTTTCCATTCGTTGAGCTTGGACTAGAGCGCTTACAATTTCGGCTGTTTAAATGACTACAATGCCCCTCCGTTTCGACTCCGCCCTCATCTCATGCATGGCCTCGATCATGGCCTTGAATTTTGATTGGCTAGTGTTCTGCGCCAGAAGGGTAGTCTCCTACGAAAGTAAAATGTTTCGTCTTCTCTGCCAAATACGGAAAGTAAGTTTCTTTCAACCGCCTATACAAAAGTTAATCTTTCATAGTAAAACGTAAGGATGGATTTGAGTGCTGCCACACACGACCCCTATGGAGAGAATTTCTCGATTTATTTGAGCTACGAGGTATGAACCTCAATAGGAATAGGAAAGACTATCTGCATTGGATCAATGGGCTAAGGTAGAAAAGGGAGGAGGATTTAAAGGAACTTAAGGCTAATTTTGCTATGCTTATATAATTTATATGAATGATGAGAAGCCCCGGGAACCTAAGCGTTACGGTAAGTACATCTGGATGGAGTTTTATCTCAAGGCAAGGACTACCATTTTGACAAAGTTTCATCAGCACATTATCCCAACGAGAATTAAGCAGTTAATAAGAATATAACAGTGCAGGTATTGTTTAGTGGGTATTGTAGGTAGCCAAATTGTACGTACTCCAATTGTTGGAGATGATAATCACTTCCTTTTATGATTGAATATACTATTTATTTTCCAAAAAGGAACATAAGGATGGATTATTTTGATATTTCTTAAAATATTAAGAATATTATGTTTTTATTTAATAATAATATATTGTAAAAACATTATTTTTATGATATAAAACAAAATTTGCATTCATAACTTTAAAATACTGAATAAACATTCAGTTAATACTTTGTAGCTACTGCAAAAGGTGTTATTATTGAAAAGAGAACAAGAAACTTTACCATATTTTTGGTTAAAGTTGATTTCTCATTCTTGACTCTCTTGTGGCTAGAGAAACTTGATATAAAATAATATGTAACCTTAATTAATAGAGAGAAGACTAATTTATATATTTATGACCTTTAATTTGACAAGTCCATTAAGTGATCAAAATAAATGATTGAGATTTATTCTACTATTAAATAATAAATATACACCAAATAGAACTCTTTAATTATATTAATATTATTATTAATATACATAAAATATGGCCACCAATCGAGCCATATTCTTACATTCCTCCAGTTAGCTTGATACTTCAAACTTTAGTTTAAAAGTGTAAATATTAGGCGCATATAAATAAATCTCTTAATATCTTCATAATTTACCTCAACACAGTAAATCACATAATGCGAGTAGAAGTGGTCATATACTTCAACATGGCATACTTCCTTTCATGTACTACAACACTAGTAATTTATCAAGTTAGGTAATACAAGTAATATATAAAAATCATTAAGGTCATTAATGCCTCATAGACAATTTTATTTCTTATTTAATAACAGTTACATGTACACATTCATAATAGATAAAAAAATTATCAATCAAAAATTTTATTGAGCTTAAGATTGTCAAAAAGACATTAAAAACAATCATCAATATAATCAAGGTCCATTCTTTGAACACATTCCTTAAATATTTTTGGTTGAAGACCTTTAGTTAAGGGATTTGCAATCATAAGATTCATCTTAATATATTTAATACACACTCATTGTTTATGAACTTCCTCCTGTATAGCAAAAACTTTTAACTCCATATGTTTAGGCCCTGTTTGATTCCACTTTAATTTTCTGTTGCGGTTTTTTTGTTTTTATTTTTATTTTTTGTTTTTATTTTTAGTTCTTCCTTATTAAAAAAAACAGAAACTTTGTTGGTTGAGATTTGCAATAATAATTTAAAAACAAAAACATGTTTGATGTCATCATCTTGTTTTTGTTTTTTAATTATATTAATATATGTTAATATTAAACTTTAATTTATGTATATTAAATATCAAATTGTATGGTTAATTTTAATATTTTTCATTATGGTTAGAAATTAAATGTATGAATATTTATATAATTAAAGAAATTTAGACATCAATTATTATAATAAAATTCTATAAACTATAAAAATTACATTAAGTCATTCTAATAAATAAAACTTGTTCATCAAACTATAATGCTTCAAAACATAATAGTATATTATTTACAAAAGAAAACATAAATCAATTAGAATTAATATAATAATTT
The DNA here is from genome assembly GCA_027576715.1 of Erythroxylum flavicans. Taxonomy (NCBI): domain Eukaryota; kingdom Viridiplantae; phylum Streptophyta; class Magnoliopsida; order Malpighiales; family Erythroxylaceae; genus Erythroxylum; species Erythroxylum flavicans. The sequence goes on along the minus strand of JANZXP010000004.1, from coordinate 9,089,414 downwards.
CATATTTGTCTAGCAATTTCATTCGCTTTTGAGACATAGTTCGAAGTTGTATTAGAGTGATATTATACTTTACTTGAGAACTTGCATCTTCATTTTCACTTTTGCTAAGTTGTTATTCGTTTTCAACACAATTGTCAAATAATTTATCACTTTGTAAATGCATTATAATATAAATGTGTATAACAGAACAAACAATAATGATATATTTTTATTTCTTCATATCATAATTCAGCATGTTTAAAAGTATAGGGAATCTTGCTTTTAAAACGCCCAAATAACTTTCAATAACATTTCTTAATAAAGAATGCTTGTAGTTAAATAATTCATGTGGACCTTAAGGTCTTTCTCTTCTTTTATAATCTCATAAATGATATCTCTCAACTCGATATGGTAAAAGAAATTCAGGTATATTGGGTAGCCTAAATCAACAAAATAGAACTTATATAATATATAAAAAAGGTAATATTAACAAGAAGTAACTAAAAATATTCGTAATTACTATGTTAATTTAAAATATTATAATACCTTATAAAGGTATAAGAAATTGGTTCGCTGGATTTATTTCTATTTCTAAAAGAACTCGAGAATCATTTGTAGTACCTTTCCATCCTCCCATTACAAATGTGAAGTACAAGTTAAATGAGCAACAACACATAATATTTTAGGTTGGATTAGTTCTTTTACTCCTATATGGTATTTGTTCATCAGTAGGAATATGTACATCAATATGTGTACCATCTATTACTGATATACAATCCTTTAAAAAATTATACTATTAGAATAATTATCAATCATAAGGACATAATGAAAATAGTAATTAAATATATGAATGTACCTAAAAATATGAAAAGAATTTTGAATTATGTTGAATTTCAGGAGGTGTATTGGCAAAGGATGAAGTAGTAATAACTCTTTTCGTAAAACAGTTAACTATATATAAGACTTTGAGAAAGTACTTCGAAATTGTCTAGGTTGAATGTTGAAATCATTTTTCATTAACTCTAGTTGTCTTATTATACCCTATAATCATCAAGAAAATTGATACTTGTTCCTCCACAATCAAATGACTTATCGGTTTTAAGCCTCCTAAACTCTTCAACTCATCATATAAGCTTAAGAAGATTGTCTTGCTTATTCTTAAATTCTCATAAATCCTTGTATAATTTCTATTCAACAGTTACAATATCCAATTATGACCTCATACAGTAGAAGCTCTACATGGTTGCTTTTGTAAATGAAAATATTTGTTCTCTTACCCAATTAGAGAAATAATAACTACCTTCATCTATTCATCATCATAATCTGATTTGAAATCCAATAAGAAAGTCATGTAAGGAAAAAGGTTTATATCAAATATTCATACAAAACATAGATTTAAAGTGTTGAAACCATTGAATAGTTCTCAATATAAAAGTATGAAATCAATAAGAATTATGTAAGCAGTAACATAAAAATATAACTAAAGTGACATGATATAATCCATCTTCCTTGCATCTGCCATCTTGATAAAAATATCTCTATAAAGTGGAGAATCATGTAAAGCCTTTACGGTTTTTCCTTACTGCACACCCTTAACATCCAATTCATCTAAGGAATTTAAACATTCCATTATTATATTACTCTCTTGATTAATTGATAAAGTTCGGGATCCATTCTCTATAGTGGATGATGTTTCGGTCAATTTTTCTTCAGTAAATCATTCTTTCTTTTTGATTGTTCACCAATTATAATCAAGACATCGTCTGAAATGTTATCTTCTTATTCTTAGGAAATTTTTTCCTCTTCAATGGAGAACTTGTAACTTGTTCTTCTTTTTCATGATATGAGCAATCTTCATCAATGTTAATTCTTTATGTTCCTCTTTTGTACTATTTGATGGAGATTTAGTTGATGGATGTGCATGCAAACTACTTGCAGTAGTATCTCTAAACATATGACATAAGTATGAAAACTCCTTTCATCCTTTTTTCTTGAATATGTGAGTCATTTTATTCACCTATAATGATGAAAAAGAAATATGAGAATAAATATTGTATAATATGATATAGTAATAAACAAATATATTTTACCTTAAATAAATTTTCCCAACATTCAGTTGTGGCATTAACTTCACTGATGAAGGAGTTATAACTAATTCCTTTTTCTTTGAGTAAGCTCTTGAAATTCTTCAATCCAGCTTTTAATGCAGTATATTTATTCTTTAATTGAACATCAATATAGTCTTTATTGAATTTTATTTAAAGGCTTACCTTAATATTCTTTCAACCAAATTTGAAAAAGGTAGTAGTTATTCGATTTTCCTTCTTCATTTCTTCGAGCATCAATGAGATTAAATGCATTTAATGGCATCATTCCATACCTCATCCTCTTCATTTATTTGCATATAATCATTAGAATCATTCATATTGTTCAAAGCTTCCATCACTAAATGTAATTAAATATAAGTGACATCAATTACAACAATTTTCACAAAGAATTAAATACTAAGTATGGTTTGAAAATAATCACGAGATAGTCATAGACGACAAATTATCCATTTTTAAAATAAATTTTCAAACTTAGGCATGTGCAATGTCAAAGTCTAGTATAATGCCCTTGCACTAAAAAAGTGATTGTGTTCTTGAAGGATTCATATGATATAAGAGATCTACACCTAAAAACAAGTATGCATACAAAGAGATGTGCATATATTTATTAAAAAATATTCATGAAATATTGTTACTAATTCCAAAAATTCAATTCGCAAAAACTTTTACAATTCTAACTTAATTTTATAAAATTTATCCTTAAATGGTATTTAAGGGAGATTATCATTAATAATGATATATATGAGTAGTATAAGAAGTGGATGATGCTTGGTTATTATGTAACTACTTGAACACTCCATCCAAGAAGTTTGTATTTTTAGGAGCATCTTAAAGAATCATATAAGAGCCTATACATTTTATGTTAGCCCCGGGTCTTGGTCCTTATTTCATGACAAGGCGTCAAAATTAGGGGACTTTTTAAAATAAAATTAAATAAAACTATGATAAAGATATAAAGAACTCATGGTGGGAGTAAAAACAAATACACAAACAAATAAAAAATAAAAATAAAAAAGAGAAGTGTAAAAGTCACGGGCATGACTTAAAACTGTGAGAGGGGGAGTCGCGATCGTGCTTATGCACAATTTCGACTTTTGATGAACAGTTGAGGTTTGTCGCGATTTCACTACCCTTTTTACTGAACTACAACACACCTCGTCAAGGCGATACAATACTCTCAAAACACTTTTATCTTCTGCTTGCTATTCTATATCTCTTCAGTGTTGATCCACTTAACTCTTCTGTTTTTCTTGAGTCACACAGAATCTATTATAGAGCAATTTTCACGTCATATGCAATCATTCACTTGCATTTATCATATACAATCGCTTTCACATTTCAATTTTATCATACCTAAGTACCTTTAACAATAACAACAACATCAACTCAAATTTATGAACCTAATAATATAGGTAGGCTACTTTACATTAAACAAAATTCGTGCACTCTCTATAGTATATTCAATTTCTTATGCTTGAGTCATATTTCTAACTGATTCCAATAGTCACTTCTGATTTGTTTAATAGTCATTCATTCCTAGAGATGGAACATTTAATTTACGCGATATGATTCAATAAAACATCTCTATCACAAGAAGGTTTCTCACCTTAATCATCTACACTATTTCCATAATATTTATCAATCAACCATATTCATCATTGCTGTTTCAGACATTCTTAATACCACAATAAGATCAATTTTAACTATTCATGATATTTCAATAAAATCAATTACTGTCACACTTTACATGATCAGAATAATAGAAAGGTATTCTCGACAAGTCACTAATTAATATCTCATGCTAATGATACTTCAATCTAATTGATTCTGAATAACATTTGAATAGTCTATGACTATTCAAAAGTTATCTCTCTATAGTAGTTACTTTTTCAATATAACCACCAAATCTCATACTTCCATTGCGTTACTCTGATTCATCTCATGATTTTAACTATAGAGATCATAGATTACCTCTTATACCATATCCAAATATAGATTTTATATGTGCTCAATCACATTATCCACTAATGTAACCACATTATCGGATATGCACTCATAATAGCTGGTCAACATAACCTTGAGAACTTCTACATATATCATCATCATTTATTTCAAATTCCATACGTACGTTTTTAATCAATTCAGAATTATAGACAAATAACCATCTTGAAATTATGATCTCAAATCCACTAACACAATCTTATACTAGATCATAACTCTTATCACATTAATTAAACAATCATTTTAAATTCCAAGTTCAAACTTTCAATTCCACTTTGCTTGTACACTTTAAATCTTGTCATTTCTACCTATGTTTTTATTTCTTTCTCATTCAATTTATGAAAATATATTCACATCCATATCAATTCAAGTACATATATATACATATATAGCACCTTAATCTAGAAATTTTTAACATATCCACAATTCCAGCTCATAGAACATATAAT
>JANZXP010000004.1:9068154-9084777 GCA_027576715.1 Erythroxylum flavicans | reverse complement strand
TAAAGGTTACCTATAAACTCAGCTGAATATTCTTCTTCCTCTTCTTATCTCCTTTATCTTTCTTTCCTTCTTCTTTTTCTCTGGTTCAGTTTCTGCTTCTCTTCTTCTACTTCTTTCTACATTTTTCTTTTATCTTTCTTTCTTATTTTACACGACTCTCTCTCTTTTTCCTAACCTCTCAAACTTGTCTCTCCCTTTTCTCTTGTTGTTACACGACTCTCTTCCTCTTTTTCTACTTTCTTCTACGACTTCTCTCTTTCTTTCTTTCCTACACGACCTTCTTCACCTTCTTTTCTTATAAATTTTAAGACAACTTCTAGCTTTCCAAACTTACCCTTCTATATCTAATCTAATACCTTCTAACTCCTTAACTTAATTCTAACACTTCCATTTAATCCATGAAACCATATGTAATAAAAAATATTCATAAATAAACTCTATAAATTTCTAATTCAAGAATTTTGATTTTTACTTATGACTAAATGCCAACAATTTCTCATTTAATAATTCTAACTTCCAAGAAAATTTTGGGGTCCAACATTTTAAAGAATAGAGGATCCTCATTAAATTGGACAACATTTTTTGAGTTTTTTGTTCATGAAGTTGAGTTAAACACTACCTACTCTTATCTTTTTTGGAATTAAATTTGTAGAAGTAGTAGTAATAGCAAGTTTTTTTTATCTTCCAACCACCCTTTGAAACTAAAATTTTGCTATACTTCCTTATTTTTTTAAGATCCTAAAATGCTTTGATCGATAATCCTAATCAGCAAAGGAGTACAACAAATCAAATTTTACTATAAAGTGCATATATATATATATAGGATTTGGTTGGATTTATTTTTAGTAGAATAAAAACCTTTATGCCCTTAACTTTCCTAGAGCTAAGTAAACTATCACTTATTGACCCACTTAACACCAAATGCATAACATTGGAGAGAAGATGTGTTACTTGTAATGTACACTTCAGTTGTTCCATAGTAACATCTATTAACGCTACAAAATTTGGATAATTTTGGACTAGTAATATGAAAATGAAACACTTCTTTTTTTAGGAATAAGCTAAAAATGGGGGTGTTAGGTGCACAAAATTAGCTAAGCAAAATAAATGTAATTGTAATAGATTTTATACGTTATACTGCACTTTACCAATTCCTACTGGTATTACTAAAGAAAGAGTTCCTCAAACTTTATATTCTACCTATTCTTTGGACTCTATATTCCACCAATCCCTACTAGTACTACAAGAGAAATTGTTCGCAACTAATGAAAGGACTCCTAATGTTATGATTCAAGTATAAAACTAATAGGATCATACTTTATTCTTTTTTTAAACTCAAGTCATGCAAAAATGTATTGTGAAAGAGGTTGTTCCACTGCTAAAAAACAAAATAAGGATAACGAAAAAGCCCAAAAAGTTTCATATTCCTCCTACCAAAACTCTAATTAAATTTATAATAAATAAACTAAATAAAAAACTCCACTTTGAGAGCAAAAGAATGAAATATAAATACATACAAAGGAGACACTAAAGAAAGATATATAATATAAAATGAAACGAAGTCACATGGTAAAGATGGAATGAAACTGCAAAGAAATGGCGAAAAAATCAAATGCTTAAAACAACATTCTTACATACCTTGTAATGCTCTTTTTAAGTAAACATTAAAAGATTAAAATGTCTGTTAGTTAAAAACTTTTATTTTGACTTTCATTTTAAGTGTTACAAAACTACGACTTAAGTTTTAGACAGAAGGGTGAGGTGATAGAGTGATAAGGGTTTGCGTTGTTTGAACATACATATGAAGAGCATTATGATGGATTAAGGGATAAGTTTATAATGGGAGTTTGACTTTGGGTTCCAATATAAGCTTTCCTTTTTCTTAACAAGTACAAGTCAATTTTAGTCTAAGGAACCATTATAATCTATTATGCTTATGCTTAGGATTCAAATGTTATTTGAAATTCAAAATTTTAATCCTTTACATTTCTACTAAGCGTTCAACACTTTGTTGCACGTAAATAATAACTTTTGTCATGTCAGATACTAAACACTACATTCATGTTTAAAACATGCTACATTGTCATCTGCTAAAGTTGTAATTAATACATTATCACAAAGCTGAAAAGGCTAAAAGTAAAATGCATCCTGTGCTTATTAAATCCAAGCCGTCAATTCACGTTTGAAACTCATCTCTCTTGCCCAATTTTTTACTCATTTGAACCATTACATCATCACCATTCCATTAGCAAATAGCTATTCATATTCATTAACATCTAAAAACCAAACATAGACGGGAAAAAAGAAAGCAAAAATAATAATAAACTAGGAAAACCAGAAAAATAACACCATGCAATGAAATCAAATTTTCAATAGAATCAGAAAAACATCAAATCAATTTTCGAAAACTCATCTAGTGAAAAGACCAAGATTAATTTTGCTTCATGCATCGACAAAAAAAGGGAAAGAAAAATTAACAAAATTTTTAACAAGATTTGGAGAAGAATAACAAACAAAAAAAATATTTTACATTATTCAGAGGCAAAAAGTCATAAGAAAAAAGAAGCGAAAGAGAGAGAAGAGAGGAGTTAGGGCCAAAATAGTTGTAAAAGAAGGAAGAGAGGAGTAGATTTTTATAGGATATGTATGCTGAAAATAAAAGAAAAGAAACGTGATATGTTGTTGTTTTATGACAAAAAAAACTTGTTATAAAAACATAGAAAAACATCTTATTTACGTTTTCGTAAAACTACTATAGTTTTTATTTTTAAAAACAAGAAATGGCAAAAATACCTAGATAAGCACATTTTAATTGATTATTTCTTTTTTTAATAAAAATTATAATAAAATGAAAGAAAAACATAAACAAACAAGCCCTTAGCACCTCTAAAGTAATTGTCATTTTGGAGAAAAAATTGTTGCAGAATTATCATAATAATTTTTAGTGGCATAATAATGATGTTGACAACCCCAAACCTTAAAATAAAGTTTTGCAATCCCAAAGCAATAATTGCAGCCTCAAGGCAAGCTACAAATTATACTTCTATAATGGATGAAGCAATGACAAATTGTTCAGCACTTTTCCATAAAATTTCTCCTTTTGCTAGTTGAAACAAGTAGTCAAACGTCAATTTTATACTGTCAATGCATCCAGTAAAATTTGAACACAAAAATCTAATTATTTCTAATGGATTTGAACTTCTATACATGAGCATGTAGTCATATGTTCCTTGAAGATAATCAAGACTTTTTTGCAACTTTCCAATGGTCTATACCACGATTACTTTGATATTTGCGTAGCATTCCAACCGCAAAGTTGATATAAGGTCTTGTGCATATTTGCAAATACATCAAAATGCCAACAATAGAAGCATATGGAATAGATTCCATTTATCTACTTTCTATATCATTCTTTGGACATTGCATGAGACTAAATTTATCTCCTTTTTGTTTGGGATAATCATTGCTAAACATTTACAATAACCCCAATACACAAGGCTCCTCGCTTTGTAAAGATTGGGGAAGGGAGATCAATTATACCAGCCTTCTCTTTGCATTTTACAAAAAGGTTATTTTCGTGACTCAAATATGTGACCTTTTGGTCATAAAGGAGAAACCTTACCAGTTGCGCTAAGGCTCGCCCTCTATTGATGAATATTTGTTCATATTAAATTTCTCTATAATCCTTTCGGTATAGTCTTTCTGAGAAAACGTCACCATTAATTGTGATTTATTTCGAAATATTAAAATTCATATCACATAGGATACCTCTTTTATATCTTTTGTTTAAAAATTCTTGGAGAGAAAATCTTTAGTCTTGTATAATATGTACATATCATTAGCAGCAAGCAGAATATCATCAACATATAGAATTAGAAATAAAAACTTACTCCCAATTGATCTTTTGATTGATACAATGATCAATAATATTTTCTTAAAAACCAAAAAATGTTATGATATCTTTAAACTTAATATAACATTTTCGGGAAGCCTGTTTAAGTCTATATATTAATTTCTTAAGTTTACACCATGTGACCCTTTCTTTATATGGAAAAACCTTCAAGTTCATCCATATAAACTTCTTCCTTAAGATCACCATTCCAAAAGGTAGATTTCAGTTCCATTTGATGTAACTTTAAATCAGATAGAGTCACTAATGCCATAATTATTCTTAATGAGTCTTTCTTTGAAATAGGAAACAAAATCTTTTTATAGTCAATGTCATGTCTTTGAGTATAACCTTTAGTAACAAGTCTTGCTTTATATCATTCAATATTGCCATTCGAGTTACATTTGGTCTTAAAGTCATGTTTGCATTTAACTTGATTAGATCCCTCTAGCAAATCAGCAAGGTCCCAAATATTGTTTTATTCCATTTAATTTAACCCATCTTTTATAGCATCAATCCGTTTATCATTCTTATCACTTTTTATGGCTTATGAAAATGAAACAAGATCATTATTAATAACATAATCAAATTTTGGCTTTTGCAAATAAACTAGATGGTCATCAGGAATAGTTGATCTTTTTATTCTTACAGGTTTATTCAAAGTTATTCCACATAGTTTATTTAAATTAATTAGTTGTACATTAGTTTCTTTATGAGGTGTTGTTTCATTCAAATGTTGTTTAAAATTATTTTGCTCTGCTAATAATAGGTCAACATTTGGTATAAATGTGAATACTGGAACATTTATGGGTAATAGAACTTTAACCCTTATTTCACTAATATTCATAACATATTTTTCAAAACTCCTACTAATTTCACCATTTTCAAGGATCTTGCTATTGGTTGTTTCAATCATTTTTAGACTATAATGTGGATAGTAAAACCTATACCCTTTAGATTTCTTTAGGTAACCAATAAAGTAACCATTGACTGTTCAAGAATCTAATTTCTTTGCTTATGGATTATAAACTTGTGCTTATGCTGGATAACCCCAAATATGCAGGTGCCTCATACTAGGTTGCCTTTCAGTTTATAATTCAAAAAGAGTTTTAGGTACTGTATTACTAGGAATCCTATTTAGCAAATACACAAACAGTTTTAAGTACATGCATCCAAAAGTTTTAGGTAATGAAGAATTACTCATCATACTCCTAATTATATCCATTAATGTCCTATTATGCCTTTCTACCACACCATTTTGTTGAGGTGTGCCTAGTATAGTATAATGTGTACATATGTCATGTTTCTCGATAATCTTTGCAAATTGACCTAAACATTGTCTTGATTCATCATGTTTTCCATAATATTCACCAACTTTATCATATCTTACAAATTTCACTTTTTTTTATTTAATTAACTTTCAACCTCATTTACAAACACATTAAGGGCATTTACAACTTGAGATTTTTCATTAAGCAAATAGACATCTGTAATGTGAACAATCATCTACAAAGGTGATAAAATATTTTTCTCTACTAAAAAATTGAAGTCTCAAAAGGTTCATATATACCGACGTGTATAATTTTAAAAAATTGAGTACTTCTTGAGACTCCTGTCTTACTATGTTTGGTTTGCTTTTCCTTAATGCAATCCATATATACATCAATATCAGCAAAATCCAAATTTGAAAGAATTTCATTCTTTACCAATCTTTCTAATCATTCATTGGATATATGACCCAAACGGTTATGTCACAAGTAAGATGAATTATTATGCAATATAATACACTCAGTTTTAGTGGTATGATAAACAAAAAATAGGGAGTCAGAAAAATTAACTTCATTAGTTTATAGAAACCATCCATAAGAATTCTATAATCAATAATGAAATTATGTTTAAATAAATTAAAATAACCATCACCAAATGACAGCGTGTCGTAACACTAGTCAAGATAAAAATTAGACTACTACTATAGTAATAGTGAGTCTAGGTCGATCCTACAGAGAGTGTGTAAAGTTGTTGAAATGAAATTAATCGGTGTTTAGGTTTAGAGGGGGTTTTGTTTTTTAAAAATAAGAAAATAAAATAAAGATAAAATAACTAATAAAAGCAATTTAAAGAAAGCGTGTAAAAATTGATAAAAGTGGGGAATTCAGTAGGGACCCAGTTCTTTGGTTCAATCTCAGTCTATACCCTAATTAAACATATTTCATTGATTTGTTGCTCTCTTACCTCTCCTTGAACTATTAATCATGGGTTAATATTAACCCAAGTTTTCCATTAGGTAGTGTTTAATCAAGATACTATCGTTAATTAAACCTAACTATCAAATAACCTAGTATACGATCTCTAAATTCAATTGGGTAGTAGCATTACGAATTAAGAAAATCGATTAATCAAGGCAACAATCACATAACGATGCATCATTTAACTTAGGTTATGTTATCCCTAATGATTACGAACCATTAGTGGCTATAAATCAATTTCAACATAACAACTACGAATTATATTGAAATTCTAGCTATGGATTCATACTAGAACAACCAAACTATACAATAATACGATCATTCATACACAAAACCCAAACTTATATGCATAGGATGATACAATCAATTCATAAAGAGAGTAAGAATAATAAATATAATGAAAAATATGCTTAATCAGGTTCGTCGGTGTTGTTGTCACCTCTGAAACAACATCGAGATGTCTAGCCCTTCATCTTCTCCATGAATATCCAATCACCAGCCAAGAACACTTTTTTTCCATGGAAAACTGACGAGAAATGAAGAAAATTGCACGTTTATTGCATCTGTCTAGCCCTCTCCATTAATCTCCAATAATGCCCTTATTATTGTTGATAATCGACCCACCTCTAAGATGATTTGATTATGAATTCCTAAATGTTTTCTCAGTTCTCCATCTTGGAAACAAAAGATGAATAATGAATAAACTAACTATTGTCCACCTTTGGTTGCTCACCTTGAAAACTGAAAGAAGATGATGATGAATGGAGTCTAAGTTGCTGTCCACTTTCCTCTCTCGGTTATTCTCCTTGTCCAGTTATCTCCTTGCCATCATACACATTCCATCCTTCATATAATAAAGAGTTAGGTCAAATGGAGTGGGGCAAGTGGTAAGAACCGAAGAGAGGAAGCTGCTCCACTCTCTTTGCTTGTTTTATTCTCAAAGTGCAGCCCCCATTCACTTCAGCCGAATCTCCACTCTCTTTTTGCTCCAGCTCCCATCGACACTTGCCTTCCCTCTTTTATTTATTCAGTAGCTACGTGAAAAACAAGTGAGGTAGCTAGGTTTTTATGTAAAATGGGATAGTTGTTACGTTCCCCTCCTTTAGCCACAAATCACATACGTTCCTTTTTTTTTACTCTTGGTTTTCCACATTTCCTAGCAACCAAAACCTTGTCTTATTGTTCCAAAATTTGTCCTATTGCTCCACACTTTGTATAACCAAAGCTAGGTTAAAATACGTGAGAAATAGGCAACTAATGGACAATTGGTTCCAATGGACAGTTGTCCATTTGTTTCACGATGTTGAAACATGTCTTATGGGCGTGAGTGGTGTCTCACTCCCGTACCACATCTTGCATGGGCTGAGAGTGTCTCACATGCTTTTAATTCATGTCATTTTAATTGTTAGACAATGCTCATGGCTGGCTCATCTATCACGTGAGAAAGAGATGTCTCATGGAGTGAGTGGTGTCTCACATGCATGGACAGCTTGCATTGCATGGGCATCTCAGTCTCCATTTTTTATGCTTTATCTTATCTCCTCTTCTTATAATCTTCTTCTTATTTCATGAAGACAAGTGAATATTAATCTTTGAAAAATGGCCCAAATATCGTTCTTTAAACTCTCTTTAACTTCTTTGCTTCCGAATTATGCCTCAAATCACATATGAGTCAAAGTGAGTATCTAAAGCAATTTCATGTAATTAATCGCTAAGTGTTATGGAATAATTTCATAATCAATTAAGAACTTATCACCAAGCTTGAAAGTAAACCCACTTTCATCAAGTTTAGAAACAAAAATTAAGTTTCTAGAAATTAAAGTTACATAGAGAGTTTGTATTAAATCTAGGTGATAACTAGTATCTAAGTTAGATAATAAGTCCCTGCGCCTTCAATTGGGACCTTCTTACGATTTCCTATAGACAAAAAATTCCAATTAGGTTTATGGTGTAGATTGTAAGGAATCCTTATATAATATTAGAAACATTAGTAGTAATACCAAAATCAAGCTACCAAGTATTAGAAGTAACTTTAGTTAGGTTTAGTTTGGAACATACAAAAAGGTTAGATGTACGTTTTTTTTAAACCAAGCCCTACTTTTCAAATAATCTTTCTGATAGTGTCCCTCTTTCTTACAAAAAATGACACTTATCTGTCTTTTGTTCTTTCTTATCAACATTAGCAATAACTTGTGTCACTTTAGCATGTGGTTTCTTCTTGAATGTCTTAATCTTTGGCTTGTGAATCTTGATAACTCATTAATCCACAAGGTTAATTGAATGAACTCCTTAATTCTTTACCCTTGTTTCCTCCTAAATTAGTATATTAGACCATTCATTAACATTCCACTTGTCCTTTATAATGTTGTAGTTAATTTGAAAAGGTCTATACTCAGGAGGTAACTAGTTTATAATGAATTGAACTAAAAAGGAGTTCCTTAATTGTCATACCCATAGTCTTTAACTTTGCTGCAATATTTTTCTTCTCTAAGACATATTGCTGCATGTTCCACGATTCGAGTTTAGCCTTTAATGTATCAGTGAGAGACTTATCTACAAAATGACAACATTCTTACACAAATTTAAGGTATTCTTTAACACTTTCAGTTTATGAACTAGTGGTCTTAATGTTGTTGGCAATAGTCATTCGCATAAAATTAAGACACAATATGTTAGACCTTTCCTATGCTTTATACTTTGTCTTCACAACCTCACTCTTCATATTTGTAAGGCAGTAGGTTTGTTTCCAACAATGCTAAATCAAGATCTAAAATATCTAAGTAGAAATCGACTTGTTCGCACTATTTAGAGAAGTTTAAACCATTAAACATGTTAACAGAATGAATAAACAAATGAAGAGAAATAACTATGAATACATAAATGCTCAATAAATTATTATATTTAATTAATTAAAATTTTATAATATATTGTTGGTTTCCTTTGGGCAAACTCAACAATCTATTATCATTATTTTAATGCTATATAAACTTTATCAGGTAATCAAACAAAAACTCATCAAATACAATCAATATCTTTAAATATATAACATATTTGACAAGGGAATACTAATTTTCCTTTATTATTTTTATTAGTAATAGGGTATTAATTTACCTTTGGATAAAATTTAAATTCTATCAACTAATAAGCATTATTTATCCATATAATTAATTCAATAATAGACATTAATATTTTATGAATAAAAGACTATTTATACATGAAAAAAATTCACTTAATTAATTTGGTCATTTTGGTGACTAACAAATTATCCTTTTATATCGTCGTGTATAAATTTAACATACAATGTATAATTTTAAATTTTAATAATAATATGCATAAAACTAACATGAAATCATTAATAAAATACATATTACCGTAATAAAATAAGATGTCAGTCTAAAAATTAAAAGAAATTAAATAAGTGTGTAAACATGAGCTTTGATTTTGATAATAATTATAGTAGAATCTACATCCATAATTTGTTGTTGTCTAGCAGTTAAGATGTTTGGTTTTCATTTAAAAGACTATGGTTCAATTCTTACATCTAGAATTTGTTATTGTATTAAGATGTTTGGTCTTCATTTAGAAGACTAGGGTTCAATTCTTATGAATGATGATATGCTTATTTGTTTCATATAACAATTGAGTTTGAATTAAGTGTAATTAAACATGATAACAATATTGGTTTCCCATCTTTAAAAAAATTACAACAATAATCTTCAGAATTTTTTTAATGTAGAAACCATTAATAATGATTAATCACAAAACTCTTCAAACATCAAAAAATTTGACAATCATCATAAAAAATCATAGTAAAATATATGAACAAATTCTTTATTTAAAACACAAGCTCTGATACCATATGTAAAAACATTATCTTTATGACATAAATCAAAATTAGCATTCATAATTTTAGGATCTTGAATAAATAACTGTTACAAAATCATCAATGATTAAAAACTCAACTAGTTTAACCGGTTTAACTGTAAAAATCCTGAATTGTTTAACTTTTCGATTCTATTTTTAACTTTTCTATTTGATTTACTTTAACAAGTAAATTTTAATAAATTCATATAAACCAAAATAAATAAATAAATTTTTATTTAACAATTTTTTTCAATTAAACTTTAAATTCTTCGATTGATAAGAACAATCTCTTTCAATCATATTTTAAATTCTTTAATTTTATTTCATCTTTAACCAACTTTATGATAGCCTAATGTTGGTTGAACCTTTTCAACTTTAAACTTCTTGTCTTATTGGTTTGATTTTCAATCTATTTTTTAACCCATTGCAAACCATAAGAATATAATATAGCGTACCTAATGTGGAAGTTGTCATTATTGAAAAGAAATCGAGAAACTTCACCTCGTTATTGGTTTAAATTAGTTTTTCTCTTTGGAATCTCTTGCAACTACATAAACTTGATGAAAAGCAATTTGTAATCTTAATTAGTAGATAGATAACCAATTTATATATCTATAATTTTTAATCTGATACATCCATCAAGTGATTAAAATAAACGATTAAGATTTATTCCACTATTAAATAGACAATGTAGACCAAATAAAACTCTTTAATTATACTAGTATTATTATTAATATATATAGAATATGACCAATAATCGGGCCACGTTCATAACTTATGAAATTGCATAATCATGGTGAATATTATAAGTGTTAGAATTAAGTTGTAAATCACTTGTTAAGTTTTAAATTTATTTATTGAGATAAATTAAAAATGTCACATTATTATAATTCAGAATACTTATAGTGTTCTCATAATTACGATACGAATAATATTAAAATATATTAAATATTTTATTTATAATTCAGGATTTTTGTAATAGATTAGCCTATAATTAAAGGTCATAATAAGGAAATGATGCATTTAAGAAATAACATAACTCCGTTGAGATTGAAGTTGAGAAATTGGAGTTTTGAAGTCGTCTTTCTTTCAATGATAAGGTCGCAATGTTAAAGTTGTAACGTATTCAAGTGAACAAGCACAACTACTGGCCTTTCTCAATAAGAATATGGATGGCAGATGGCTCCAACAAAATCGACAAGTCTTCTTCTGTATTTGCTTTCGTTGGCATTGCAATCATAAATTCAACGCTCCAAAAGTAAAAGTGTGAAGACAATATTTATTTTCCCTCCTCTTCTTGTTTTGAATTGTATTTTATAGCAGCATGAGTATGACAAGTCCTCAGGTCTCAAGCCATCAACTCCTCCATTTCCCCTCCGCAGGTCAGGCATTATTAAACTCTACTTAAACAAGGCAGTGTTTTGGGAAATTGGATTAGATGTGTCCAAAGTTCCTACAGACATGCCCTACTATTCAATAAGACAAATGCCACCACCGACGTACCTCATGTGTTTCTCTCCTTATGTCACCATTAATTAATTGATGGTCAAATCCAGTACTTGGTTTCTTTTATTACTGTTCTTAGTTCTTACAAGGAAGCTTGCGTGATTGTTTCTTAACCTTCACGAAACTAGTAAGGTTGTTGACCAAACATGGCAGGGTTGGCTAAGGCGGCGTCAATTTCGGCGGAAAGCGTTCGGGGTGCGATCGTCAAGAAGCGCGAGAAGGGTACAATGGTATTTCAGCTGAGCAACTGCACACAGAGATAAGCGCTCCAGGCTGTCCCACCAAGCCCAAAAAGTACACAAAACTCACTCCCTCATTCACTTTCCCTCTCAATCTCTGCTTCCTTGCAAGTCGTGGACTATATGCAATACCACCCCCATATCTTAGTGAGTGAGCTGAGCTACTCAAAGTTCTGATATTCTCACAATAAAAAGTTCTAAAAAGTGGATAGTCTCAACTCAAAGGGTGATTATGTTTTGGAGCTAATGAGAAAATCAGTGAGATAAAAGATGATCATTCATCTACCTAGTATGTTGTCTGAAAGGTGAAAATGGGTATGGCCAAATTTGGTGTTTGGCTGATTGACAATCAATGACAAAGAGATTGGGATTCTGGAATCTAGTTAAGTTATCGTCAAATAGGTATATAAGCCTATATGGGGCTGATTATGACTTGTTCAAAGAGACGTTTGATCAACTAAATCACCTGGAAAAAGGAAAAGCATAAATTTGAACTTTGTAGGAGAAAGATCCAATGGACGTGACTGGCAAGTATTATATAATTTCTTATTCCTCCTTGAGAGAATTGAGAAGGGGTCATTAGTATCTTACATCACTCCATTTAAATTCTTAGTTGAAAGCACTCCTTTTATGATTCATTCAATGGAAAAGGGCAACGTCAACTTGTAATTCATTCAATGGATTAGGCTCCTGTAAGTCATTCAAGATACTTGACCAAGCTTAATATTGTGGGGCTCAGAGAGTGGATAAGGAAGATCTAAATCATGGCATAATCATGAAGAGGAACCCCACGGTAACTTAGCATGGGCTATAGGAGTAACGGTCATGAAAAGACTGAAGGATCCCTTAAGAATCTCCATAAAAGTCAACCCAAAGTTAGTGGTAGCTAGGTTGTGTTTGAAAACACACACCAATAATATAAGTTCATCAAGCTGTTTCTCAACAAGCCTCCGACAGACGAGGTCAACTATACAAATTTTGTTTTCTAACTTCAAATATTAAAGTATTAGGTTATGTATCAATTTTTATATAACATTTACCTTTATTCTCTATTTAATTTTTAACAATTCTTCCCCCACATGAATAAATTCAATAAGTTATTTTTTTTAGAATGCCTGTAAAATCCAAATAAATTATACAATATATTTGAAATAATTTATTTTGATTTTAATAACTTATTTTAATTGATTAATTTACTAAAATTATTTAATTAATTTATAAATTATAGAATTTATACATAAACACTAAACAACTAATTTTACTAAATATATTTAATAAGCAACTGATTTATCAAACATCTTTAATAAACAGCTATTGTTATTCGTTGGTCAAATCAGCTGATATAATCAGCTATTGTTGAGGTTTCTATAGTCAGTGCATAGGCTACAACTTCCGTCGTGCTTTGGAACCGATGCCCCAACGCTTTGATGGCTTGCCTCAATAAAATCATTCAGTTGCCTTCTTAGTTTCGATAGTTCAAAATTATTCTATATGGGCAAAATGCTAGTAGGCTACCAGCTCCGGCTCTATCCGGTGGTCTATCGGGTGTCTAGGTGGAAGTGCCTTTGGCAATTGCTCCAGTATGGTGTTTACAAACTCATTAAGTACTTGCTCAACCGATTCGTTGTGCAGTGGATTGTTTGCTCTTCGAGTGAGACTAGAATCTACTTTTGACATAAAACCTTACCTACTTGTCTCGTTTAATATCCTATCCCAGCTCTTGCGCTAGCCACTTCACTCATTCTACCCCTAGACACGCTGTATCTATACAAGATGTTTAATATTGCATTAATATATATGCGTGCTAATATAATAATAACAGTAATCAATTTCTTTAATTTAATTTAATATTTTTAATTAATTTATAAATTAATTAAACAATTTTAATAAATTAATCAAAATTTAAAATTTTAATTTTTTATCTTACAAATTTTATTTAAAAATTAAAATTAAAATAACAAAAAATTGAAAATTTTGTCAAGACACAATTTATTTTTTATCATTTTAATTTTAATTTTATTTTTATTTTAAAAATTAAATAAAAATAAGAAAACAAAAATTTGTCGTGACCTAAATGTCATGCTAGTGATACAAATTTTGTTAGTGACATAATTATAATTATAATTAAAGTTTAATTTAACTTTTTAAAAAGTAATAATAGTATAATTAAAATTAAAATGATAAAAAAAGTAAAAAATAAAAAAGTCACAAGACACAAATTTTGTTTTTTATCATTTTAATTTTAATTTTAATTTTTTAATAATTTCAAAAATTAAATTTTAACTTATAACTTTTATTTAAAAAATTAAAATTAAAATATTAATAATAATAAAGAATTTGTCACTGTTTAACTTAAGAGTCATGACGAGACACAATTTTTTTATTATTATTTTGTTTTTTTAATTATTTTAATTTTAATTTTATTTTTTTAAACAATTAATAATTTCATAATTAAAATTAAAATTTTAAAAAATTAATTAAACAATTTTTAATAAAATTAACAGTAACATAATTATAATTATAATTATAATTTAATTTAATTTAATTTTTATTAAAATAATAATATTATAGTTAAAATAAAATAAAAAAGTGACGGATGTGACTGCATAAGTGTCACGACAGGAGATGAGATCTCTGTACCTAAATTTGGGTGTGCCCATGTGCCCCATCAATCTCAACTACTCAATAAAAAAGAAAAAGAAAAAATAAGTAGTTGAGATTGATGGAATACAAGGGCACAGTTAAATTTAGATACAGAGGATCTCAATCTCACGACAGTTACTAATTAGCGAAGTCGCTTAAAACGACAACATACACGTATTTAAATTAGACAAAATAAGACAGTAATATTAAACCGATTTCTCTTCCATCTCCTTAAAATCGTCTCTTTTTGTCTTCCATTCTTTTCGCCCCTTTCCCATTGTTTATTATCTAAGTATAGTGTTCTCTCTCCTCTTCCCTCTCATGGACACCTTTCTGCCTCCTTCCTTAAAATTTCCTTTCTCCGCAGTTTCTTCAGCTTACGCATCTCCTACAAGGCCAATTCCTCACGTATGTTTAGACAAGTTGTTTGAGCTTCGTCGGTTTAGAAGGATCTAATCAAATCTTGTCCACACGTAAACCTAAAGAAGATTGCCCTATTTTTATACGTAACATTCTCCCGCCACTTGCTTACCTCCCAAGACTCTTTTGTTTCTGCGGAAGATAATCTCCCCACGAAGTTCGACATTTAGAGGGCATTGGTTGGATCCCTCAAAGATTGACGGTGGTATCACATCCTCCTTATTGTGTTAGACTCCAAAGGTAATTCCAAACTAAGCAATTGGGCTTCTTCCTTCATAAAAGGGTGTCATTTCTGGTGGTTCAGAGACCCACAATAGCCCTGTCAACATAGTTTTTGAAAGGTTCTTATTTTTGATAATGATGTTTATTTATTCAAATTTACTTCACATGATGGGAAGATATCTATTCCGGAATTAGAGTCTTGGCATATGCAAGGCAATCCTTTTTTATTACGGAAGTGATATTTTGGTTTGTTTATCGGAAAGACAACAATGTTATTATTCTTATATGAGCACAATTTTAAATTGTTCGTTTAGAAGACCGGTTTATCAAACAACTAATCTATATAGCAATTGTCATAAGAAAACCACGGAACATATCGTCTGTTCGTCCTCCTCTCTTCCAAGACATATCTTTTGTTACCAAATAATCTGTTGTTCACTGTTTGCAATAAGTAGAGAAAATGAGTAAAGGGAAGCATATATATAATTTAAGTGAAGAACCAAAAATAAAGAGGAATTAAGCATATCAAGATTTAAAGAAGTAATTGTAATCTTTTTGTAACCTTCTCTTAATAATTTCAATGAATTATGAGTCTAATCATTAAACGATCATTTGCATATAGCATACAATGTATAAATCTTTTTATAATCAAGAGGAAATTTATTTTGATGTTTAAAGGAAATCTTATAATCTTTAAATAAACTTTCGGAGAACTTTTAAAATGATATTGAATTAAATTTTGTTAAATAAATACATTTTAATTTTTAAAAGAAATTGAAAATTTTGTTTTCAAGTACACCGATCAACTAATCAAAGTCAATGATCAAAATAAAATAGGCTTTTAGGTGTCATTACAACAAACACTACTTTTAGTGACGAAAATAAACGTCGCTAAATAATAAACAATCGTTGCAAATACTAATTTGCGACAAAAAAGTATCATCGCCCAAAACGTTGCTAAATTTCGGTAGTAAAACAACATTCGTGACATTTTGCTAAAATTGTCGCCAAAACATTTTTTTGACACAAACAATTTGTCGGTAAAAAATATAACCGACAAGAATGGAAAACGTCATATATAGTTTTTTGCACGTTTATATAAAGTTTTTTCCTATTAAACTGTATTCGTAGGTAATTTTTTTTAGTGACGATTTCCTTTTAGTAGCAAAATAGTTTTAGATACTAATTGTTTGTTGTAGGGAAATGATTTTAGAAACGTTCCTGCAAGCATAGGTAAAAACATTTTGTGATGATTTAATTTTAGTAGCTAATAATTTTTTGTGACAATTTTGTTTTTGTCGCAAAATAGTTTTAGCTACTAATTTGTGGTTGTAGCAAAATGTTTTTAATGACGTTTTTGTCAACGTAGATAATAACTTTTTGTGATGATTTTGTTTTGGTAACTAATATTATTTAGTGACAAAATTTAATTTTGAATTTAATTATTATTATAATTGTTAAAAATAAATTTATTTTAATTTATAACAATTTTTAAGACGGTTTGAAAAATAAAAAGTATTCATTTTATAATTAATGTTAGTGACATATTTTTTAAATAATAATAAATTGAAATAAAATAAACATATAAAATGGA
>JANZXP010000004.1:8994284-9007871 GCA_027576715.1 Erythroxylum flavicans | reverse complement strand
ATGGTTTAAATTATTCTACATGGAAATCACGGATGAGAGTATTCATTCAGGCACAAGGAACAAAAGCATGGAACTGTGTTTTAAATGGTTGAAAACATCCAGTAACGACCGATGAAAAAGGAAAAGCAGGCTTAACGATGCATCTGAGTGGACAAGGGTTGAAGAAAAGAGAGCACTAAGGAATTCTTAAGCCCTACACGCCATCTTCAGTGCAGTTGATGAAGGTCTCTTTGCTATGATGTCAGCCTGTGAATCAGTGAAAAAAAAGCATGGGATACTTTGCAAGCTATACATGAGGGGTCGAAATTTGTGATAACCTCAAAACTTTAGATGTTGGCCGTGAGATTTGAAGAGCTGAAGATGGATAAGAGTTAAACCATTGGAGACTTCAATGAGAGACTGCGTGACCTAGAAAACCAAGCACATCAACTTAAGAAGAAGTGCTCTAACTTGAAACTAGTTAAGAAGACATTAAGATCTTTGCCTCTGACGTTCATATTGAAAATTGTAGCAATCGAAGAAGCTCATGATATTAATGAATTGTCATTAAATAAGGTAATTAAAATTCTTACCAATTTTAAGATGAATTTATTAGGAGGCAACCCGGAGAGGAATAAAGGATTGGCATTGCAAGTTGAGATTGGTAAAGTCGTGAATGATTTTGAAGATCAATTCGATGAGAATGAGGATATGAAGTTATTGACAATAAATTTTAGCAAGTGGTTAAAAAAGTGAAGAAAGATAGATCCAATTTTAGGCAAAACAATGAGAGTTCATCAAATAGTAATTTCAATCAACAAGATAAAACTCAAAAGGTGAAAGAAAAGTGAAGAAAATTCAATGTCATCAATGTCAAGGCTTTGGACATGCACCAGTGGAATGCACTAACACTTTGAAGAATAGAGAAGGGAAGTCCCATACAAGCACTTGGAGTGTGAATGAATCTAGAAGTGAGTATGGTAGTGAAGAAGAATTTATGAGTAGTGCTACGTTGGTTGCTCTAAAAAAGTCCAGTTGTTTGCTTAACAGCAACCAAGAAGGAAGAAACTGATGATAAAAACGTGGATAAAACAAAAAAATTTGGGAAAAACACAAATGAATCAGCTCAAAATCTAACCTCATATTATGATAGTGATAACAGTGTTTCAAATGACAAAAAGGAGAATATCTATGAGGCCTATAAATTAATGTATGTAAAATGAGTGCAAACATGCAAGAAAAATGAAAAGCTAAAGAAGGAAAACCTCTCAATGAAGAACATCATTCATAATCTAGAGAAGAAGTTGTTGTCTACATTAGATGAGCTTAATGAAACAAAATTGAAGTTGTTCAGTACAAAAAAAGGAATAAGAATGCTAAATGAAGGTACAGAAAAATTAGAATAATTGTTGGAAATTGGTAAGATTAAAGGAGATCTCTAAGGCATTGGCTATCAAGGTGAATGTTCTAAGTCTAATGATAAGAAAAGTGGTGCAATTAGATCTGTATAAGGAGAAATCTCAATGAATAATCAAAATTTTATACCTACATGTCACTTTTGTGGGGTTATCGGGCACATAAGGCTGAAATGCTACAAATTACTACAAATGATATTTCAAAGGGAAAAATAGAAAATCTAGATATTCTTCATTAAATTTCCAGCAACAACCTATGTTACCTAAACATACTTGGGTTAGAAAAAATCAGCCTCATATATCAGAACAGATACGCAAGGGAGTTAATACTAGAAACAATCCAGATCCACAGTTAGTTATTACTGGGAAAGAAACGAACCAGATATCTGATGATAGAGATGATGTGACGAGCAATAAGTCCAGTTTTGAATTTGTTCGAGGGGAATAGGAACTACGTGCTTTACATTTTTTAAGTATATTTTGATGTTGTTTTAAAAAAAGGAGGTTCAAAGGAGTTAACATCTAAGCTTTTTGAGTTTTTATAGGTTTTATAACGCTCAAGTGATTGGTGTGTGTTTGGATTTTTCCTCACTTGTTCAATAGTATATTTGACGTGAGAATAAGGCTCTGATTTTACTTCTGAATGTTGATTTATAGTGTTACGTCAAGAATATATTGATGCTTGATCGGAGATCTGTAGGAAGATTCATATTTTCTATGATTTGAGTTTCTTAAGTTTAGCTTGATTTCTCTTTATATAGTGGGCTATATGAATTTAGGCAATTTGCGTTCATATGGTTTATGTGAGGAAGAGATTGATTAAGTTTGAGTATGATTTGTTGAATGCATTTTTGGGATTTCTGAATTTAATTAGTCATATGCTAATGGCTTTGATGTAAGTAATGATATGTTGGCTAGTGCTTTGACTGGTGGTAAATTGTCATCTTGGCGCATTTGTGATTATTATACTGCACCTATTGCTGATTTTTGTGCTTCTTTATTCGTTGAGATTGATCGCATTGAAGTCATTCTTCGTTTTGGCATTGTTTTGTCCCAAGGAGAAATATATGATTGTTTTTTATGATTGTTCAATTCAAGGCGAGATATGACTATTAGTCTTACTTTTTGGCATCTTTTGTCCCAAGGGGGAGAATGGATGATTATTGTTTATTTGGATATTTGTATCTTCGAATGATTGCTTATGTTTGGATCTTATTGACTGATTAAGGCTAGTTCTTTTGTGAGTTCTCATATGGTTTGTGACTTCGATATTATATGTCCAATTATCCCCTTTAAGAGGATTTTGATATGTGTGACAAATAACGGCAAAGAGGGGGAGATTATTCTCCATCTTCGGACGACAACAGTGGGATTAAAAGCTATTGATTTTGCGCGATTCTTAGAGCCGTATTTTCTTATGTTTTAATCATCTATTGAGGTGGGCTGTGGAGGAGGTTGAAAGCTTTGATTTTTGTAGTTGGGTTTTGCTGATGTGTACGTGAATCTTTGGTAGATGTCTTATTGTTCATGGTGTTAGTTTTGCAGTTGCTTGCCATATTTTCTAAGATTGGGCCCAAATAAAATGAGCACATACAAGCTCAATTGAGATTCCATCCTAAAACTAAGTGGTGATAGGAGGAGTAGCTCACAAAGCTTATATGCATACTCAAGGCCAATATTCTTTTAATGTGGGATAAACTCCCACTTTATATTACAACACTGCTGCTTATGAATTGTGGTGTGAAAATTTCAGAAGTTGTAGTTGCTATTCTCGGTCGATGGTATGATGTTTATTGAGTGGATTGGGTGTTAATTGTATGATTCTGGTGGCTGTTGATAATGGTGATGGCATGCAAAATATTCCAGCAGCTGTTGTGAATTTTGCAATTCTAATGTTTACAACGTTTCAATGAAGAAACGTTTATGATTCTTGGTGAACAACTTTCTGATCTCCCTTTGAAGAAGCTGAAATTATTAGAGAAGTTGTTCGTTTATTCTTTCAAGCGCTTTTATTTGCATTTTTTATTGTTTAATCACGTGAGCTATTTATTTCGTATCATTATCATTAAACATTATTGAGAAAATCTTTTGTTGAGGTTAATACGAGACTGTCGTACTATTGGATATGATTTACTCTCGTAGGTAATGAGGACGAAGGATAGTGTCAAGGGTTAGGTGAGTCGACTCTGTAATGCCTTGAGTAAAACTATTGGTGCATCACAGGTGAAAGTAATTAAGCTAAGTGAAAGCCCTGTAGACATGATAAGATGTGTCAAACTGCGTTAACAATGTCGTGTATTGATTTGTTTATTTTGCATTTATTTTTTCTGTTTTCGTTTGTCCTAGAAACAATCGCGCCCGAATCAAAAATTTTGCCAAACTATATCGCTTCAAAAATTTGCAGTTACACCACCCACTCTTGATTGAAATTGGTGGAGGGTACTAATAAAGGAAATTAATTAAGGACCAGACGAATGTTCTCTTTTCCTTGACAGAAGTAGTTTTTGGCCTGTCGTTGATTTTTTATTGTAGTTATCGTAGAGATTGCGGTGTTTTGACTAACGCGGCAAATAGGCACTGCTCATGGGAAAGGATTATAGACGGACCTATCAAAGTACAAGCCGTCATAAGTAATGTTCCTCAGACGGTGAAAGAACATGTAGTTGTCGTCACCAGTAGTCCAGTCCAAAGTATTTCCCAGCGTGACTTGATAAATTGTGCTAAAGTTGCGTAAAAGTGGGCAAGACGTTAGATTGTTGGCTTCTGGAGAAGTGATCCTTTTGTTTACTTTTACAGGTGAATAATTGAAATGGTCAAAGAAGATAAGTACTTGAATTAAAAGAGGGTAGGAGGGATATAAGATAAGATCCTTCTACATGGGATAGATTCAACTTTTTGGTAAGCTGATCTAGTTTGGTTACATACCCATTATTAAAAATGTCACCCCTTCAGATATAGTATCAAAGATATTTTTAAAACAATACTACTAATAAAAATACAAGAATCTTCATTTTAACTTGGACATAACTTTTTTCTGGAATAAATATAACCTCCTGGACACAACTTATACGCATAGGAAAACCTTTTAGAGTCTATGTGCAGAAATCCCAAACAACTTACTAAAAAGAAAAAGTTCATGAAAAACGTGCAATTCTCTTAGTTTACAATCTGCATGGTAACAAGAAGAAACCTTTCGCAAGGTTCAGAAGGTGCAATATCTAAGGTCTGAACTGGTACATCAAAGATTTAATAATGGTGAAATATGTTCCTCATTTTTGTTAGTTACTAGGATCCGGACGACCAAGTTGCACTCTTAATGATTAGGGTTTGCATTTTACACCTAATTGATTGAGATGGACATGCCACCACTTGGTTAGATGAAATTATAATTAACACACCTAGTTATCCTTCCTTTTCCTGTATATCCATTCAAGTTGGCCACTACGCAGTTCATTTCGTAATTTATTACCAAAATCCTAAACTTAATGGCAAGACGTGCTCTTCCCATCTCTTCCATTTTCTGTGTTGTTTAGTCTATTCCGTTTAACTGTTATTTTTCCTTTTTTAATAATGAGCTGTGACTCAATTAGAAGCCACCCCGTAGACCCGTGTATATGTTGTTCCAACTTCCATAGTATATGTTGGTTTATGTCCTTACAGTCAATTTATATTAGTTGTAAATTTATTTATATGACAATATTTTATTCAATAAAAGGCATTCTTTATCTTTGCGTATTTTTTAATTATTTAATTATTAATTATAAAGATAAAATCTATAGAGTAATTATTATGCAATTAAAAATTATAATGCGATTATAATTATAAGATTTGAATTGTAACATCTCGTTTCCTTATTAAGGGTTAGAACCATAGATTTCTGTAAATGAGAAATAGCAATGAAATATTAAAAAATGCATTTCATGCTCATGCATAGTGTTAGCATATACGCGTGTAAATTTAAATTTTTATACACATTAAAATGATTGTATATGTATTCATAGACATTTCGGGTATAATTGATTTATAATTGAATTGTGAATGTGATTTTGTAGAGAATTGTGGTTTTTATATGTTGAAAAATTGATTTGGAGAGTGTATTTAGTGATTTAGAATTTTTGGAGATTTTTAGAAAATTTCAAACTTATGTTTCTATTGACACCAAAATCATTCAATTTGGTTCAATAATTTGGAAGATATGCCACAAACATTTTCGGGATGTTCATATTCAAAAATAGTATGCTATACACTACTTCCATCCAGAAATTAAACATCTTGGAGACTGAATCACAATTCGACTTCTTGAGACAATTTGTAAGCCTATATTTATAGTTTACTCCAAATTAAAAAGCGTCTTATTTGGAATCCTATAGATCTAGATATAATCAAAATACAGAAGGATGTTCAGGAAGAAAATCCTATTTTATTGTTCCAATAGATTCCACACTTTGATTTGATCAATATTTCGCAATTCAATTCAGAATGCTACAAAAGTTTATGGAGGGATAGAATAGTGTGTTAGGAATCTATTGGCTCCAGAATCAGATCATTTGAAGATCTAGAGAAGAAGTTATGGTCAAAAGAAGGAAAGCTGTTCAGGGTGAGTCAACCCTTTGGTCAAACCAGCAAAGTCAGCATACTCTACTTCATCTTCTCCACCGCCATCTCCTGTTTGTTGGCTTAGGAAAAACTGCTCACACCTGTGAAGCCAAACCAACGGATCCATCGAGCTATCATTCGTTGGAAATTCCATCTTAGTATATTTAGGCACCATTCTTGCCCCGCTGCCCCTATGAGTCCTCTCCTCCCCTGGCGGTGTTGATGTTGCCTGATACTCGCTCGCTTTTGCACCTTCCAACCTTGCAAGCATGCTGATAATCTCTGCATATTGAGCCTTCAATTCTTGCTGCCCCATCTCTAATGCTCGTATCCTTTGATCCATTTGTCAATTTACCAAAGATCGCTCTGTGATTGAATTGCCTATTTCGTCCATGAACTCCTGCTCTGATACTGAATTATTATGTTCTTGTGCTTGGGATCAAGTCCAAGGACAATTCTCCAGAAAGTTAATCTCTTTTCCCTTATTTACCTTGGTTCCCTTCCTTGCAGAACCTATTTTTGGTGATGAAAAACTAGCAGCACTTGTCAAAGACAAGGTCTGCCAAGATTGGGCTAGATTACTCTATTCCTAGTTAGCTAATTTTTATGATAACTTCTTCCTTACTTTATTGCATAACGTAATAGACTTATATAGACAAAGAAACATAAAAGTTTCACCTAAACTAGGACTCATAGAAAAACTCCTATTCAAGTTGTTTTAGGACTTGTAGAAAGACTCCTATTGAAGTTGTTTTTATTAACATAACAGAAATGAGTGTAGAAATAATAGACTCCTACTAAAAATAAAATACTCCTCTTATAGACTCCTAATAAAACACTCCTCTTTGCAAGTAGTAGGTCCTTCCCACAATGTATCCATATCACAAGTTACCTCGCTACTTAAACTTTGCTTAGACATAGTTTCTATCGTGAATATTTATTTTCCTATGTCGGCATGAGTATCTGCTTGTTGCTTATGAACTTGGATAAAACATGCCTTTGGATGTATTCACATTAGTCCACAGAACAGAGTACAATATGTTTTTTATGTTTTTCTAATCTATTTACTATATCTACTATCTGCTTCTTCCAACGCACAACTATATTGGTATTTCTGATTTTGCTTCATTTTGTTGTGAATCTTCACCATACATTTTGATCTGCTATTCTTTTTACCTTGACTTCCAGGCTTCCCATGTCTTGGCGTATTACTGCAGAAGTTGGAGAATCCAGCTCTTCGTACATGCTTAAAAGTACAGTCCAATGAGGTATATCTGTTTGTTCTTCTTTGCTGGATCTAAACTCTGACCTTGTTTCAGGTAGTGTACTTGACCTTTACTGATGATTTTCAGGGTTGTGATTTATAAATAATAATAATTCATGTTAAAGTCACGTATCTTATGGCATTGGTAAGGCTTGAAATGGCTTGTGTGAGGCTAATCGAGAGAGTTGAAAAAGAATATAGTCTGGGACTATTACCTGTTTAAAAACAAGGAAGCTGAGCTGATCAATGATAAAGTAGCTGGAAGGTAGATACAAGAAAATTCGTAGTTGTGGGGAGCAAGGTGGAGAACAGACTTGGGTACATGTGGTGCAGATGGTGATTTTAGTGGAGATGAAATTGATATTAGAAAATTCTTACCTTTCAGTTTCTTCGCAAATTCATTCGGACTTGACATCGGGAATCCAATCATTCACAGGGATCTAATCTTGTGGTTAAATTTATGAAGTTTCGCTAGTTCTTGTACTTGGGAGCTAATATCTGTTGTCTGCATAAGAATTTGTTCCGTCATATGTTATTCTACATTTAATTGATGATTTTTATTCCATGCTTATACTTATTTCATATGTGATCAAAATTATTTAAGACTCATTTTTATATCACAATTAAATCATCTTCAAACTTTGGTTTGTATAGGGTGTGCTAGTTAGGAGGGTTGAACCAACCTCTGATGCAAGCAAGGTCTTAAAAGAGGTATACTAGCTAATTGGCTCTTCAAAAACTTCTTGATTTGATATTGTTATATGGTCAACTTGAGGAAAGTTCTACTTGCAGTTAAGTGAGTATCAGTGACCTCATTGTCCATGTCTCTTTACGTAAATTACAAACGATATTAAAGATAATCTGTTACTACACTGAGAAAGATGGAGAAGAAATATGAGCAAAAAGGAAAATGTAGTTGTAGAAGAAAGGATTCAGGAATGTTGTTTGTCACATGGAAAATGCACCATAATAGTCCATCATGATCAGTGACCGAGACTAGGCTGGTCTTTTAACAATTTATGGTCCATGACCCCATTTCAGGCAAGAAATGTGATCTTTTTCTATATCATCAATAAACTGATGTGTTACATGCAATTGTGTAATACATGTTGCTATCCTGGATAACGAGTTAAACAACCATAAGATACATTCAAATTCTGGAACAACTGTGTTTATCATTTTCCAGTAACGATGGATAAATTCAAATGGTGGAACAACCGTGTTTATCATTTTTCAGTAACAATGGCAGTTGTTTTCCTGTAGGGGGATGTGATCATGAGCTTTGATGGTGTTCGTGTTGGATGTGAAGGAACAGTGCCATTCCGATCAAATGAGCGCATTGCATTTCGTTACCTTATCAGTCAAAAGTAAATAGTCTTATTCTCTGTCATTATAGGAATTAGAATTTCACTATATCTTGATATAATGGTATTTTGGTCCAGTTAATTGTGTTGGTTTGTGTGGTTTAAATACATCATACTTGTGCCTAATAAGATAGTCACCCTTTTCTCTATAATCCCCACCTTTTGAAGTGGAATGTGCTATCAGATATGAGTAACTTTTGTGAAATTAGGTGATGGCCTAACTTTAATTATTTCAAAATTATGTAATGTTTTTCTACAGATTTGCTGGTGAGGTAGCAGAGCTTGGTATTATCAGAGCAGGGATTTTCATGACAGTTAAAGTAGTTCTAAACCCAAGAGTGCATTTGGTATGCCATTTAAAAACTTTGGATGATTTGAGACATTAAAGCATTTCCTCTTTCTTTTACATTTATATGTTAACTAGTTTCTATATTTTTCTCTTGCTTTCAAGGTTCCTTATCACATTGATGGTGGTCAGCCTTCTTATATAATTGTTGCTGGATTGGTGTTTACTCCTCTCTCAGAACCACTGATAGAGTATGTAATGCTTCCTTGTGCTCAATAGTGTCCGCAAAAATCCATAAACATTTTGGTACATGAACATTTTGGTCCGTTTAACTGGCTAACTCTGAGGTTATTTGGCTCTCTTTTCTCTTTTCGGTTTGCCAATAGGGAGGAATGTGAAGACTCTATTGGGGTAAATACTGCCCTCAAGGGAACATCTTCTCTTTTCTATCACGACTTTGAACTCATCATTTCTGATCAAGATGGTTTTCTAAATCTATTTGTATCCTCTGCTCAGCTGAAACTATTAACAAAAGCACGTTACTCTCTAGCAAGATTCAAAGGAGAACAAATTGTTATCCTATCACAGGTAAACTTTCTACCTTTCTACCCGTCATGTAATTTCTTCTCTGGACTTGCAACTAGTTCATCTTCTGATAGTTATGGCGGGAAATATTTTTCGCATGTATCATCTTTGCTAAAGAATGACCATGTTCTAATTTCCTTTCTGATGATAGGTCTTAGCAAATGAAGCCAACATTGGCTACGAGGATATGGGAAATCAGCAGGCAAGTTGTCAGTTAATACGTTAAGCTTTTATAAGCCTGTTTCCCAATCAAGTCACAAATGATCACGGAATGGTTACAGGTTTTAAGGCTCAATGGAACCCGAATAAAAAACATCCATCACCTAAAACACCTCGTTGATTGTAAGTGGAGCGATCTCATTCCCGTATTTTGCATACTATACAATCTTTTTCTCACTGTTCTTAGTTGTGTTCATCACCAGCAAGCAAGGACAAATATTTAGTTTTTGAATTCGAAGACAATTATCTTGCTGTTTTGGAGAGGGAAATCGCAATTTCTACGTCATCTCAGATTCTTGGTGATTATGGGATACCATCCGAACGATCCCCTGACCTAGTGGAGCCATATGTGGACTCATTAGGAGACGTCCATAGTTTGGATCAGGAGTTTGATGACAGTCCTGTTTCAAATCTAGAAATAGGCTTTGATGGTCTTCTTTGGACTTAAACACGTAAAAGTTGAGACCTGAAATCTGCACTTTAGACACCATTTATGATGGATAAGCATGTCTCCAGTCCAAAGCCTATCCAATTCATCGCTCGTGGGCTTATGCAAATTTTCCGGAGAATATGATATTTTGCCACTTGACTTCTACGCGTCTCACATGCAATCTACTTCCCCACCGGGCTGTCGCATCGTGTATTATTGGGTTTTGGATGGTGGTGTTCGTCAGATAATTCCTAAACAATTTCAATGCAATTCTTGACAGAGGGATAGCAGAGTTGAACTCGAAACTTATGCAGTCATCCTGGTTGGATGTAATGATCTGTTACAAGGGAATGTGATTTATTGTCGGACGTGAATAAACATTAATATTATTTGCAATTTTGAGTGAAGTGTCATTACTGAACTGTTGAGTCTCTGGGGTGCGGTGACATCATGCAGGCCCGTCAGGCACAATAGTGGTATTGGATTCTCTTTCCCCGTCTCTTTAAGAAGTAATTCGTTTCAGAATTTCGCTCTATGGTCGTATGGGACAAGGGAGTGTGGGTTATCTGAGGCATATGTCAGACTACTTGGGGGTCATTGCAGCAATAAAGAATCACACAGAAGCAGAAAGAAATAAATCAATGATGTGGAATATGAATCCTATAGTGGATTTGTAAGTTCATAATTTTAACAAATTTATAGTGAAAGATAACATTAAGACTTTCATTCCATAAAAAAAGATTTATAGAAATGTAACTATTCTTCTATACTGCCATAAGCCGTCAATATATATACTAAAACTTTAAAATAGTTCCGTTAAAAACAATTCACACTGTTCTTGAACTTATAATGCTCCTTTGTTTAAGAGTTTGATACGGCTCGTAGCTGAACTGATTGTGCCAATTCAATTGGTTGAATATAACTTTGTATGTTACTTATAAAGGCAAAGATGACAGACAAAGGGAAATGAATTGGATAGCTGTAGAAGTTTTGGCAGTTGAAAGGGAGAAGAGAAGACATTCATAGCTAGTGAGTTTATCATCCTAACTACACTTCCAATAGGGACGTAAGGAGTAGGCAACTGAACTCCAAATGGCTTCCAAAAGAATATTTAAAGAGGTTTGGAAGAAATTCATCTTGGAATGTGAAGGAGATGATTATTGATTTAGCTGAAAGGTCTGCCATTAGTATTACAAAAGTGATGTGTTATACGGAAATAAAGAAAGTAATACAAATATTGAGGAGTTCCATGAAGCAAAATTATGCAATGTTGTGGCTGTATGAGCATGAGTTGTTTAGGAAAAAATAGAGAGAGAGTCAAGATTGAGACCAGTTTAGAAAGGTATCTAAGATGTTTAATATGGGATTTGGAGCACTGAGACATTGGTTTGTACAAGGTTGATTGAAGATAATTGGATTGGACACATGCTTTTCGAAGATGTTCTTAGGTTGTGCTTTATTGTCAGCAGACAGCAGTGGCGAAAGGTGAGAATTATAATTCTTGGAACTAGTTTTTAAATATGTTTGTGGGGGCTGATGGTAATGGGTGGAGCTTCATCAATGGCCAATATCTTAGTCTAGTAAAGGCTTTGAAAGTAATGGTTTCATGTGCAAAGCACAGGAAGTATAAAAGCCATATTGGTTTCATGTGCAAAGCACAGGAAGTATAAAAGCCATATTTACGCCAATGGAAGTCATATGAGATATACTTACTAGGTATTATCTTGGAAGGTAACAAATTTCACGACTGAGTATGATTAAAAGCAAGTAAAGAGGAAATAAAGGCTTTATATATTGATGCATATCAAGAATTTGTGGATAAGGATCACACGCATATGTTAAAGTCTTTATAACCACACGACCTAAATACGAGATTGTGCGTAACAACATACCTGAGACATTTGGATAGAAAAAGTATATTATCAACATGTCTGAGGATATAAAAGTGAAGTTAAAAACTAGGATTTGGATAAAAAAAAGATTGATATTTAATAATGATGGTGATATTTTCCCTACGATTAAGCATTAGATATTTTTCATTTGGTGGACAACAATTAATTGTATTTTTTTGATTTTTTCAACAACTTATCAGTTAAGTTACGTAATTTGATCCGGATAAAGATAATAAAGTTGTCAAATAAATGATCTAGGTTAATAGATAGAAGTCCAGGAAGAAAATAGATTCTGATCAATGTAAACCGACTCATATCAGACATTGGATGGAGAAGCCCGATATGGAAGCTATATAAAGAGGTTAAGGTCTCATGTAGTTGCTTAATTCATTCGTGAACGTAAGGATACTTTGACCTATTTAGAGGCTTATGTTTTTGAGAAAATTATAGAAAGACGTTGATCACATCCTGGTGAATAGATTCTGTGAAGGTTTCAGCAAATTTGAGCTCATTTTAGCCTTGGAAAGCTCCTTCAAACATCATGGAACCGAAATCAGGTATTTACATTTCTTTGTTATTTCCTTTTCACATTCGATCCAGGATACATTACTAAGGCTTATGTTGTGTATTACATAAGGAAGTTAGAAGCACTAAAATTCATATTAAGGTTATGAATGTCAAAGGCCAGTAGAAGCCTAAGGTTATAGGTCTTTTGCTTTGATGATAGATTTGTAGTTAATTTAGAGAAAAGGACATAGGGCTATAGATATGAGAATGTAAATAGAATGCATTGTAACTATGCAATCAATTGCTTATATTACTAAAGGCTCAGTCTAGAAGATTTCATCAGTAATGAACTTCTATGAAATGGTTTCACGGGATTCAATATATTTATATCTTTCATTAATGAAAATTTTAGTCAAGTTGTTTGGTGCCAAAACTTTTTTCATACCTATAAATCGATATTACGGGGGACTTCGGTTTTTCACTAGTAGCTTTAATTATAACCTTAGTTTTATTGGTTTGAGCAAGATAGGACTTATTTGAAATTAATTGAAATGAACAACAATTCCTTAAAAAAAGAGATTTTTTGTACAGTATTTCACTATAGAGAAAGAGAGGTAGACTAAAAAATATCAACCACTGAAGAGTAGAATATTGACAGAAGTAATAAACCCTAGGGACGGAGCTAGAACCAAAAGTCAACAGGGGCCAAATATAAATAGCCACAACTTATATAGCAACATTTGCGAACTTTACCTTAAAGCATCATAACTATAAATGGAATTAAACTATATGAAATCAAAGCTTTTCAATTACATAAAAAATATCCTTAACGAAAAACTAAAAAAAAAACATGTTCATAAAATGATAAGTGAGAAGACATACAGAGAACATAGTCAAAGTAGAACTCGCCGGTCTTTCAAGTCTCTGAACATGTCAACAATTGAGTCACTACTGAAGCTCTGTGAAATTTCCGTCTCGGTGTAGATTACCATACAACTCTCAAAAAATTCATCCTCCATTTTGTTGCGTCGCACAGTCTTGATGGCATCC
>JANZXP010000004.1:8979248-8992209 GCA_027576715.1 Erythroxylum flavicans | reverse complement strand
CTGTTACTAAAGCATCATATCTTTAGTAACATGGGCTGTCATAGCATACTCATTAGTGTTACCATTCATATTTAATAGCACTTATCACCTGTTACCGTATGTCGTTTTTGTTGTAACCTTCTAAAATAAACTTGCACTAATCACTAAGCTTATAAAACAATAGAAGCTTTTTTCTTTTAATATGCAATTTACATATATGCTCAAACTAGGCAAAGCTTTTATTTTCTACTACCAAATACATTAGACAATTACATTAAGTTTGTAACCATTGAACATGTGAGCAATCCTAGCACTAACAATTGAACATGTAAGCAATCCTAGTAGTATCACACTATTGATACTTCTCTCTTTGATCATGTGAAATTTAGCTCATAATTTTCAATGATCATTTTCTCTATCGCCTTTTCTTTGTTAACAATCTGACATTCCAAACTAGAAAATTATTAAACTAAGATAACATTCACCTGTTCTTTACCCTTTAATTATGCTTTCAAACTCTCAATTTCCATAACTTTCTTAAAAACTACAACTTGGTCATTTACATTAGTTTTAGTATGAACCTATTTAAAATACGAACAATCATTTATTTTTCACATTGGGTGCTTGTAAAACTTTCTTCCTTGGTTATTGGGTTTGTGAGAAGTATAAATCATAGCCTTTAAACTACTACAAAACATCCTTTACTATTCAAGAATATTGTTGGTTGATTGAATGTTAGTTGAAGAAGGTAACTCAAATTGATGGCTGCTATTAATGTCCATTTGAGAACGAAAAGTAAATGCAACTAGTAATTTTGGTTTGTGAAAATGAATCACTCCCCCAAACTACATAAATTTGTCAATGACCAATGGATTAGGATAAATAAGTTGGGAATTGAATGTGTAATAAAATAATTATTTATATTTGAGCATTTGATTATTCATTGATAATTTTATCATTTTCCTAAATTGGGTTAATGTGATTCTAAATTGAGTGTAAGTTTCATGTGATCTAAAATTGTCAAAAAGTATGAAGTACTTCAAAATGTACTTATCCCAAATATGATTATGCATTCGCTTTTATAATATTTAACTTTTTTAAATAATTTATAATTTTTATAAAATTTAATGATTATATAATTGATAGAATACGTATAGTTCAATTAGCATGTATAATATGAAATACCATGTAAAAATAAAACAATAGCAATGTGTTATACTATTATTTATACATATTACAATTAAAAACCCTAGATATGGCATTACAAAGACTAAGTTAGGAATGTGTTTTCAGTAAAAATATCCTATAGTAAAAAGACTCGATATCATTGGTTATGTTGTTAACATCAATACAAGCTCCATATATTCTTCTCTTTGACAATTAATAGCAATACGAGCCCCTTTTACCTTTCTAGTTGTTAAGGTAATTTGTCTTTGAATTCCTATCTTCATTTAAAAGGTAATCATGCTGCATATATAAATATATTCCTAAAGTTAAAGGTATTTAAATTTTACTATAATTCATGAAAATAGTTTCCCAATTTTACTTTTAATTTCTTCAAATACCTTTAACCACTTATATGTAGGTCTTTTGAATCTCATTCAAAAGACTAGTATGTCAAAGGAGTGAGATGTTCCATTCTTAAATACTAGCTAATTGCCTCTTATGCTCCTTAGGGTTGGGAAGACCGACAATGTTTGTGGGAAAGAAAAGTTGTTTGCTGTGCAATATTTGTTTTGAATGATTGAAAATGACAAACATTACTATAATGTTGCTTTTAAATAAATGCTTTGAGATCCATATCTTTTTGAGAGTTGGAAATCAAAATCTATAACAAAATTATTCATGATTCTTATTATTTATATATCTCTTTAAATATACATTGCAAATAGAATTATGATGAGATCATAATTACGATATTCATATTGTATTCATTTATTATCCCTAAATTAGTCATAGTCATTGTTGTATTAAGATTACATATTAATATAATTTAAAGAGACTAGTAAACTTTATGTTTTTCCTTATAAAAGAAGCATTCAATCTCGTAGACTGAAGTATAGCAATATTTAAGCAGACATATGAGTGCTTGTTAGATAGCAAGTTCACTGAATTAATCTCATATGCGCATTCCATTTGGAACAGTACTTGTATGTATATAAAAATTCTCATTTTGATGATAGTATAAGTGATCATTTGACCTGAGATTTCCAAAATATCTTGTATAAGGATTGTTAATTTTGATACTTATTATGACCTATTCTAATTAAGGTTAGCTCAATAGGTAATCACTGGATATATCATAAACTATATCAAGATAGTTGAGTGATCAATATATGATTCATCACTCCAAAGTGATTAAGGAGAATATTCTATTATTTTTAATCAATATTGACTTGGGAAATCCTTAGCTAAAGTAGAATGATATTTTGAAAATAGTTTTCAAATGTTATCAATTGAATCAATTACTAATGATGGAGAACTCACATGATTGGAATCAATTAGAATAGTCATTATTTTCATGCTCTATGTCTAACCAAAACATATGATGAAAGAATTGAATTACACAAAAAAATCATATACAAATAGATTATTTAAACCACTTTGACATTCTTAAATATTTGGGTAGTCATGATGTGTTGCAAAATTTCAATTTTGAATCATTATGCTTATATTATTCAAAGCAATTAAACAAAATATAGATAAATAGTTTAAAAATTAATAAAGAAGAACAAACCAAATAAGCAAATTATTTGATGTAAGGTGTCATTTAAACAAATCTTTTAAGTGTTCATAGAATAAATACATAAAGGAGAACCAATCAAAGAAAAATGTTAATAAATAGGTCTAAAGCTCACAGGCTCATATCTTTAAAATGACAAATTTTTTAATGGACTTTTGATCAAGACTTTAATTGCGCTTTAATAAGTTTATGGTTTAGTTAAACAAAGCTTATTCCATGCTCGGAATAAGTTCACTTATTATTGTATCTAAACATAAATAATTCTCATTTTAGGTCTTGGTTCCACACCTTTTAGAAAACAAAATAGTCGAACGCCCATCCCCTTTCTGAGTATCACCCACCATCATTTACACTGCCACCAACAACACAAAAAGGCACCAAACAACTATAAAATGACGACAACACAGAGCTCCATCACTACCATTGTCAACATCGCTCCGCCATTCATGCCACTCATATGCTAATGACAATACTACTATCGTTCACACAGTCTACCATTGGTGATGTGGACATATATGGGAATTTGATTTATTTCAAACTGCTTCTACTGATATATTATCAGTTCCTCTCTCAGTGTAACAGCCCCTCTCACCGTTGGTGTTTGTGCTAGTTCGAGAGACAGCGAGATGAAGGTGGTGGAGATTTAGGTCCTGGTAAGAAAAGGTATTGTTTCAATACCTGTGTTCCGACTGCAATGCTTCCTGTGTAGCCTGCCGCTCACCCTAGCTTACCACGGTATGCCTAGGATATCATTTTTTCAAAGTTTTGCCTTTTTTTCCCCCGTAGTGTTGAATTTCTAGAATTCTTTGTCGTGTGGTAAAAAGAAAAAAAATAACAACAACATATGATCAGATTTGCAACAGAGTTTGATTCGAAAACAAAACCGACAATTTTAGTTCAACATTTGATTCTTCACTAAATGGATTTCTATGTTTCAAATATAGAAAAATAGAGAATAAAATGGAAAACAAGACATCACAGGGTTAGTAGGGAACATACTTGCTGTTATTCAAACAAAACAAGAATGGATTTACAACGTTTGATTTTTACTCAACCGAACACTCGAATTGAAACATTCTAAAAGACTTCACATTTTTCCAATCGTAACTCCTGAGGCAATAAAAAAGAGATCATCTAAATTTTCAGATTGAATAAACTAATAAAATTCTTCATTTTAAATGGTAATAAATACTAACCATAATCAAAATGTATATATATTTTGCCAAACTTAGTTGACATTTAAATGCCTAACATACCTAATAAAACAAATAATGGTTAGCCAATACCTTCAATCTTGTGCCTATAAATAGGCAGGAGATAAACAAAGAGAAAGCATTCATATGGGCAGAACAAAAATAAAAAGAAAGAGAAGTGAGGTGAGGTGAGGAAAAAAAAGAAGAGAGAGAAAAATATTATGTATTTTTTTTATGGGTATAGTTTTTCTTCTTGTAATTCTCCAATTTTTCAGTAGTAAAATTCTTCTATCCTTGCCCATGGTTTTTACCCTGACTTAGGAGTTTTTCACGTAAAATCTATGTGTCTATTTTATCTTCAATATTTTTAGTTTGTTTTAGCAGCAACCTTACTCTGTCCAAGTCCTAACTGTTCCTAACAAGTGGTATCAAAGCCAGCCTTGGGTGAGTATATCTGCTTATTGTATGCTCTGTGGTGGCCACCAAGAGTGGATTCTCTGCATTAAAAGATAAGTTAGAATATTATTCACCCTGTCAAAGGCACTATTCATAAAGCATTGTGCTAGAAGTAATGGCGGCAAAGTACGACATTGAAAAATTCAATGGGAGCGATTTCTCACTGTGGAAGCTGAAGATAAAGGCAATTTTGAGGAAAGATAATTGTCTGGTGGCTATTAGTGAACAGCCAGCTAGAGTTACCGATGAAAAGTAGAACGAGATGGATGGGAATATTGTAGCTAATCTTCACCTAGCTTTAGCTGATGGAGTATTATCCAGCATAAAGGAAAAGAAGATTGCGAAGAAAATATGGGATCACCTCGCAAAATTATACGAGGCCAAATCACTCCATAACAAAATTTTTCTAAAGAGGAAATTATACACTTTACGTATTGAGAAATCCACTTTGGTGACAGAGCATTTAAAAACTTTGAATACTCTATTTTCGCAATTCACATCATTGGGGCACACAATAGCAATAAGTGAACGTGCAGAACTTCTACTTCAAAGTTTACTAGATTCATATGATCAACTTGTTATAAATTTAACAACTAATACATACAATTTAGTCTTCGTTGACATTATAGCTGCCATTCTAGAAGAAGAGAGCTGGTACAAGAGCAAAGAAGATAGATTGGCATGTTCGCAACAAGCGGAGGCCTTGATGGTGATGAGAGGTAGATCAATGGAACGTGGTCTAAGTGGGAGTCACAATCATGGTAGATTAAAATCCAGGAGTAAGAAGAACTATAAATGCTACAATTGTGGCAAGAAAGGTCAACTAAAAAAGGATTGCTGGAATCTAAACAAGAAAGATTATGTTCCTCAAGGAAACGTTTCAAGCACTTCAGATGATGGAAGCACAATGGTTTGTGAAGCAACAACGAATATTAGAGGAAAGAGAAGATTTGCTGATGTCTAGTTGTTTAATTCAACTGCTACTTTTCATATGACCTCTCGAAGAGAATAGTTCCATCAGTATGAATATCTCTAGAGGATCTATGTACAGTTGTAAAGATCAAACTCTTAAGATCGTTGATATTGGCGCCATCAAGTTAAAGTTGTATGATGATACAATTCATACTATTGAAAAAGTGCGATATATGGACAGCCTGAAGAAGAATTTGTTGTCTGTAGTACAACTGGATGATCTCAGTTTCAGATTTGAGATTCAAAAGAAGATCATGAAAGTGATTAAAGGAGAGTTAGTATTTATGAAAACAGAGAAGATTGTTGCAAATTTGTACATGCTGAAGGGAGTAACTTTGCAAGAAGGAGAACATCCGTTGTGGTGACTAGTCCAGATGACAAATCTGCAATGACGTGGCATAAAAAGCTTGGATATATGTCATAACAAGGAATGAAGATACTTGCGGAGAAGAATCTACTTTCAAGTCTTACAAAGGTTTCATTACCCTTATGTGAGCATTGTATTGTGAGTAAGCAACATCGATTGAAATTCAACACATTAAAGTTCAGAAGCAAAGAAATTCTATAATTGATTCACTCTGATGTATGGCAAGCACCAGTTACGTCCCTAGGAGGAGCAAATTTCTTTGCAACATTCATAGATGATTATTCGAGGAGATGTTGGGTATTTCCTATCAAGAGGAAAGCAG
The DNA here is from genome assembly GCA_027576715.1 of Erythroxylum flavicans. Classification (NCBI taxonomy): domain Eukaryota; kingdom Viridiplantae; phylum Streptophyta; class Magnoliopsida; order Malpighiales; family Erythroxylaceae; genus Erythroxylum; species Erythroxylum flavicans. The sequence continues at coordinate 8,986,177 of JANZXP010000004.1, read as the reverse complement.
ATGTGTTTTCAGTCTTCAAATTTCACAAATCACAGGTGGAACTCGAATCTAGTAAAAAGATCAAGTATTTGCGGTTAGATAATAGAGGAGAATATACTAGTAAAGATTTTGATGAATTTTGCAAGCAAGAAGGCATCAAAAGGCAGTTCACGACCACATACACTCCTCAACAAAATAGAGTAGCAGAGTGGATGAATAGAATTCTGTTGGAAAGAACAAGAGCGATGATGAGAACTGCAAGCTTAGATAAGAAATTATGGGTAGAAGCAGTCAATACTGCCTGTTATGTGGTGAATCGAGTTCTATTAATTACAATTGAGTTGAAGACGTCGATGGAGATGTGGACTGGTAAACCAACGGATTATTCCAACCTCCATATATTTAGAAGTCCTGCCTATATGATGTTCAATACCCAAGAAACTACAAAGTTGGATCCAAAATCTAGAAGATGCATTTTCTTAGGGTATGTTGAAGGTGTGAAGGGGTATCATTTGTGGGATCCCACTGCCCACAAGATTGTTATCAGCAGGGATGTTATCTTTATGAAAGATACGGATCAAGAGCAGGCAGAAAATGTTGGAGAATCTAGAAACTACAATAATACAAGTGGATAGGGAAGTTGATCAAAATGATTCTTCTTAAGTTGCACTAGAGCACAAGGAGCAAGAACCAGTTGAATATGATGCTCCAGATACTCGGAGATTAACTCACATAAGAAGAGCACCGAGCTAGCACTCAGACTATATTATGGAGGGAAATATTGTATACTATATTTTAACTGAGGACGGAGAGCCATTATCAAAAATCAATGAATAGTTCAAATGCATCTCAGTGGATGATAGCAATGCAAGAAGAAATTAAAGCACTTCATAACAATAAGACATGGGAGCTGGTGACATTACCGCAAGGAAGAAAGCCTATTGGTAATAAATGGGTTTACAAGATCAAGCGAAGTGGTGATAATCAAGTGGAGCGATATCGTGCTAGATTGGTGGTAAAAGGATATGCTCAGAAAGAAGATATTTATTTTAACGAAATATTTTCTCCTGTGGTTCGACTCACTATAGTTTGAACAGTTCTCGCAATGTGCGTTATATTTGACTTGCATCCTAAGCAGTTAGATGTGAAAACTGCATTTCTTTATATAAATCTTGAAGAAGAAATTTATATGCTCCAACCAGAAGGTTTTGAAGAAAAAAGGAAAAAGAACTTGGGTTATAGGTTGAACAAATCTCTGTATGGTTTAAAGCAGGCGCTAAGATGTTGATATAAGAGATTTGATTCCTTCAACATGAGCCTTAGATATAGCAAACTGAATGCAGACACTTGTGCATATTTCAAGAGGTTTTAAGAAAGATGATTTTGTAGTCTTGTTGTATGTAGATGACATGTTAGTAACAGGCCCCAACAATGATCGTATCAAAGAATTGAAGGCACAATTGGCTAGAGAATTTGAAATGAAGGACTTGGTACTAGCAAACAAGATTCTAGGGATGCAAAATCACTGAGACAGAAATAATAGGAAGATTTGGCTTTCTCAAAAGAATTATTTGAAAAAGATTTTGTGGCGATTCAACATGCAAGATTGTAAGTCAATTTATACCTCTCTTGCTGTTAATTTCAAGTTATCCTCAAGTATGAGTCCTAGCAATGAAGAAGAGAGAATGGAGATGTCTCGAGTACCGTATGCATCAGCAGTGGGGAGCTTAATGTTTGCTATGATTTATACAAGACCAGATATTGCACATGTAGTGGGAGTAGTTAGTCGATACATGAAGAATCCTGGTCGAGAGCATTGGAATATAGTTAAGAGGATTCTTAGATATATCAAGGGAACCTCAGATGTTGCATTATGTTATGAAGGATCAAATTTTACTATCAGAGGATATGTTGATGCTGATTATGCAGGTGATCTTGACAAAAGTAAATCCACTACTGGATGTGTGTTCAAATTAGCTGGAGTGGTTGTGAATTGGGTTTCAAACTACAGTCAGTTGGGGCTATATCAATAACAGAAGCAGAATATATAACAGCTACACAAGCCAATAAAAAAGCAGTGTGGTTGAAGATATTGTTGGAAGGACTTGGGTATAAACAAGAGAATATTACTCTGTATTGTGACAGTCAGAGTGCTTTGTATCTTGCAAAGAATCCAGTATTTCATTCAAAGACAAAGCACATTCGAGTTCAGTATCAATTTGTTCGTGAGAAAGTGGAAGAAGGAATGGTGGATATGTAGAAAATTCATACAATGGATAACCTAGCAGATTTTATGACAAAAGCAATCGATTTTGACAAGTTTATGTGGTGTCAATCCTTGTGCGGCCTGACAGAGATGTAAGCAACATGAAGTGACAAGGTAGAAAGAATTGTGTGAAGATATGATTGATTCTTAATCAAATCTTCAAGTGGGAGAATTGTCAAACTTAGTTGGCGTGTTAGGCATCGAATGTGTGCCTAACATGCCTAATAAAACAAATAATGGTTGAACCATTATTTGTTTTATTAGGCATTCAACCATTATTTGTTTTATTAGGCATGTTAGGCATCAAAATTCAGGCCAACCATACCTTTAATCTCTTTCCTGTAAACAAAGAGAAAGCATCCATATGGGCAGAACAAAAATAAAAAGAGAGAGAAGCGAGGCGAGAAAAAAAAGAAGAGAGAAAAAATATTTTATACTTTTTTATGGCCTCGTTTTTCTCCTTGTAATTCTCCAATTTTTTAGTAGTAAAATTCTTCTTTCCTTGCCCGTACTTTTTACCCTTATTTAGGAGTTTTCCACATAAAATTTGTGTGTCTATTTTATCTTCAATATTTTTAGTTTCGTTTTAGCTGAGACCTTACTCTGTCTAAGCCCTAATTGTTCCTAACATATTTAACTTACTCTGATGCTAATATTAGATAGTGTTTTAAGATTACTCGTAAAAGATTCGATCAAATTCATATATGTATCATTGATTAAGATTTATATATATATATATATATTAATCTGCTTCCACCAGAACTTTTTTAAAAAGTATTCCTTTTATTCAAATTTTAGTTTCAAATACGCAAGTAATAAGATCCAATTGTTAACAGAATGCAAGTATAAATAGTTATGATATCAATGTAAGAAATAAGAATACAAATAACGTGATAGAAATTAAACATACTTCTATCACTTAGTTATAAAGTTTTGTTTTAATCTATAGGATAAGTGACTTAAATCTTAAAAACTTGTAGAATTTTTTTACTAAATTTTGCCCTTATACCAGAATATTAATTTTCTTCTTATCTAATCTTTCTTTTTGGTAAATTATAACTTATATATGATTTTGTTAATATTATTATATAATTTGTAGGGGAAAGTGCCAAAGAATCAGAAGTTAACTAGCCAGATTGTCAGACCCGACAACTAAAACATTCTTATCTCTATAAGCCTTCATTTCTACACTGGGTATAGAGAGCAAAACCGCTCCAATGAAACTATTGAATCCTGGAATTTCAGGAATATAAGGATAGCTAGCTTCTAAGGCTGCCACGATCAAAAATCATGCAAAATAATCCTCAATAGCACCAGAGTTTAGATTCATGACCTTAAAATTCCACTTCTGTCTCTCCTCATTGTAGTTTCGCTAACTACACGCATCTTTAGAATATAAAAGCAGTCTTTGAAGCAGGAAACATAGTCATCTAAGTACTATATGAAGATCTTTATGAAAATAGGTGGGAGCAGAAGTAGGGAAATAGATGTAGGGTTGCTCGCAGAACTTTTTTTTAAATGAAGTTGTAAGCAATCAGAGGCATAATTTTTCCAGGAATTTTGCTTCTGTATCAAGAACTATGTAAGGTATAGACTTTAAGGTTAGACATGCACGTGTGGCTAGTGTAAGCATAATTTATTGTATAAACATAATCACAATAATTCTTTAATTCAAATCTCAAAATTTTATGTTTTACATCAAAATATAAAATATGAAGTACATGCATGGATCCATGACTTTTTTTGAATCGCAAAGTGAGAAAAAATCTTTCTGAATGCTCGGATATATATAACTTGATTTCTCTTCTCTTTTCCCTCAATAATCTTGCTTTCTGATGGTGAAAATAAGACAGAAGTGTACGGGAGAGAGAGCGGAGCAGTTTCAAATAAAATAAGGATATCTCTGAACCCGATAAGTTTAAAATAAAATCTTGTCTTACTTAATCAACATTATCTTACTTAATCGAATTAAACAATTAGAATTTAGCATTTAAGATTATTAAAACCATAATTATTTAACGAGCTATTATAATGCTTAAAGGGACCATTTTGTTACTTTTCATATTTAGAGGGACTACCTTTGTTAGTCTATTATTGTTTGTTATATCGTTATGTTGAGTAGGAGTGACAGGCTGTAGTCATTCCTTATATATTTTTGCGCCTACATATGGAAAAGGACATATATCGTTATCAAAAGATATTCTCAAATCTCTCTCTTCTCCTTCTTCCTTTTTTCCCATCTTATAATTCTTCTTCTTTCTCTCATCTATTCTCTAAGGTCATTACAACTTAGTATCAGAGTTAGTTCCGTCCTCGAAATCTGGCACGTAAAAAGAACATTTCAATAATGGCAGGCCGAGCTAACTGGGAAGATCGGATCAACTCTGTGGAGGAACAACTAAAAGGCTCTATTAGTGAGCTGCAGGAGAACATGGATCAAAGGCTTACAAAGATCGAGGGTCTAGAGTAACGACTACAGACTCTTAGTATTCGGGTGGGGGAATTACTCAAGATGCAACGAACTCAAGCAAAAAATAAAGTACAATCAGAATTAGTTAGAAAGGCAGCTCGTTTGGGAGGTTCAAGAATCCTACCAGTGCCAGCAGATAAGGAAGTTAACGAGGGTCATGGAAAAGGTATAACGACAAGCTTTGAAGAAGGTAGCAATACTTAAATTCTAGGAGGAACGATGACTAATAGTAGGGTGAGTAGTAGCAACCATAACCCTATCCCAAAACTAGATTTTCCTTACTCTGATAGAACGAACCCTAGAAGATAGATTCGGCGTTGTGAAAAATATTTTAGAGTTTTTTGTATTGCTGAAGAGTTAAAAGTAGAAATAGCATCAATGTTTTTGGAAAGGAAGGAAGACGTCTGGTTTCAAGGATGCGTGGAGGAAGAAGGGTCAGGCCAATGGAGGGTATTTATAGAAGCTATTAATAGGCGGTTCCATTCTCAGGAATTTGTAGATGTCGTCGAGGAGTTCAATAAGCTGAAACAATGGGGGTCAGTGGAGTTATATTAGGAACGATTTGAAGACCTCAGATCAACAATGTTGCAAAATAACCCAACATTGACAAAAACTTATTTTATCTCTAGTTTCCTGAGCGGGCTCTCTGATACCTTGAGACCCATGGTAAAAATGTTTAAACCCCACTCCTTTGCTAAAGCCTTTGAACAGGCTTGACTACAAGAGATATCTGTGGACGCACTACTGAGACATCAACCTAGGAATCAACTAATGAACACTAGTGCAACAATTATAAATAAAATCCTTGTAACAGTGCCTCCACCAAAAGGAGCAAATAATAACCCAAAATCTTTCACCCAACCGATGCAAAGACGTGAACCATGAGCTTGTTTTCGAGGTGGTGATAAATATTACCCTGGGCATCAGTGTGTAAAGAAGCAATTTCATTGTATAGTCGCCTAACAGGAAGAGTTAGAAGTTGAGGATGATGACTATAAACTTACATATCAATTAAACAAAGAGACAGGGGATGTGGAGCCTAAATTGAGTATACAGGAGGAGCAAGTTGTTATTTTCCTTCATGCTTTAAAGGGAACAGTAGCGAACAATACAATACAAATTAAAGGATTAGTGAATGGGAAACCATTGTTGATTTTGGTTGACACAAGTAGTACACATAGTTTCCTTGATTTTCAATTTGTTAAGAAACTACACTTACCTTTATGATCTACACAACCCTTGAGCATGATAGTAGCCAATGGTAACAAGATTCAGAGTCGTTATCGTTGCCAAGGGTTCGAATGGAGCATGCAGGGAATTGCATTTAAGGCGGACATGGGAGTGTTAGAGTTAGGAGGCTGCAATATGGTTCTTGGAGCAGATTGGCTCAAGAATTTCAGTTCGATCTTCTTCGACTTCAATAAATTACGGTTGTCTTTTGAATATGAGGGTAGGAAGGTAGTTTTATAGGGTGTTTTAGAGGAAGATCAAGCTAGATTGAAAAGTATTTCTTGTAAAGAGCTTCAGTATTGTGTCAAGAATGAAGGAGTGACTCAACTATTTGCAATATTGATCTCAATAAAATTGGAATCAACACCAAACTCAGGCAATTCTGACTTTCCACAACTGTAAACTTTACTTACTGACTTCCAAGATGCTACTCTTATAGGACTACCGCCTCATAGATTTTGTGATCACGCCATTCCCTTAAAGCCTGGATCACAACCAGTAAACTTGAGGCCATATCGATATCTTTATTTTCAAAATGCAGAGGTAGAGAAATTAGTTAAAGACATGCTACAAGAAAGGATTATTCAACTAAGTCATAGCTCTTTTTCCTCATCGGTGCTTTTAATCAAAAAGAAAGATGGTTCATGGCGATTTTATGTTGATTACTGCCAGTTAAACTCGCTTACTATCAAGGATAAGCTTCCTATACCACATATAGAAGATCTCCTAGATGAGCTTTATGGACCATCTTATTTTTCTAAGATTGATCTCAGGGATGGATATCATCAAATACGTATAAGGAAAGATGATATCCCCAAGACTACTTTCCATACTCACTCAGGGCATTATGAATTTTGTGTCATGCCTTTTGGCTTGACAAATGCTCCCATAACATTTCAATCCCTAATGTAACATCCCGTTTCCATAGAACGGGTCGAACCAGAGAAACGGGTCCAAGTGTGGTAAATCAGAGAAATTAGAACA
>JANZXP010000004.1:8961809-8975421 GCA_027576715.1 Erythroxylum flavicans | reverse complement strand
TATTCCGCACGTTATGTTTAAAAAAAATTTTATACCGACTTTTAAATGATTAAGTGCATTAGCACGCCATCCTCGCGGGGCACGAGCTCAGATATCATCAAAGATGTCGGGTTCGGGTCTTGCGGGAGTGGGGTGCTACATTGTTTAAATGAGCTAATCTTCCTTTTTATTTGGTATAGTAGTGGACCATTGGCCTCCCCGAATCTCTCCCTCAGTTCTTTCCCGAGTTCCATAGCCTTGGAGAAGGATAAGAAGGCATCACTGAGTTCCTTGGTCATGGAGTTAAGGATCCAGAATTTCACTATGGAGTCTGCTCTTCTCCACCTCGCCAGAAGGTTTCTATCCTCTGATGGTTGCGTGCATGTCCCATCGATGAATGATAACTTGTCTTTAGCGCATAGAGCAATCATCATTGATTTGCTCCAAGTCAGGTAATTGTTGCCATTGAACAGAGTAGTGACGAGAATAGCTCCTGGGTTTTCTGTATTTGTAATGGAATATTTGTCTAGGTCTGGGTTTTCTGTAGGGTTAGGGTAGCTAGTTTCACTTCATTAGCTATGTCTGCCATGTTCGGTGGATAGGGTTAGGTGGATCAGACCTTTGGCTCTGATACCATGAAAAATAGGCTAGAATGGATGAAGAAACATATTCATTTCATCATGTATGTTATCTGTAAAGGAGGAATATTTATACCGAGTGTAGGAGAATGCTATTGGCCACTGCATCTGTAACTACGTACTATTTGTCTGTAATATGCGTGTCTGTATGGACAGCTAGTGTGTGGTATGTATGCAGGGTGTCTGTACAAACTGAAATTAGAGGTGTGAATAAGAGAAGATAAACGACAAAAATGAGTGATGTGTAGAATGGGTCTGGAATGGGTCTGATGGGCTTGGTAGACCTTGGACCTTTAACACAAACAGCTTTGGACCTTCAACACGTTTTATGTAATCTTAATTCATTTACTTCTCAAGTACATGTTGAAAGTAAAGTACATGTTGAAAGTAAAGTCATAGACGATAGATATCAATGTTTTAAAAATTAAATCGATTCAGTTGGTTTAACAATGAAAATTTTAAGCTGGCTAATTTTTTAGTTTATTTTTAACTTTTCAATTTGATTTAGTTTAATTGTCTTCGTTGTTAAAAATTGATCAGTTTGTTAACTAATCGGTCAATTTTTGTAAACTAAATAAGCTTTATAAACTAAAATAAACAGATTAATTTTCATTTAACAGTCTTTTTTTAATTAGAATTTACATTTTTATGGGTAAGGATAGTTTTCTTCAATCATTTTTCAAATTATATTCAATCTTTAACTGATTTTATGATAGTCTAATATCAGTTGATCCTTTTAAACTTTAAACTTCTTGTCTTATCAGTTTAAATTCTAATTCGATTTTGAAAACATCGATGGACATATAAAATAGCTAGTTTTATATTATGAACAAATAAAGAACAAACGTTACTATAAAAAGAAAGCAAATATAGCATAAATGTAGAGCAACGTTATTTTATAAAGCAAGTAAGATAACAGTAACAAATTTCAAAATCACATCTTTGTTGGACATGTGCTTTCTCATATGTTCTTTCTGATTTTTTATCTTACAAAAAAGGGATCACAAAGTCACATAATTGAGTAAAAGACACCAATGTCATATGGTTTTATCAATTCTATTAAAAATTTATGTGTTTTAAAGATATCGTAAAAAGCCCTTGTACATTTCAAAACGTCTGAAATTAGTTTTTTCGTTAACTTTATTGTGTTGACGTTTTTGAAAAACATGAGATTCCAAGTGGATAGTCGCGTCCCAGAGAGTGAATACAAAACAAATGATATAAGGTAATATATTACAAACATATAGATTTATCATATTTGCATATCATTTTTTATATTAAAATATAATAATATTTAATATGTATAGATGGTATAGTCATTCTTGTATACAAATGGGGTATTTATTATCAATTAAGATAATTTTTACTTTATATCATCAATCAACTTTCTGTTTTAACAAATTAAATAGAGAAACAAATCAAAATATTATCATCAAATAACTGATAACTGTATAAATTATGCATCAACGATAAGATTATCAAATAAAATTAAATGCAGGGAAAAACAAAAAAATAGTTTTAGTAAATTTACTGACAGAAAAATAACGATTTATCGACGGATTAATAAGAATTGTCGGTAATGTTGTCGTTAACTTATCGATGGAATAACCAATTCCGTTAGTAAACTTACCGACAGAGACCAGAACAATCTTTTCGTCGTTAAACTTATCAATGGAGACTGAAATAACCTTTCCGTCGCTAAACTTACCAACAGTACAATCACCGACAGTAACACAAATTGTCCGTCTGTAAATTTGTGATGGAAGATCTATGGTCCGTCGCAACTTATTACCTAGGGCTGTTTCTCCAACGTCTTTGTCCGTAAGTGAATTCCGTCGCCAAACTTCATTTTTCTTGTAGTGGAATAAAAGTCTAGGATTATTTAAGATTCGTTCCAATTTTGTCATTTCTTATTTTATTATCAATAACCAAACAATTAAAAGTTAGGAATACTGGTTGCATGCCTTTTTCCATCTCTTTATTAGTGGTTATTGAACAAGACCTTAGAATTCTTTCAATTCATCCTTGTATAAAGTTTTCATAAACTTGTGAATTTGAGGGGAATTCGTAAGAAAAGATATCAAAATCTTTATAATAAAATACGATTTCTGATTTATATTTCGTTATATTTATCTATGAATTAACCAAGTTATAAATTAAAGTAACCTTAATATTTGAGAAATTATGAAAAATTTTGTTTTTATTTTTCTTTTTGTGTATAGAATGAGATATCCCCTTCTTTCCAACGGAGAATTGTTTTAATTGCATATATTGGCGAACATATATATAGAAAATGAACAGTAAACCTATACCTACATAGTAGTATCAAAAAATATGAATATGCAATATATGAAAATGACAATGTGACAAGAATATGTTTATCGGATATTGAAGACATAAAAGAATTAATTATCTTATATCGAGTTAAAATGTTAACATACTAATTGAAAAAATTAAAAAGGAAAATATTAAGAAGTTTGTATGGACAAATCACGAAAATTAAAAACAAAAATTTTATAAATTATTTAATTCGTATAAAAGGATATGAGCAATAAAGAAGTACTGCGTGGCAATATCTTATTAATCTGCACCGATGGATTGGCATATCAAATACATACAATATATATACATATATATGTGTATATATATATATATATAGATTTAATGGAGTTAGCATCGTCATTCTCAACCTAAGATTTTCCTTTTCTTAACATTCATGACAGAAGAAAAGCTGCAAAATTGCTTGCAGCAATACACTACCACGAAGCAAGTGCCCACGTGACCGAGCGTGCAGAGCATGATCAGCCATCGAATTCTTTGTGTTGGCTCTGCAGTAAACCATAAAGCTTACATTATCCGTACAAAACTAAGCTAGCCAAACATTTGTTGCAATAGACTCTTTTCTAACACAAGAGAGTCCAATGCAGTTGAGTTTAAAAGAATTTGGTAGAAATCGTATGTTACAGACTTCGGTGGTTGTGATTTGTCATCGTATATTTTGAGGTGAGGAGAGGGTTGCAGACAAAATGGAATCCTGAATAGTCCAAAAGTGCATTATGGTCTTAGTGAGCTGTCAACGATAATACAACTGAACGCTGATTTCTTCTGCCGCTTTCTGGCCAATATTTAACGGTCACTAGCAAAATATACTTGCGTCTTATTGTATCTAACACCCTATTTTTATCCTATTCTGCATCAAAAACAACATTACCTTAGGTGTAAACAAATATAAATCGATGTTTGGCACAAAACAGGGTGGGACAAGTAGGCTCTAGTTCCACATCTTGCTACCGCTTATGATTCCAATAATACGTGGACAAAAGCAACAGAAAAGAAGGCTTTAAATAACTTAAAAGGCAGAAGCCTGCATAAATCTTTCTTGAAAAGACAATTTTGGGAGGCCTTTCTATTTTATTTGTCTAATCATCTTGCCACTAATGAAGCAATGATTGAGCCATTAGCCAAGTTGGACGCTATGCTGTCTTTTCTTTCACAGACTGTCATCTATTGCTCATGTGATTCCTCCTTTTGCTCCCTAATTTCTTCACAAATGTATAAAAATAATGTTTTATCCTGTAAACCCTAAATAGTTACCAGATTATAAATTAGGTACTTTAAAGTAATTGTAATTCAGTAAAATTAATAATTAATAATTAATAGATTCAAACAACCAATATAATGACGTAAAAAATAAAAATAAAAATATACTCAATTTATAATGATTTAAATATTTAAATATATTTTTATGTAGTTAAAATATACTCAATTTATAATGATTTAAATATTTAAATATATTTTTATGTAGTTAAAAAAAACGACCGTCTCTCTCACATTTTTTCCAATACATGAAAGATTGCAAATTTTTATAATATAACAACAATCAATCTTTTCTATATTTCCTGAATTGTTACATGAAAGATTGCAAATTTTTATAATATAACAACAATCAATCTTTTCTATATTTCCTGAATTGTTAACAGAGGCAATGCCTTAACAATCCAATCGTTCAGGTTTAAATTCCATTTAAATCTGTAGTTTCTTCTGCTCAAGTATCACCTAGCTGATTCCAAGTTCTTTTCTTTTCCACCAAAGACAGAGAGAGATACTCCAAGCATTAGACAGAAACTCGGAAGTTTTCCTTCCTTGGTTAGCACGAAACTACAAGATTATTTCTGACTTGGGTCCATAAAAGTTAACATTAATTACAAATTTAGCATGCGACCATTGCACATGTGCCTGGAGGTATTTTAATCTTCGGAGCTAAACTTCACGGGCCAACAAAGGATAAAAGACACCCATATCTTTCGTGTGATCGATTTGATAATCTTGTATGAATCTTGTCGTTTTAGCTAAAATGCATATATGTACTGTAGAAACCGGTCCCAGCAAGCTTTTGCCTTCTAGCTAAGCACTTTGCCCCCACCAGCCACTTTCTATCGACCGTCAGTAACATCTTAAGCCTTTTATCATATAAACCCCTCCTCACATTGTCACATAATTCATCTCTTTCTCTCTTTCTTTCCTCTCTCTCTGTCTCTGCGTGTGTGTATGTAGACACATTTATTGAAGCTCATAATAGGCGAATTGATTCCATCATCATTAGACATTAATGGCTTCTTTTTGCTCATTCTTGACTATGTTCATGGTCTTCATGACAACTTTTTCTTCACTGGCTTTGACTTCCCAGGTACAAGCACAGTTCTCGACTATAGCCGCTTCACCTTCGTTCTTGCCTGACGCTCCTTTGTCTTCTCCTCCAAGTTTGTCACCGGATATGGAGCCATTGTTCCCTACTCCTGGAGCTGATATACCATCTCCAGCTGAGTCCTCACTGCCTACGATTCCTGCAAGTCCAAGCCCTCCAAATCCGGACGATGTGTTAGCTCCTGGACCTGAAATGGCTATTTCACCAACAGGGCTTTCATCAGCTTCTTCTTCTTCAGTCTCTCTATCTTGGTCTGGACCTATAAAATTAGCTGTGTTCTGGGTTATGGTGGCTTTCTCTGTAATGCAGCTCCACTACAGTTTGTGAGTACTGTTGGTGGCAGCTTCAATTATTGATACTGGTGTTTCCACTTTCCACTTCCTCTCTTCTTTTGTTAATATTTCCTGATTTCTTTATGTGGCATATATTAGCTTTTACGTGAGGTTGGGTAACGAGTTTGTAAGAGCATTCTTGTGAGTCTATAACAGAATTATATTCTAAGAATAAATGTGCGAGCAAAGTTTTTATCCTTTATATGCTTAACAAAAGTATCAACTGATCATGTACCCTTTGGAGAAATCTGCTTATCTGGCTGGATGAATTTCACAAAGCCTTTTGTCTTTTCCTATGTGTTTTGTATCAGTGCGTGCTGTGTTACTTTCGATAATTCTCTCTAACTAGCCCATTTTCTTTTCAATACAATATTTTGGGGAATCATACCAAACCAAACGTACCCAAATTTTCACCTAAGTAAGATATGGGGAGAGTAAGATGTACGCAGTCATGCCCGCATTTTCGATAAAGATACAGATATTGTTTCCTGATAGATCCCGGCTAAGATAAGAGCAACAATAAATAATAACAAACAACACAAACACAAGCAAACAATCACAAACAACAAAAACAAACACAATATTTTGCGGAATCAAATGGTATAATTCTTTAGTTAGTAGTTTGGAGGATTATAAGCATGACAAAATCATTCTGTTAAGTTATTTTATTTTTTTCATCGAGTAGTCTATGGAATGAAGTTAATTTTATATTCAAATAACTGAAAGAGTCAAAAAAAAAAAAGTTAAACGTATGTAATATACAAAGATTCTCTACTTTGCGAGATTAATGTACTCAGCATTTTTTTATTATTCTTTTGCAAAGAGAATGTTTATGTGATTCGTAGACAAAATAGTAAAATAAAAAGTGATTTCATTTTAATCATTATTAGGATATTCAATATACCATCGGAATATTAGAGAGAAACACGACTCTAATTAAGACATGACTTCATCATAATAACTTCCATAACTAGTATATGATATTTAACAACAAAAGAAAACATTAGGACAATGTCGAGTTTATCGGTTGAGTTCAACGGTATAAACTAATTTACATACTTCTGCTACATATAGGACTCTGTTAAAGTCTAGATTCATGCATCTAGAGGGCTATAACGGTGCCCTGCGACTCTGTAGACCCACTGAAAAGTTTCCCAAAAAATGCCTCCTTCAATGTTTCAAACTCAAAAGGCCTTCTTTTCCTACGAGTCACTCTAGCTACACACTTCCTCAGCTCCAGATTCTCCGACTTGAGTGCCTCCACTGCTAAACTGAGCTGTCTAATTACCTCTCTTTTCTCTTCATCTTTCTGCAAAAGTTGATCCTTCTGCATCTTGTTCTCCTTTCTGAGTCTTTCGAGTTCATCCCTCAATGTTTCCAATTTTTCATCCAAAACAAGACTTGAATTTCCAGCATCTGCCAACTTGTGAGCTTGTTGTTCCACTTCCCCAATTATCAATTCCCCATCAACCTGAATTTCATCTTCATCTTCAGGATCATCAACCTCGGACTCCGCAGCGTCCTCAGAGCCATCGTAACAGTCAGAATGGGTGTCATAGTTTTGATAAATTAAACTCACTAACTTCTCAGATTGAGATTTGGCTGAAAAAGGGGAACCCAACGTTGACAGGACACGATTTCCAGACTCAGATTTGAGTTGATCATATCGTTCTGCCAATGAACGATGAGCTCTGTAAAAATCTTCAACCATGCCAACTAGTTCAGGACGTTTCTTGTAATACATCTCTGCACGCTGGGCAAAGGAATCTGCATCCTCATCTATCAATTTGAGCATTGCCTTTATCTTCTGATCAAGTTCTGCCACATCGAATATGAGATTTTTAATGGCACAGATCCATTCATTATCAAATAATTGGACATCGACATTAGGAAGATGGGGAATTTTAACATTTTCATTTTATAGCACAGTGAACCCACAACCTTGAAATACAATCTTATTCTTGAATTCGAGCCTCTAGTCCATGACACATCAACTGTCCCCAAATTTTCAATTATCAATTGCTTCAACGTTAACGTAGAAGAAACAAGGGAACAAAAAGAGACAAGTTTATTAGAGGGGCCCATAGTAGGTGAGGAAAACAGACCTGTCCGTACCAACTTTATTGGTTGTTAAGCGGCTCTAAAATTTAGAAGTTTACCACAGAATTGGGCTTCAAAGGTGGGAGCTTTAAGAAGCTTGAAAGTTGTCATCGATTCAGAGACATACTTAAAAAGTAGACAATGGCAGAGGATGGGCCTCTTTAACAAGGACGGACCACAATCCCGCGATATCTGCCTCACAAATTCGTAACAATGAATTACCCTCTTCAAATCATCACAAGGAAGACCAATTATCATCTCTCGGATGCAGTCTCGCAAGACAAAAGGCACCATGTACTACGAATTCTTACTATGCCACATCCTCTTTATTAAATTCAGTAATCCTATCAGTTTATGTGGACCACTCCAATGGATCAGACTAGGGGCAGTAGTAGTCTAAAAATGTTTCACATCATAGACATTGTGTGTCTAATTTTTTTCTTTCACTCGTATGAAATACACAAAAAAGTGGAAAGGTGAAAAAAAAAGAAAAGAAAGACATCCATTGCGCTTTACCGACCGAATCCCACGAGGCTAATGCAAGAGGTAACGGTCATAAAGGTGACAAAGCCATTATTTGGCATAAAACATACAAAAAAGACCAACTGAAAAAGAAAATTCAATTTCACATGGATCTTCAAGTACACAATTCAAACGGTCAAGAATTCATAGAAAAAGGAAGATCCTTTTCCTGTGCAAAATGCAATTAGATACCAAATAAATCTTCAAAAACCAGCTTCTAATTCCAAAGTTCAGCTTATAATAAGGTCAAAACTAAGGATGTGGATAAATTTTGAAAAAGGATAAGAACAAGGACTAAGATAGAATTGGGTATTTACCGCCGAGTGTGGATTGTAGCCATGGAGTGCGTCTTGAGCTGTGGTGACTATCGAACAACCACCAGTGAGTAGGATCTCTCTTCATATCCTCCATCTTCACCATCTTCTTGGGTTAACTACTTCCTTTACCTACATATATATTTTAACACAAACATCCCACAACTCAAAAAGTCATTTTGAATTTTGAATTTTGGCCCCCTTGATATTGCAGCACAAAATCTACACCTTCAATCCATGCAAAGACACAATATTTCTTTGTTTGACTAATACACTTACACAGAAATTTCCAAAAAAACGGCGTCTTTAATAGTGAAAGGTTATGGAACTATTTAGAGGGAAGTTTCAATTTCAAAATTCTAACCCTGTTTCAAAATAAATTTAAAATCAACATATAAACTGAAAAGACAAATTAATTAAGCCATAAACGGAACCTGCAAATCTGTCTTAGTCAAACGTAAGTTATTTGACCAACTTACCCCCTTTTCCACAGATAATGTATACAGAAATTCCGACAATCCTCGCGGAGTGTAAGAACTAAAACACACTTCACAACAAAGACATTTCACGAACTAACAGACCCAAAAACAGTAAACCTGTCAAAACCTCTATAGACTACATATACATGTAGAGAGACTTGGTGTCTGAGTGGATGAAGTAGGAGAATGAAGGTGCACCTGGTTCGTCGTCCTTTGGGTTCGAAGGTTGACGCTGTTCTCTCTCTCCTTCTCTGCTCCAAACGCCTACCGCAAGTGCCAAAATAGCGCACGCACATGAAGAAGTGAAGACCTGTAACGGGGACGGAGTTTAGTTGTTTAAAAATGCTTGTTCGAGGTTCCCAATGCAACTTTTGTCTTATTCTAGAGGAAAAAATCTCGGATGCTTGGTAAAAGACACGTGTAAATAAGACAAATTCTCTGTTACATGCGGTTTAAAGCGAGCATTTTATGGAACTAAAATAAAATAATTATTTTGCTAAAAACCCAATTGCCGCCCCTTCGCTCTCAAGTCTCGATCCAACGGCCGGGATTCAATTCATCCGGGATAATCACTACTACTTTCCTTTCTTGTTTTGTCAAATTTTAGAGTTTTATTTATTTATTAGCTGTAACCGAGTGGGTGAACTCAGAGACAGATGTGGGAGCGTACAAGAGGCAGAGGGAACTCGTAACGGTCGAAAAATCCGACAAAGTCCGTAGATAGATATCCCCGACTTTTTCCGAGTGGGACAATGTAAACCATCCGTCAGAATTTGGAATACATCTACAACACAAACTATGTTGTCCCATACGAAATTTCAAAATTTTAAAATTGACATCCAAAGGAGGAGATAAGATATACTTGCACAAAATAAATCCCTTTCATACGTAATTTGCATAGAAATTGAATACGAGTTATCATTATAAAACATCTACTTTGGTATTTTGTGACTCCATCATGTTTACATAATTTATATTTGTCAAGATATATGGATATCTTATTATTAATTTTGGACAAATAATTGGACCTAATTGATTTATAGGGACTCTTTTAAGATAAGTTTAATAAGGTTTAAATTTCTAATTGATATGAGATGTAATGAATAACCTATTTTGGAATTATAACTATCTAAGGAAGGATATTCTAGGAGATTTGATTGACAATAGCAGTTGTTGATAAGTTTTCGGACAAGTTTTGGTACTATGTCGTTTTTTGTGTAAAAAAATTGACAGGTTGTGTGATATTTGACAGCTGAGATTTTATGGTTAGTATTGACAATATTCTACAGGTAATTGGGTAAAGATATTACTGTGTGTCTTGCTGCTTTTTTGAGAAAAGGATTATGTAACTATTGTGGGATGTTTTTCTAAGTTGAGGGACATTTTTTCTACAGCTATGTTTTTTCCTCTATGATTGAATAATAATTGAGGGTTGCTTTTGATTGTTAAAGGCGTTGATTTTAAATTTAACAGATTAAATAGAGCGTCAACTTTTGTTTCTCTAAAAACCGCTTACTAACTATTGTTCCCCGAAGTTACTATTCTTCGAAGTTTGTGTTGCGACGTCCGCGTTAGACATGGAATCCCTCGACCAAGAGGGGCATCTCTCCAAAAAAGGGCACACCCGCAAATGAGAGGCAGAACCACCACCGCGTCCTAAACCTTCTTATAGCATTGCAGTGTTGGCGGATTCGCAGGTGGACATAGCACCTGAGGAAGTCGCATGGCCTGACGAAGATCCAGTCAAGATCGAAGAAGGCAATATCACACAAATGACTGGGGAGTTGGGAGGGCATTGCGTTATCCCAAAACTTCAAAGTGAAGTTGGATAAAAAATGGGAAAAAGTCGTTGTCATGAAATTGCTTGGTCGACGCATTGGGTATAAGATTTTATGCTCCCGGTCGAAGACTACTTCCTCATAAATTTCATTGAAGAAGCTGATGTCCTTAATGCCCTGAATAATGGTCCGTGGGTTATATTCGGCCAAGCTCTCTCCATTCAACGTTGGCTGCCTACCTTCCGACCATCACAAGGACAAATCACCAAAGTTGTGGTATGGATCCTGTTCCCAAAATTATCCATTGCACGTTATCACCCAATGATTCTAACAGCTCTGGGGAATCTGGTGGGTAACACAATCAAGATTGATGAAACAACCATGCAGGCTCAACAAGGTAAATTTGCGCGAGTCGCTGTTGACATAGATTTAAGTGTCCCGTTACATTCAAGCATGGAGCTAGATGGTGAGCTGTTAATGGTGGCCTATAAAGGGTTGCCATAAATCTGTTTCAATTGTGGAATGGTGGATCATGACTTCAGCGCCTATTTGAAGAGACAAAATGCTCAACCTGAACTACATAATCAACACTCTAATGAGGGTGCAGGGGGTCAGGGATGAGGGGTACGGCTGTTGCACCAATAACTCAGTCACCAGCTGTGAACTCCAACGGCTATGGATTGTGGATCCAGGTTCAACGGAAAGCTTCTCACAGTTCAACGAAACGTCAGGAACAGAGTGTACTAAGCAGTCACAGGGAGGCTAATCCAATGGGAGGCTCGATGTTTTCTTTTCTGACAGACCAGGAGCTCATGCAGGAAACGCCTAACGGCCAGACAGAGACTACACATATGCACTTTTCTCTGGGGTTTGGACAACGTTTTAAATTGGATGACTTCGTCGAAAAAGGCAAACAAAGGGCTCACGGGCTGGCGTCTACATCTGCTGGGCCCAAAAGGAATTCGAGGAATGGCACAAAGGGAAAATTAGCAGCCACATTGAAGCAGGCCCAAGGGGAACGTTCGCAGGCCATCCCTTCCCAAGAGAGGGGCTCGGATATTAACCATCAAGTTCAACTCCAGCCTACAGTATTAGATAACCACCTAGTTGTTGTGATCAACTCTCATACCGAAATGGTCTACAACAGTCATACTATTGAGGAGAGGGAACAGACTGTGGGTGAGAGACTCCACCTGATGGAAGGCGTAGAGGGATCCGAGGATGTCTGTAGGGTCAGGGGTTGTAAACGCAGTTCCTCCTGCTGAACCTCCAGACCATATAACCGGCAAGTCGAGTATGCTGGACGCCATGAATGAACAGGGTCATGACGAGGAGCTTGTGATGCAGATATAAGGAAGTGGAACTAATGAAGACCACATAGGAGGTACAGATTACACTCAGAATTAGAGTGAATTTCTTACGCTTTTATTCCTTATGTCGTTCATAATATGGAATTGTTAAGGGGCAGGGGGGACTCATTTCCAGGCTATCTTGCGAAATTACATTCGTCATTACAAACCTGGGATTTTGGTTTTGATGGAAACCCAAATTAGTGGACCACGAGCAAAGGAAGTAGTCCTTACTTTGGGTTTTGATTATTCATTTCTAGTCGAAGCCGAAGGTTTTTCTGGACAGATATGGTTGTTATGGACGAAGGATTTTGATATCTCAATTGTCGTTGCTCATCGTCAATTTATTCATACCACTGTTAAGTATGGTTATTGTTTTTTCAATCTTACCATAGTTTACGCTAGTCCCCAATTTTCTTCTCAATCCATTCTCTAGCCTTATTTAAGATGGGTAGGACATTCTATTAATAGACCATGGCTTGTTGAAGTCGAAGCCACAGAATCTCAAACGCAGGTGATAGCAAGGACTTTGGAGTCCTTTTGCAAGGTCTCAGAACAAAAAGTTAGTTCTGCTAAAACTCATTTTTTTTACCAAGAACGTTTCTCGAGAAAAAGCGTGATGTCTTAGTCAAGCCTTACAAATTCCATGTATGCACAATCTTGGAAAATATTTAGGAGTTCCGTTGATTCACGAGCGTACAACGCGACATATGTATCAGTATATCCTAGATAAAGCACAAAAAGAAACTCACAGGATGGCGTGCATAGGTTTTGTCACTAGTGGGGCGTGTTACCTTAACCAATAAGTAATTTCGTCCCTCCCTATATACACGATGCAAACAGTGAGACTCCCGCGGCAACTATGCGATGATTTGGAGAAAATAATGAGGGATTTTATATGGGGATCAACGAACGATCAGCAAAAAATGCATTTAGTTAACTAGGGAGCAGTGTGTCAGCCCAAAAAAGCAGGGGGCCTTGGCATTAAACGCATTTGTTCTTCCAACGATGCATTACTCACCAAACTCGAATGGGATTTGCTTACTAGCCCACAGCATTATGGGTCCAAATTTCGAGGGTAAAATATCGTTTCGACGCACATCGCCTCACTCCAATGATAGATAGGAAAGGGGCTTCGGTATTTTAGAGGGGGATCTCCGCCACATGGCGTTTCGTTCGCCAAGCGTTAAAATGGACTCTGGGCAATAGGAGGCGTTTTTTTTTGGCTGGACAATTGGGTGGATGACTAGGGTCCTTTAATTTTCCTGGCGACGTCTCAATTCCTGATAGCGTACTTTACGCTACAGTTTCGGATTTTGCTAATGACGTCGACACCTGGTGTAACATCCCGTTTTCATATAACGGGTTGAATTATAGAAATTGATACACGTGAGAGCAATCGGAGAAATTAGGATA
>JANZXP010000004.1:8940946-8961709 GCA_027576715.1 Erythroxylum flavicans | reverse complement strand
TTTTTGTAATTTGAAATGGGCCCAAGTGGCTAATAAAAGTTCTATTGATTTCATTGTTTGTATCAAATGATTATAAACAAAGTGGAACGTTTTGATTATTAATTTTCTGTATTTTATGTTTATGGTTTAAAAAAAAAGTATACCAACTTTTAATTGTTTAGTGATATGGCACACCACCCTCGCGAGGCACGAACTCGGATATCACCGTCGATATCGGGTTCGGGTCCAGCGGAAGTGGGGTGTTACACCTGGCATTGGAACATGTTTCAACAATATCTCCCATCCACAGTTTGTATGGCTATTGCGGCAATTCGTCCCAATGTTTTAGGCATGGGGGAAGACAAAATAGTGTGGAGTCCAACAAAACATGGGAGTTTCACAGTGGCATCAGCTTATGATCTCATCGAAGACATTACTACGAACAATTACAACAAGTTATGGCAATTAATCTGGAAATGGGTAGGGCCTCAAAGGATTAGGTCTTTTCTACAGCTAATGGCTAAGAGTAAATTGTTGACCAATCAACAGCGAGTTGCTCACCATATATTAATGAATAGTAGCTATCATTCTGTGGTAGAAGAGTCAACTTTGCATGCATTACGGGATTGTCCTAGAGTGAAATCCTTTTGGTGCCAATTTCCTCTCGATGTGGTGGATACGGTTTTTTTCAACAGGATGAGGGGATGTGAGTGAAATCCAACCTTATGAAGCAGTCACAAGTGAAGCAGGTAGAGTGGGCTACTATCTTTGGTGTCGCCTGCTGGTTTTATGGCAATGGAAAAACAGAAGCCTTTTTGAGGATGGCTTTGTTTGGCCGGGAGTAGGTACTAGTGTGGTTATGGATTACGTTGATTGGATAGAAAGGGCACGAGCTGTGGAAAGCTGTGTGTTTAAGACACAGGGATTATCTTTAGGTAAATTAGTTGGATGGACCAAACCGCCAAAGGGATGGGTCAAATTGAATACAGATGGTGCGATTAAACAAGGGTCTAACCTTGCTACTGCTGGTGGCTTAATTAGGGACTGTCAAGGTCATTGGTGTGGTGAATTCCTGCAGAATATTGGAGGGGGCTCACCTTTGGCTGCCGAAATCTGTGGGGTCCACTCGGGTCTCACACTGGCATGGGAGCTAGAGTATTAACGTGTTGTCGTTGAAGTGAATTCTTTAGAGGTTATTAACATTTTTTCTTCATCCAATTTAGTTTGGTCTGAGGAAAATTTTTTGGTCACCGGTACTCGTGGGTTATTACACCGAGCATGGGAGGTGCAATTTCAACATGTATATCAAGAAGGGAACCAGTGTGCCGATAGTTTGGCGTATCTAGCCTTGTTATCAAGCCTAAGACTGCATATACTTCAGGAGCCACCGATGGTCGTTATGGAGTTCATCTACCGTGACATGCAAGGAGCTTTATACCGCAGAACACTACGCCAGTGGTGTTATTGTTTATTTTGTCTTTTTTCTTTATAATAAAAAATGCGTTGATTTTGACAGCCGTGTAATTTTCATCTTTGCACAACAATAGTGGGTTGTGTAAAAGGTTGGATATGTTGATTTTTGCAGCTAGGTTTTCTTATGTATGTGTGAATCTTTGGTGACTGTCTTATAGTTCATGGAGTGTTAATTTTGTAGCTGTTGATTGTGAGTTGTGTTGTGAGAAAATTTCAAAAGTCTTTGGTCGATAGTGTGATGTTTGTTAAGTTGATTGGGTATGTTTTTTGTGATTGTCGATAGTGGTGGTTGTGTACGAAAAATTCCAGCAGGTGTAGTGAATTTTGTAGCCTCTTTACTTTCAAAATTTCGGTGATGAAACGTTTATGATTGTTGTTGATTTTTCTGCTGTCGTGGGTGTGATGTTATGGTAATAATATTGAAAGACTACAACATATTTATTGATGTACAACTTTCTGATCTTTCATTAAAGAAGCTGGAATTACTAGGAAAGTTGTTTTTCTTATCTCAAGTGTATTTGTTTATGTTGATTTTTGTTTAATCACTTGAGTTGTTTATTTCATATCATTATCATTAAATATTATTGAGAAAATTCTCTGTTGAGGTTAGCACGAGTAGGCCGTGTTATTAGGAGTGATTTACTTTCACAGGTTGTAAAGAAGAGGGATAGTGTCAAGAGTTAAGTGAGTTGGCTTTGTAATACCCTGACTAAAGTTATTGTTGATACAACTGAAAGTAATTAATTTGGGTGAGGGTCTCGTAAATGTAGGTGAAGTGTGTCGAACTGCGTTAACAAATTTCGTGTGTTGATTTGTTATTTCATTTTTGATTGTTTTATTTTTGTTTTTGTCAGAAAGTTTACAGTGACTACGACTATTTATAATTTGCGTGAAACTACATCCTTTGGAAATTTTCAATATTTTAAATAGTTACTTTTAGTTTCAATTCCATTTTAATTACGATGAAATTATTATATTTATTTATATTAGAATCTATTATTTAGTTTCAATTCCATTTGAATTACGATGAAATTATTATATTTATTTATATTAGAATCTATTATTTATTAGCTAAATCATTCTTTCGTCAAGGGAATTATATTGATTGATAAAGTATTACTGTAATTTATAAAAAATTAATAATTGTTCGTTTAAAAATAATATTAAAAAATTAACAATTGTTCATTTAAAAATAAGAACCGCTAAATTCATTATAAAAATAAATTTTTTCTTTCTCATACTTTCGTTGTCCTGTTATATTACTTAGATATTTCATATTCCAAATTTGATAGTTTCTCTGATAACCAAAACTCAAATGAATTGGTAAATGGCCAACTTAGCCGATCAAGTTTAACCCTTTCCTAAGTTTTAACGGTGATTTGAACAAATATTTTCATAGTTAAACGAGGTTGTTTAGTTTCAAGAGAAGGTTTAACACTGATGGAAATTATCTAGGACAAATTCTAGAATCAATCTAAACAATAGAACAAAAACAAGCATGTCAAACAACACGACCAAGCATATCATTCCCCGAATGGAATAGTGGCGTGTTCTTCCATGTATATAATTTAAGGGTAATTACGAACAAAAAAATTTACCCGTCAACATAGACATTCTCAAAGTTTCCTCTTGTAACAAGAAGGTCATAGGAATCTTTGTAAAAAAAGTACGAGAGAAAAGTTAGGTCAGACTCTTGTAAAATACGGAGTCTTGTACAATAAACATGTTGAATGAATGGTGTGAATCCAATCAATGGAAGAAAGTCTTACGAGGTGAACCGGGAATGAATGGTGTGAATCCTCTCCCACCAAATACAGGACGCATTACGGCGTTGTCAAACTTCCGCCAGTAGTAATGGACAGCGTTAGTTGGTGTTGTCAGTAGCATGCGCAGACTCATTGGACGTGGCACATTGTAGTTGTCACCGCCGGTGTCGGATTCTGGGTCATGGCCGTTTACAAGAAGTGGTATAGTGAGAATCTTGGGAGCTGCAGGGTCGGTTGTGCTGTTCAAGTGTTTCTGAGAAAGCAGCCACCTTATGAGCGGCTTGGTCATCATACCAATAACCTGAGATCACCAATGAATGCTCAACCAAAGTTGCATACAATACACGTTATATGCAAAATTAAAACCTTGCTCACCACAGTGCTGAAAAGAACGATTGATATGGTGCTGGTAATTAAGAAAGCATTTCCTCTTAGTTCAGTATGCCCTGCCATTGTAAACTGCATGGAAATACAGTAGAAAGTAATTTTACACCATTTCCGTTAATGTTTACAATGTAGAATAAATTAAAACAACCTGGACTAATGATCCTATGTTCTACTGTTTACCTTGTTATATGCTAGTGCCATAGACACCGCTCCTCGCATGAGTCCAGCCCACCATATTATGATCTATTGAAGGAAAAGATTAAGAATTCATTCGTTACTTGTTAGAATTATGAGTCATAAATAAGGTGAATCATATGCCAACCTGCTGCTTAAATCCAATTTTTTCATCCTGAGACTTCCTTGTCAGATTGGAAACTAAAGATAAGGGAAACACAGTAGCTGCTCTGCCAACCAGAACTAGTCCAAACAGTAGTGAACTCACACCAATTGATGTTCCAGGACTTGTGGAGTGGGGCGCAGGGACAACAAAGAGTCACAAAATGTAGACAAATACCGTGATTTCTAAGCTCTTAAAACTTCGTACACAATAAGATATTTTTAAGCATCATTACATAGGCATATAGCATTACCTTTTCCTGACAACTGTCCATTTTTCAATGTCCATAGCATCCATACCAACATAGAGGAAAATGAAAAGTTCTGAGATGAATGACAGTGTTGCAAATGCATGTCTGCATAAAATGAGTATAACAAAGCGAAATTAACAAAATGACATCTATAATCCACTATCTGGAGGAAGATAAGTATGTAAACGGTAAGTGTTTTGATCTTCTTAAAGAGTTTATATATAGGTTTAGCATACTTGGTAGTGACTCGAGAACTTTCAGTTATATTATGCCAGGTGTAGTGTGACATGACGATACCGCAGAAGAAAACCGTGAGAATTCCACTTAGATTGAGCATCTAATGACAAAAGGTTGCTCAAGAATACCATTAGCAACAGATTTACAAAATAATAATAATAGGATGCATGACATATCAAAAAATTTCATACTTCAGCCATCATATACGAAAGATATGCCATGAGCATCATCAAAGCAACTTCACGGTCAGTAGAGTGCCTGAGATTATGCAAAATTAAACTAGTTTAGTTTCAAATTAGCAAAGGAAAGGAAGGAAGGTGGAAGGGAAAAAGAAATCAAAAAATAAATACACTACAAGCCGTTAAATACCTGCCAAAGTACAACTTCTTTATCATGTAAGCACTTAATAATCCAACCTGAGAAACAAGAAGGCAAGTGATACCATACACCTTAGGTGTATTTAGATCTCCACTAAGGCTTAGAGTACTGTGCAAAATGAGAATAAAGTTGATAAAGAAAGATAACTTGATGGTAAGCACTTCATCTCAAACCACCAACAACATCTCACTAGAAGTTCTGTCAATTCGTAGAGAGGATGTTGGTGTAAAGCTAAATGACAATGTCAGATATTGAATCCTTGGTTTTGGATATCTGGTTTCAGAATCCTTACGTAACCATTTTCTGGTGGAACATGGATTTATCCAAGTAAATGTAAAAACTGTAATTTCGCATCCCCAGAAGCAGAATTTCCCCCAAGGAGGCAGAATCACCAAACTGTGAATAAACAAAACGGTGGGAAAGCATTCCAATGGAAGATTGAGACAGGAGGGAGAACTCACTGCGACTCCAAGTAATGTGCTTGTTGTCAACAGGTACACGAAATTCCCCAACAACTGCACGGCATTGCTTGAAGTGAAATGAGAGAGGTCAAATCGTTGTATTGCATTGAACAGCACAACGGCTGTAGCATCATTAACCACGCCTTCCCCAAAGACTATACTGTACAGCAAAGGTGTCTCTTCCTGGTCAAGGACCTGGCACATCATTTATAAATCTCAGCAGGAAAAATCACATCAACCTTATCTATTTCACATCATATGCAAATAGCTCAAAAATATACCTGCAAGGCGCAAACAGAATCCGTGGCTGAAAAGATTGCTCCAAGTGCTATAATAAGAAACGAAAGCAACAACATTAAAAACGGACAAGTAAAAATTCCCACTTCAAAGCATCTATAAATTCAATCTCCAAAAAAGGATAAAGTTCTATCAAACAATCAGGGTACAAATATGGGAGAAAAAATAGAAATGATAACTATATATTGGAACTTTGATTAGGAAGAAATGCTCAAGCAAGAGTTTATTTTGATCATGGTAATAGAAAATAGAATCTAAGAATGGGACCTAATATCTCTGCAAAGCAAAACGATATTCATATTATAAATCTTACTAAAACAGTTCCTCTTTTATCAAAAATTTATATTCTAGTTTTTCATGTAGCAACGGGAAGCAAGAATTAAACCAACTATTTTGATTCTTTAAGATTGTGTTCTGTAAACAGTAAGTGTCAAATCCAAACAACAACTCATCTATTATATTTGAGGGTAATAAATTTCATCTAGGTAACCCTTTAAGTTGGGAAAAATAAGGAGAAAAATGACATCGCCGCTGAATCTGCAACAAAATATTTCCAAATTAAAGAAACACTATGGGTGAAAACCATAGACCCCAGAAATAAGAAGAACATCAAATTTTCTAAAGAGAGAGATACCAAGATAATCCACCGTCTCCAGTACACCCATATCAAATTTCTTGAACAATTGTGCTGAACCTGAACCAATGATGTAACAGTTACACCAATGAGACATAGACCATCCTCCTGACTTTATGATAGCATAAACATAGAGTCACTTCTTACATGCAATTGTTTTATATAACTTACTTTTCTTACAACACTTCATACCCATAGAATACATTAAAATTTACAAAGAATCAAACTCCAAATAATAAGTATGAACACACAAAACTTTGGAATTAATCAGCAATGAGATTATACGTTTTATGCCTCAAAATAATTATAGCAAGTTTACCCCAACACTATTTGCTTTAATTCTTTATCCAAGCATGTTGCTATAAGATTAGACAATTTGCTAGAATTTTCTCTAGTTGTTTATGGCCTAACAAGTTTCTCAGGCCCAACGTACACAAGATAAGTTCCTTGAAATACTTCTTGATTGTACGTGTATAAATAAGGAAAAGCTGTAAACACCCACGTTAATGAACAATTAAAAGCATTAGGCATCTTAAATTCAAAATGCATCCAACACATATACAGGTGCAGTCAACAAATTCGTGATAATACTGAGAAACAGGATATATGCGGTATACCTATTGATATGATAGCAAATGATATCAAAGTCCCAACAGCACCAAACATCACAATTGTCATAAAATTCCGGAAGAACTGTTTCTTTTTAACCTGAAAACTGAGAAAGGAAAGCCTCAAATGATCAAACTCCTCATGTGAAGAGATAAAATTAAAAGCAGAAACAATGTGGTGAAAAATATAATCACAACTAATATGTGGGCAGTTCCCCTTATTGGAAGCACTTGAGCAGAAATAATGTCCATATACTAAGAATTTACTAGCAAAAGCGATATGGAAGGGTGTTTGAAAAGTAGAGTTTATTTCTTCTTTCTATCTGCAAATTTTACTTTTCAGACAGAGGGCAATGTGTTATACAAACATCATTAGGATATGCACAGCCCACCAAGCATAAAATAGAACAAGAGCCACAACAGAGGAATTGAGAAGGTAATTGCTCATAACTTGCAATCTGAAAATCCAA
Source organism: Erythroxylum flavicans (assembly GCA_027576715.1). Classification (NCBI taxonomy): domain Eukaryota; kingdom Viridiplantae; phylum Streptophyta; class Magnoliopsida; order Malpighiales; family Erythroxylaceae; genus Erythroxylum; species Erythroxylum flavicans. The sequence continues at coordinate 8,954,432 of JANZXP010000004.1, read as the reverse complement.
TATTTGCCCGCTGCACCAAACCTTTACAAGAATAATTAGAACGAAAAATAGAAGGTAAAGGGCAAATTCTTACAAGTATATCATTTTTCTAGATGAAAATTATTGAATATATGAATATTTGGAAACTTGCGAATCATTGTTTGAGTATGTAATACAAGGTAAAGGTATCGAAACGAAGTCAACAAGTAAGAGAAATAATGATGATAAATCCAACTTACCCTGCATTGAATATTATGGGTGGAAGAAGATATATAAAGAAAAGCTCTTCGCTAATAAATCCAACTTACCCTGCATTGAATATGATAGGTGGAAGAAGATATATAAAGAAAAGCTCTTCGCTAAATACAAATAAATGGGAGCTTCTCCCTTTTGTGATCAACAGGAGAATCATCCCAGTAACAAGACCCTGCAACGAAGCAGCCAAAAAATTCCGTATCACTTTCCAGAGTCTTAAGGGATGTATAGATTCTAGGGCCCCCAGACCACTTATAGAAAGTTGAATTTCCATTCGATCTAACCTTAAGCACCCCAAACATTGGTGAGAATTCAATGCCCAAACAACCAGAATATGTTTTACTGAAACCTTACATGACCCAAAATAATACTCAATAGGCAAGCATTTCACAAGTAGCTAAAGCAAACTCACAATGCCAAGGGCAGTAATGGACTCATTAACCCAGCGGTTCTCCTCGAGAAGATGACCAACCAGAATGCAAGCGCAAAGAAGCGCAACAAACAAAGTCATAGAATGAACAGAGATTTGATCAGGCTGCATCGTTACCCCCAACCTTGAAACAACTGAAATCAAATTCGGAGCCATTGAACAGCTCCTTGATCTGATCATCGGGAGATATGGAAACAAGATCAAAAACTGACAATTGTAAATTCAGTATAAAGCCTATAAGCTTGAAGAAATAAACAACAAATAAGAACATTAATGCACCTTCTATGAACTCATCTCTTGGCTACAATGATTCCGCCACCAATTCATGTAAGATAATTCATAAGGAAAGACAAGAGAAACATAGAACTAAGCCAGCTAAAACCTTGAGATTTCGTGAGAACTTACATGGAAGAACACCAAGAAATGAAGAAACGCTTTAAAAATTTCCACGTCGATTCTTTTCTTCTAGTTTCTTCCACTTTCTTGGCACCCAAAGGACAAAAATGAAAGGCAGACTAACAATGAAAAAAACGAAAACAAAGTACTTGAGTCTCTCGTACCTCACAAGGTGATTCAAAATTCTCTTAACATCAACTACAGGTGAACTCAAAACAAGAAAAAACGAAATGACCAAAAAGGTGAAGAAAGAAAGAAGTAACGTAAGGCCCAAGTATACGCTGCGCTCCAAAAACTCGTAAATCAAACAGACCGCTACCAGTAAAGCAAGTAAACGCTGACTTCGGACTTTCAGTTCTAGACATCGATAGAGAAAGGGTAGAAATACCGAGGACAGAGGATGAAACCGAAACGGAGGTTAAGTGACAGTTGCTCTAGTCCGCATAAGGAGCCTACGTGGAATTTAGGGGCTGTTTGTTTTCGTTTTTTTTATTTTACCGTGTGGTCGCGAACACGGTGATTGACCGTTGGATTGGTCACAGGGATCAAATGGGTATAATAGGATCAGAATTTCCATTTGTTGGCTGCCTGGTTGGTAATGAGAAATAATAATAATAATAATAATAATAATAATAATAATAATAATTCTCTAATATAATATTTATTTATAAATATTAACAATATTCACCATATGTTATTATTAATAATTACTAACAAGTAATAATTTGCAAATTTTAATTTTTAAACTCATATTTACTTATCATAATATATTATAATATTAAAATCAAACTATTATCTAAATTAAATATTGGATTTTAAACATATATATTTATTAAATAAATTTCTAAAAAATTTAAACCGATGTCCTTTTAATTTTAATTTAAATAATTATCAAGTATATATGAAACTATCTTTATCTTTAAAATAATTTTTAATTTAAATCTAAAAGCTTGAATTAATTATTAAAATAAGAATAAAATTATTTTATTTTATTTTATTTTATTTTAATTATTAATAGTTACTTTAATAATTAAATAGCATTTGTTTGGTTAATAACAATATCATATTTTAATAACAAATGAAAGTAGAAAATTAAAACTAATTTTTATCATAAGTTATAAAAATAAGAATAAAATCAAATCAAAGAATAAAAATGAAAAAAATAAACCAAACAGGTACAACATCAGAAAAACCGAAATTTAAATATATAATAAATAATAACAACTAAATAAACAGGTATTTGATCACATTATTAAAATGATTCTTACCATTTTCAGTAGACCGTTGTCGTGACAGTTGTCGAGTTGCTGGCTGATGAATTCTCTCCGGCGGTGGAGGAACCAATGTAAGAGTGCTTTTCGGGTGGTCAAATAAATAACGTATGCAACGCATCCAAATTGCAATGTTATGGCACTTCCATGGGACTTTTGCTTTCCTCTTCGATGATGAAGGACAATACGACTTCGTCATCACGGCGGAAATTTCGAGTTCTCAACTTTGGATACCGGGAATGGAATAAAATGCCTTTGTCGTCAGGCGGAAGTTGCCTTCACTCAGCTTTGGATCCTGGGAATGGAATAAAATGCGCATCGAGTAAGCCATCATGCTCCTTGTTTCATCTTTTTCTTTTTTAATTTTTGTGTAATTGTGTAAAATGTATTGTCCTTAATTACAAATTTTGTACTCTAAATTAATCATGTCACAAAATTTGAAGTTAAACGATTAGATCAATTTAAGTAATTATTTAAAAAATCAAATTCCTAAAATTAAAAAAAATCAAAATCTTGAAATCTTGGAAGAGTTTATGCGGATGAAACCTAAGAACTATATGAACCTTTTACTTTTTTTGTCACAACTTGGCTTGGACATTTTATGCGAAATTGTAGTGAAGTGAGAGTACTTCCAATTTAAACGTTGGATCATAAACGAGAATACCGGTAATAATCAATGTTGTGAATATTATATTAGAATTGGTATCGAATTAAATTCTGATACGGTACTGTATCGGTACAGATCAATATCGGATACTGTTTCGGGTAATTTTTAAATTTATGAAATAGTTTCTAAATTTTAAAAAAATTAAAAAATAGATCATTGTCATATTATGCAATTATATTGTATATTTTTAACCCTGTCTTTGAAAATAATAATTACAATTAATATGAAATAACAATAATTTTCAACTATTTTACATATAAATAATAACTACAATTTATATGAAAAAGACAATCATCGTTACACAAATATAAAATTAAGAACAATATAAAGTATTTAAAATATTACAATTTCAATTTTCATTATATAGTAAATAATAAATACATCAAAATATTCAATAGAAAGAACAATAAATATCTTTAACTCTCAAATTATTACAATTTACAACAAGAATTCATGATAAGAAAACAACCAAATAGAATTAAAACGTCAACAAAAACATATATTATTTAATTTACTATCAATTAAATATATTATATATTTAATTAATTATTACTAAAATTATAAATATCTTAATTTTATTTTATTTATAAAATTAATTTAATAATTATTAATAAATATAATTAAATTTAAAAATATTTTTAAAATATATAAATTTCAAATAAAATTTGATTTAATAATTAAAAATATATATAATATATATTAGTTTATAAATAATAATTTTTAAATTATTTATTTTAAAAAATAAAATATTTTGTTAATACTTTATTAATAAATATTATATAAAAGATTAAAATAAATTTAAATAAAAATTTTATTTTTAAGTTCAATTTAATGTATAATTATTATTAGTTATAAAAATATTTATTTTATTTTAAAATTTAAAACTAAAAAATCACAATAAAGTTTAACTAAATAATTAATTATAAAAACTTTGAAAAAAAAGGGGGAGGGGGAGAGAGAGGCGGGAGAGGATTTTTTAAAAAAATTGAAAATTTTGCAAAAAAGTCCTTATATTTTTCAAAATTTTCGGTACTAATTGGTACATAACTGAAATTATAGATACCGGTTGGTACCGGCCGGTACCAGATGAAACAAACTGGTACTGACTGGTATTTATACCTAGTACCAAAGATGTTAGTACCGTTCTATTTTTCGGCTGATACGGTACAATTCACCTGATACTAACCGGTACGAAGCGGTATTCACATCCCTGAGTTACACATACTTTCTTATTATTCCATTTTTGTCCTTTTTTTGTTTTTTTTTCTTCTTTTTATCTATCTTTAGTGGCTAAATCTAAATTTTTATTCAAAAGGAATCGAAACTCAAGTCGTAACTTTGGAAGGTTTTGTAATAAACTTAGATTTTTATTTTAATCCAATTATTTCTTGTTTCTTTTATATTTTATGTAATTAATATTGATTGACAAGACAAATTAATTCAGTTTTGATTATTCTATGACCATCCATAAGTTTAGTGATTGGTAATTGTTATGAAAGATCGATACAAGTAGCGAGTAGGTTATTTATATATTTACATATTTAACTTATGAGAAACAATAAAATTCAATTGAATAGTCATACCTATCTCAATTATTTAATTTAGGGTCTACTCTTTTTCATTAAGATTATTGCTATTATACTCAATCAATTAATGATAAGTTTTGATTTGAATGCTAATTATAAATCAATTAATTTATAAAAATTAAGACTTATTATAGCTATTCTAATAAGTTTCATACTAGGAAAGTGAGTTGTGAAATTTGATTATTTTTAGAGCAATAATCAAAGTTACAATTAGTTGAAATCCTTCTCTAGAATCAAAGTTAAGTAAAATTCAATTTCTCATTTTTATACCAAATTGATTCATTTTAATTTTTTGTTAAAATTTTCTGATTTTTATAATCAGTTAATTTATTTTAATTTTAGATAACTAGTTTAATTAATCATAAAACTCCATTTTCAAATTAAGAAATTAGTTTTTTTTGTTCTCGTGAGATTTGACTTAGTTTCATGACTATTACAAAAGTTTAGTAAATCAGAGATTAATTTTGATGGCTTCGATAACCCGTTTAATGTATTTATACATTATTCTTAATCATTATTTTATGAAGATTAGTTATTAATAGAACGCAAAACTTACATGCGTTATATTTCTTCTTTATGAAAAAAGTAATCAATCTTATAAATTATAAATATAGAGATATTTAAGCAAATATACTTGTTAGAGAATAAATTCACTAAACTAATATGATATGAGAATTACGCAAGGAACATTATTTGTATGTCTATAAAAATTATTATTGTGATATTTTTTGACTTAACCTCTCCAAAGTATCTCATATAGAGATTGATATATTTTAATACTTAGACCTATCTTAGTTAATGGTAGCTCGTTTAATAGTCATTGGATATAACATGAACTATATGAAAGTAGTTGATTGATCAATATATGATTATTCTAAAGTGATTATGAATATTCTATTATTCTTGATTAGTATTGATTCAGAAAACTCTTGGATAAAGTGAAACGATACTTTTAAAATAATTTTTAAATACCATTAATAGGATTAATTAGTAATGTACATAAATAATATAATTGAACTCAAATAACGTAGTACTACTAATTGGAACGTTGTATGATAAAAAGGTTGAATAATTTAAAAAATATGCATGAAAAAATAGTCAAAATCACTTTGGCCTTTATAATATCTAGTAGCCTTAATGTGTTGCTAGTCACAATCTTTATTTATGAATATAAATTATTTAATTATATAACTAAATATATATTACAAGAATTTAATTTATCTAATCTTAAATATCGTTTAGGGTTATAATTCATATCCATTACCATTACATTTAAGAACATTGGTTCATATATATATAATGATATAATCAAGTTGGACTTTATTGTAAAATTTGTGAAGCTTTATGATCAAATATAAGATATTTAATAAATAAGCATCAATTAGATATTAAATCTTGTTTAGACTTAATTAATAATTAATTGGCATTATTAATTAAATTTCTATTGAATTAAGATTATATTTCAATTTAACTACTTAAAAATACAAGTCGTAGTGTAAATTAGCACTGACTGTTTGTGAACACGTACTTATGGCTTACCTCTATCTACATTATTTATAGAGCTCTCTTAATTTATTTGTGTGGATAATATTAAAAGTTAAATATTTTGTGCGACAATAGTAGTTTAAATAAACTTATTTCAAAAGTTGATTAGAAGGAACTAAATTGAAAAAAAAAATCAAAATTTATAATAAAGTATGAAATTAAATTCATACTATATTATATGTATGTATTAAATTAAAGCAAATTTGAAATTCGTTAAATTATAAAAAAATTTAATTACTCAGCCCATTTTTTGAACAAGACGTTTAAGTGAATATTTGATATGCAACTACTAGGAAATCAAGGTCACGCTTGCCCCTGTCACCTTTTGGAATTGTCACTTTTGCCACACTATCCCTGCAAATTATATCTTTTTTGTTTGTCGTATAATAGACACTGATAAGGCAGCATTCCAATTTAGCGGAAGCAGAAACTTTTCAGAGAAACAATTTCGTCCATAAGGTGATATTCCGATTCCTTTGATTCTTTAATGTTGTTTAACCTTTTCGAAGATCTCCATGTAAGACCACCAGTTGCTTCTTCCTCTCTTAAATTCTAGACAGATGCGTGACGCATCGACGTCCAACTTGTTCTGGTCATTTCATTACCTGGAATCATTATTAAAGAAAGGACATGGATTATTTTTTAAATAAAATTTATGGAATATAATTTCAAAATATATCTTTATTAATTATTTAAATCAGCAAAAATTCTTTGAAATTCAGCGAAAAATTTTGTTATATATTTAATTTAATTTAATTTATACAACAACTAATTTCATTTTGATAATTTAAAAAATAAGATAAAACATAAACATATTTGAAAACCATTCCATAAAGACTAGAGAAGAAAAAAATGAAATCATTTACAGGTAAAGGAATGATGAGCAATAGAATTAAGAGAAAGTAGGCAGTTGATGTGCAACATAAGCAGACTTCTAATATGTTAATAGTGAGAAAGAAAGATGTTGTATATGTTAGTTTCTGCTCTATAATAAATCGGTTGGTTGTAGTTTAATGATATAATTATTTAAATGTCTTAATTATCTTATAAATATTTATATGTATATGATAAATTAAATGTGATAAATATACATAACAAATGAAATTATACTGAGATCATAATTATAAGATTCTTATTGCATTTATGTATTATTCTTAAATAGTTTTTAGTTATTGTTCTATTAAGATTAAATATTAATAGAGCATAAAAAGACTAACATACGTCATGTTTCTTCCTTATGAAAGAAATGGTCGATTTTATAAACTAAAACATGAAGATATTTAAACAAATGTGTAGTTGCGTTTTAGAAAACAAGTTCACTTAAATAACCTCATTTAAAAAATTTACTTAGAACATTACTTATATGTTTATAAAAATTCTGATTGTGATAATTATATAAGTGATCATTTGATTTGAGATACTTTATCATTTGACTTGAGATACCAAAGTATCTTATATAAGGATTGCTATATTTTGATACTACTTACAATTTATTCTAGTTAAGTGTAGTTCAGTCGGTAGTCATTAGATATAACATGGATTATATAGAGTTAGTTAAGTAATCAATATAAGATTCGTCATCTCAAAGTAATTAAGGAGAATATTTCGTTCTTCTTGATAAGTATTAATTCGGAAAATCCTTGTCTAAGATGAAATAATACTTTGAAAATAATTTTCAAATGTTGTTAATTAGATCAATCACTAAGGTGGAGAACTGAAATGATAGGACCCAAATAGGGTAAATGCTACTTCTATGCTCTTTGTCTAATCATAACATTATATAATGAAATGATTGAATTATATGAAAAATTATACACAAAAGATTAGTTAAAACTATTTTGACATTTCTAAATATTTGAGTAGTTATAATGCATTGCTAGACGCTAATTTTGTCATATGAAATATAAATTATTTAATCATAAAATTAAAGATAAATTAAAGGAGTTTAATTTATCAAATATTTAAAATGATTTAAGGTTATAATTTATATCTATTGCCAACATCTTAAGAAACTTAATGGGTCACAAACAAAAAATGAGATGGAGAGAGAAAATGTCTTTTAATTATGTTGAACATAATTGTAAAGTTTGAGAAAATTTATGATTAAATATGAGATATTTAATAGACGAGGATTAGTATGAGATATTAAATCTTATTTTGGCATAATTAGTATATAATTGGAATTAAATAATTTTTATTAAAGTTTAATTGAAATAATTTCAATCAAATTACCGAAATATTTAAAACCTATTATAAATAAGCTTAGGCTTTAGGAGAGCAAGCACTCCTTATCTAACTCTCTCTATAATGGTTGTAGAGTTATCTCAATACATTTTGTGGATAATATTAGAAGTTGGACACTTAGGTCTTATTTGGTTGAGGGATAATGGGACGAGATGGAACATAACACACTTCCATCATTTGGTTGAGGGTTTCATAATGGAATGTAACAGGATGAGATGGAGGCGGAGAGTTTTATGTTACGTTCCATTCCATCCTAAACAATGAAAATAAGAAACCTTCAATTCGGGAAGTTTAGGATAAAACGTAAATTAATAAATACATACTACTTAATATACTCTCAATAAATTTTCTTAATACCAATTTTTTTTAATCCTAACTCCCTTTTCCCATACTCATTTATTTTAATTGATCATTTTTTTCCTTGCTGAATGTTGATTTATTTGCTTAACTCTTCTCAAATTTCAGGACTCTTCTTCTTTTGTTAGGATAAATAGAAAATTTATAAAAAAAGTAGTCTTTAATTGTTTGTATATATTTCTATATAAATAAAAATATAAAAAAATAAATTTTAAATATAAATTACATATAATAGAATAAAATGTATTAAATAATTATTTTATATAATTAATAATAAATTGTATACAATTAATAATAAAATAATAAAACTTTTATTATTTTAAAATAGAAATATATAAAAATTATTTGTCACAGTTGTGACTTGAACAAGTCACAACCGTGACTTTCTAATTGGACATGATTTCTGTTTTAAAATCATAGCGTTAAACCTCTTGCAATAACTAGTTTAATATCAGGGGTGTAACAATCATTTATGTTCAAGTCACAACTGTTACTTTTTAATCGGACATAATTTCTGTTTTAAAATCATAGCGTTAAATCTCTTGCAACAACTATTTTAATATCAGGGGTATAACAATTATTTATTATACATTACATTCAATTCTATCCATCTTCCAAATAATATTTCACTATATTACATTATTAACCCTTCCATCCTCCCAAACAACGTTTCATTATATTACATTTCATTCCATTATAAACCATTTAGTTTTGTTCCATTCTATTCCATTAATTAACATCCAACCAAACAGGCCCTTATGTGACATCAATGGTTGAGATAAGCCGATTTCATAAATGAACAACAAGAAACAAAATCAAGTTTTATAATAAATTACGAATTACGATTCATGCTTTATTATATTTTGTGTGTTAATTACGCTATAGAATTTAATTAATCTTGGCTCAATACAAAAAAGTTTTATATTTACTTTACTACGTGCGGATCAAGTCTCATCCCAATTTTCTAATAGTAGTATCATAGGTGGTTTTAATTTTATAACTCGATAAAAATTATTTGATTATTGTTGATCAATTTTAGAATTGAATTTATAAATCCTAAACTTTTAACAAATCAGATTAAATTATATGTGAAAAAGTTAATATTATAGAAACCCAACCCAAAATTCTCAATTTTTTAGAAATTCAATAAGAGTGAAACCTTTGAAACCTATCAATCAGATACGAAAAGTTTAGACATAACATTCACAAAACCTAAATTAATGAATCTAAAATTTAGATTAGAAATTCAAAATCCTTAAACTATGAAATCAGATTTGATTTGATTGTTAACAAAATAACCCTAGTTCTAAAATCTGAAAAAAAAAATCAGAATTAGAAACAACTTGTAAGGAGCCACGACCAAAATTTGTGTTGGAAAAACATAGGTGTTTTACTGGTTGAAAAAATGGGCTGCGGCATCTAACGTTTGAGATCAATGGGTTTTGCGTTGTTGAGTTGTTTTCGAAGAAGTCGATGGTTTGTTAACTTTTCTCTTATAGTTTTGTTGAATGGAAAACTATGATCAAAATGGGACAAGATGCGTGAGTCTTCCGCCATTAAATGGGGCGACTTTAGGTTGTGGGTTGTCGTCATCGTTGGTGGCTGGTAAGTGAGAAGCAAATGGCAGCACGCGTAAGGAAGGAGCTACTGTTGGAGATTGGGTGTGCTACTGTTGGAGAATCAAGCGGCAGCAGACACACATTGGATAAGCTTTAATAGACATTTTGTCCGAAAATTGGGCAGGGGTATGATCTCATGTTTAGTGGAATAATTATGAAAATTTTTTATATTTTGATTTTTTGAAAAGTAAGATTATTTTAATTCTATAAAATGATTAATACATAAATCATAATGAAGTATGAACTTTAATTTGTATCTTATTTCGAAGTTTGATCATTTTCTTACTATATCCTTCAAATCATTTCTAAAATTGGTTATCTCAATCACTTTAGTCGCAAAAATGTCCAATCTCTAATGGTATTTACAAAACAGGTTGAAAGAATTCTGCAACTCTTACAGTGAAGATTAAATAAGAAGTATTAGGTTTTTTAGAGCTTAAGCCTATTTATAATAAGTTTTGTACATTTTCAATTAAACTTGAATTAGAATTACAAATAATTCTAATTAAATACTAATTATGCTCAAATAAGATCTAACATCTCATATTGATCCTTATTTATTAAATATCTTATATTTAATCATAAAGTTTTTCAAACTTTACAATCAAGTCTAATTTGATTAAAATATCTTTTCTTTCTTCAACCTGTTTTTTATTCGAGATCAATTAGGTTCCCAACTATGTTGTCAATTGATGCAAATTATAACCCTAATTCATAGTTAGGATTAGATAAATCAAATTCCTTTAATTTATCTTTAAATTTTTAATTGAACAATTTATATCTATAGATCAAGGTTGACATCAATAACTCATCATGCTTACCCAAATATTTAAGAATATCAAAGTATTTTTGACTAACCTTTTCATGCATGATTTTCTTTTATAATTCAATCCTTTCATCATATTATATTTCGATTAGACATAAAACATGAAATTAATGTCTACTCTTTTTTGAATCCAATCGTATTAGTTCTCCACTATTAGTTATTGATTCATTTGATAACATTTGTACACTATTTACAAAACATCATTCTACTTTAGTCAAAGACTTTCCGAATCAATACTAATCAAGTAAAACAAAACATTCTCTCTAATTATTCTAGGGTGATAAATCCTATCTTGATCACTCAAATATCTCCATATAATTCATGCTACATCTAATGACTACTGACTGAACTACTTATGATTAGAATAGGTCATAAGTAGTAGTATATCAAAACACAGTAATCCCTATACAAGATAGATTTGAAGATCTCAGGTCAAAAGATCATTTATACAATCATTACAATAAGAATTTTTATAGACATATTAGTAATGTTTTAAATGAATATCTCATATAAAGTCAGTTTAGTGAATTTGTTCTCTAAAAAGCACCCACATATTTGTTTAAGTATCTCCATAATTTAGTATATGAGATTGACTATTTCCTTTATAAGATTATTTTTTACGTTTTATTAATTTATAGTATTAATAGAACAATAACTAGAAATAATTTAAGGATAATATATAAATGTAATATGAATCTCATAATAATTTAATTTGTAATTTATAATTATCCCATAGACTTTATCACATGCATATAAAAATGTACAAGATAAAAAATACTTTAAAATTATTTTGTCACTAAACTACAACTAAATCGAATGATTATTGAGCACAAACTAACACATTGTGATTGGAGTAAAAGATGCGTGATGGTAACATAAGGTTATGGTATCGTGTTGAGCAAACCTACATACCAAGCAAGGCAGGTGACTGAAGTTGGCCAGAGACATTCTTAGTGTTTGAAAAAGCAAGTGGCTTCAAGTGTGGTGGCTGGTGTGGTCGTATAGACATCGTTAAAGAAGACTGGATGGCGAGATGCTCGTTATTGTGGTTGTAGCAAGTCACCAACGGTGATAGCTAGCAGATGCAAGGCTTGGCAATGGCATGAAATGCCATTGAGCTAGTGAGTGACATCTTGAAAAAGTTGAAAACAGGTAACAACAATGATATTGGTGTTACTAAGGCTACTTGGGCAGTGACATTGCATGACGACGGTAGCCTTGTAGAAGGTGGCAACTAAGGCTTCATCTTGTTTCTGAAAGTAGGGTTTTAAGATGAAGATGGGTGTGTTTGGCAACAAAAATGTTAAGTGACGATTTCAGTACAATAGCTTAAGCTATTGTGCGAGGCCAACTTAATTGGTTTTATATATTCACTAACACACCCCCTCAAGTGAAAGCCCTTCAGGCTTAAAACTTGCACAGGCCCACTCTACCTTGTGCTGAATTAATTTGATGATAAATAGGTGGGTGGTAGGATTTGAACTCAAGACCGTTTGGTCATAAAGGCTCTGATACCATGAAGAGAGAATTGAGAAAATTTGTATATATTATTTCTACGTATACTGAATACAAAGACATCTATTTATACACAAGAATAACATCCTACTTAGGAAAGAAGCTTTGCTTAAGCCAAAAGCTAAGCCTATAACTAAGCCTAAAATGAAGCTTTAATTATATTATTAACAGCTGGATTATCCACCTATCCCTTCCACTCTTGTGTCACCCACACTTCCACTTTGTCGTTCCACTCTGGTAAGTCATCCTAGTGTTGCTCTCCGTGATTACCATTGTTATTCTACTTTTGTTTCTCTCTACGAACCTGGCACCTATTGCTAGGCAAGTACTAATCCTCTTTGGCAGAAAGCAATGGCAGAAGAACTTCAAGCTCTCACTAGCACCAATACATGGGAAGTGGTTGACTTACCTCCAAAGAAGTCTATAGTTGGTTATAAATGGGTCTATAAAATTAAGACTCGGGCAGATGGTTCCATAAAACTGTATAAAGCCAGACTCATTGCCAAAGGTTTCACACAAGAATATGGAATTGATTATGAAGAAACTTTTGCTCCTGTTACTTGCCTCACATCTGTACGCAGCCTCATAGCTATTGCTTCGGCTAAGACTTGGCAGTTGTATCAATTGGATGTCAAAAATGCCTTTCTCAATGGTGATCTCTCTGAAGAAGTGTATATGCAACCTCCACTTGGCTATGATTGTCCAACAGGAAAGGTTTGTCGTCTTTGCAAGGCCTTATATGGATTAAAATAGGCACCTCGAGCTTGGTTTTCCAAGTTCAGTTCTACAGTGTCTC
>JANZXP010000004.1:8906296-8940846 GCA_027576715.1 Erythroxylum flavicans | reverse complement strand
TTTGTAATTAATGTAAAAGATAGTAGATTTAATTTACTACAACTATTAACTTATTAACTTTTCATATAAATATTTTTGTATAATTTATGGGTAATTTCATCTTACATTTTATTATAAATGATTATTTTATATTTTATAATTTATGAAATTTTAAAAATACAACAATTTTTTAATTTTTTAAAAGAATTTTAAAAATAAATTAAATGCTCGGGCCTACTCAAGCCCGATGGGCGGCCCGTGGCCTAGGAAGGCTTGGCGGGCCGATAAAACACAGCCTGCCCAATCCCACGGGCCATTTTTAGCTCATCGGGCCAGGCCACAGCTGGGGCCATGTGCTTGGCCTGACCCGCGTATTCATTGACATCTCTAATAACAACAACATGATGTGAGCGATGTGATGGTAAAAAACTCACGATAAAACGATTAAGTTAACTATGATAGTGCGGATATAGGTGGTTTCGTTGAGACATGTAATTTTCTAGTTCCATGTGTAGGAGAAATGTTTTGTAAATACAAAGTGAAAAGAAAGTAGAGTGTTTAAGTTAATTTGTGCATCTTTATATAAGAAATGAAATAAAGACCAGAACAAGCTGTTAAAAGTAAATTCAGGCAACAATTTTTGTTTTTATTTTGTTTTGTCAAGCAGGTATTAAGAGAACAATACACCTTATTTTGTTTGTTACTGAAAATTGGCAATTTATTTCTTATACTCTCATTATTATGTAATTTTTTATATACTCATTATTATATATTATCTATAAACGATGATTCCTTATGTTAAAAACTATGTGTCAAAGTGCAAAATATTTAATTCTTAAGATTGTCATGAAACTTCTAATAATGATATGGAAAAAAAATAAACATCAAACTTCTATTTTTTATTGGGATGACATTGTGGGAGAAAATATTAATAAAAGCGAAAATGTAAACGAAGCTATAATGTAAATGAAACTATGAGAAACTCATGGTGGACTGGAGGAAAAAAAAACCAAGTTGTATATAAATATTTCTTCACTGGTTTCAATCTTAAAAGTAGCATTATCGAAAATAAATCAACACTAGTCAGTTTTCATAATAAATCATAATCTACAAGTATAATCGCCACAAAAGATCTTTAGATTCATGAGCTAAACAATTCTAATATAAGTATTGGCTTTAACTCTAGCTTTCCTTGAATATACGCCAAAGAGAGTGAAGAGAAGCAAAAAGTTGAACCCGATGCATCTCCATTGCCAGAAAAAAAAATGTTTGACTTGAAGTCGAGCTAGTATGAGCATCCAAAGTTGCAAGAAGACTCAAATTCTCTGTGGAAGAAAATTGGGCAACATTTTTCATCATTATCACATCTAGTTGATTCTTAAACTTGTGGACCCAAGAGTGTGCTGTCTCAAACTCATAAATGAATCGGCCATCATCAAAACTACTATGTCACTGCACTCAGTATGTTGATCTTTGCTGCTTAAAAACCATTGTAAGCATGTCAGTAATTATAAAAACTAAGCAAAAATTTTCGGGCTTAAATGTATGTAAGAAATGAAATAAGGATAAAGACCAGAATAAGCTGTTAAAAGCAAATTCAAGCAGCTACTTTTGTTTTTGTTTTATTTTGCCATGTGGGTATTAAGAGGCTATACAAATAAAACTCAACAAATTGTAGAGTCAGGGTCTCTACGTCAATATGTCAATCTAACATTATTTGTTTCATCTGTTCTTTTGATCAAATATAGTCTCTTAATTGATGAGAAGAAAATACTAAAACCTTAAATTTGTTTTTTGGCATCAATTAAAGTGTTTGATTAACATCAACAGTGTTTGAAAAGGAAACAAGAGGCTATGACACAGGAGTAAAGCTGTCTCCCAGCAGAACATGATTATCAAATTGGGCAGAATTTTGTTTTGCCCATTCTAAAATCTGAATCACTACCACCACTCTTCAAGAGTCAATTACAAATAAAAAAATGAAAACCATCATTATTGAATAAGTAAGCAAAACAAAGAACGCACCTCTAAGAAACACTCTCCACTTTCAGTCCATTTGCAATTAGGCATATCAAAGGCAGGTATTTCCCAGCTATATTTCAATAAAAAACTCATACTTACACAAACATCTCCTTCCAAATATTCCAATGTGTAGGTTCTTGCAGGATGTTTTAGTGTACCTCTATGATCAATGCCAGATAGAGTATGCATAACAAGATAAAACAATTGTGAGAACACTCTTAATATGCTAATGGTGACCGTATACATACCAAGATCGAAGACACATTTATGGTTCTTGATGAAGCCTATCACTTTTTCATCAAAAGCAAGTTCTAGAACAAAGAACCATAACCAAAAACCCAGAGCACCATTATGGCCTAACACTGAAAATAAAGTTTTATTAGTAAATAATCCTTCATGCTACAAGAATAGAAAGGCTAATCCGCAAAATAGAAGATACAATATGTAACTTGAAAGCAGGTCACATTTTCTTTTAAGGGAATGTAAAATTGTTGCAGCTGCAACCAACCAAGATAGTTGAGTGAGAGTTGTTGATATACCATAGTTAAGAATGGATAGTTCTACAACCTGAACTAGCTCCAAAACTACTCATGACTCTACATGAACTAACAACTAATCCCTTCATCCTTAGTCTGTGCCTCTAGGGAGACACTCAAACCTCAAATGCAAAGACTGCACATTATGTATTAACAGTAGCGGTAGCCCAGGGGGCAGGGGGGGCTACCGCCACCCTTAATCAAATCATTTTGTAATTTTTGAATTGAATTTTTAAGTCTATAGAAATAGTTTTATGGTTGAGTTTTTATTTTTTTTAATTCGCCCCCCCTTAAAATTAACCAAACTTCGCCACTGTATCTTAAGTTGATAAAAGACTAATTGTATCTGAGAAATTTAAGAAATATAACAGCAAAGAGAGTGAACTCTTTGACATTTGCTTCTATGCATGGATTGCATGAAATTCAAGAAATATAAAGAATTTTCGAGAAAAGGAAGAGAGGAAATGAGGAAAGAAAGGACCTTGTCAACATGTCTTCTGAATTTACATTTCATCCATTTCCTTGTACTAAGTTACTCTTCAACAATTTATATAATCACTTACATAAAATCTTCGCTGACCATCTTTGATTTAGTGTAACATGTATATTATAATCAGCTTTAGAATCCATCAGAGTTCAAGATACCCTAGTTCAGAAAAGAAAATATTGTTTCCCTGCATACTAATTGCCAGAATAAGACGAAATGGGAACAATAGATAAAAGTTCAACTTCAGGCTTTTGGTTGAGGAACATATCAACAACAAAAAGATCTAAATGAAAACCAAACCACCAAAATCTTAATAGCAATTGATCAAAACTACAATATGAAAGATTAGTTTTAAAGGGTAGAAGAGCATCCACCTGCACTTGAAGCTGAAGCTGTTTCAAATACTCAATGGCCTCATCCAACATCAAAGCCTTATCCGTCTATTCCCACAAAGAGAAAGTAAATAACATCTCAATATACAGCTCAAATTAAACATAAAATCCCTAAAAGATTTCGTCATCACACCTTGTTTGCATTCGGAATTAGATTTTGCAACGCTTTCATTTTCTCGTTAATCCTACTCCACCGCCTCTGCTTCAATCACTATTCCATTAATGTCACTCCACACTTAGAAACAAGAGTAGAAGGGCAAAAATGGAGTCTTTCGATTCCTAACCTTCTCAGACAAATTATGAACCCCTGCGGTCCTGCTTCTCTTAGAAGATCTCCTAGGCCTCACCGTATCAAATGGCAACTCCGACCTCTCTGTAACCTTACAATTCAACCAATAAAAAAATGAACAAATTCTCAAACTAAACTCAAATAAGGAAGGAAAAGAAAATCCGATACCTCACTATCGCAACTGAAATCACCTACGTCATTCTCCACACAAACACCTCTCACCTACGTCATTCTCCACACAAACACCTCTTCCCTTTGAACTAACACAACTTGAGCTAAATTATTGTTGTCAATAGCAAGTCCTAAAATCTGCCACAAGTGTTACACTATTTCTGTCCCAATTAAAACTAATCCAAGCAAATGATATGTGGCATATTATTTCATTTGTACCTAGTTAAATAGCTAAACAACCTCTAGTACCAAACTTGGTTTTTTCATAGTGTAAATGAAAGGAATAAAGAGTGTACGCATAGCAATTCTGCAAACATGCCCCCAGTTTTTCAAGCACTTCTTAAAAACATTCTAGTTTTCTAGATTTAACAAATAAGGACTGTTAGAATGAATTTCAACTTCTGAGTAAATTATACAAATTAGAGCGTGTATCTGCATCTTTCTTTATTGTGGAATCCCTAACATTAAAATGTCCTAAAAAGGCAGATGTCTAATAAAGCAGAACAATTTTCTCAAGAAGTAAACAAATATCAACACAAGAGACAAAACCATCAACAATGAAAACTTGTCAGAACTGAAGCTGAACCTTGAGAATTGATTCTTCACCATCAACAACAATCTTGTCAGGTTGAAGTACTTGTCTTCATCCAATACAAAAACTACAAGTGCGTCACGCAAATCATCAACCCTGAAACTAAATTCCTCACTCCAACTTTAATTCAAGCATTTCTTCATTACTTTGGTCTTGAACTTCTGCTTTCCCAGCTTCAATTTTGCGTACGAATCGCTCAGCCCGTTAGTGTTCATTGGTAGCAAATTCCTTGCCTCTATCACACGAACTACAAGATTCATTTCTCATACCCCTAACCAAACACCAAAAAGAAATTTGAAAGCCTAAATTCCCTCCAAAATCAAATGAAACCCAGAAGAAAGTAACGAAAAGAACAGTTACTTGTAAGAAAGAAGAAAGTAACGAAAAGAAGAACAATTCCTCGTTAGAAAGAAGTAAAGCAGATGTAGAAAGAGGATGGTAAAGAGCGTTACTAAACGCATGAAGGAGACGTTCCATGAATTAAGACAAAAGGAGGATGGACAGAGTTGAGAAGATCTAGCGGAAGATCGAAGTAGTAAGGCGGGAAGCAAAATCAAAAGAACGAGGGGCATTGGCTAGGCTTGGGCAAGCGTAAAGCTGAGACGTTGGGTTCAATTAAAACGACGACGTTTTAATTATGGAACAAAATAGGACCAGCGTTAGTCTCATAGGTTATCTGGTGCCCAAGCCACCATCCAGCCCAAGTACCGAGTCAACTCTCTCAGCTTAACCCTCTGCTTCTGTTTCCGTTGCCAACAGAAAGTGACACATTGCCACGGCGGCGTCAAGTCTTCAAAGACAATGGACGAAGAGGAGAATCTTAAAACAGGAACTGTTGGATTGAAATTGAAGTTAGAGTCAGATGTTCCAGATCTTACTGCTCATGTCCATTTACTGCCTTGCTCCGTCAAGTACGACGGCCCTTGTGCCGTTTCCGACTACTTCAAGCCCAAAGTCAACGGTGAGCCCCACATTTTCGCTATTTCTCAGTTGCCCCTATCTCAATCTTAGGCTCTATACACTTATATCTGGATCAAGTTTTGTTTTCTATTTTATTTGTGGGCTTTCACTTTTTTGTAGGGGTAGAGGTTGATGGTTTGAAGGTGGAAGAGGCATACTTCAGAGGAAGGAAGTTGGAAGGTGCTACCTTTCCACTCCCACAGGGTTATTGTGGTAATGCTATATCTTTATTGCATTTTTGTGTTTAGATTATCAACCTGGGTATCTTGTAAGATGAAGAATTTGATGCAGATACAAGTTGGTCTTCTTAGTTTTAGTGTCAAATGTGCTCCGATCATTAACTTATAGATGACAGATTATTTCATATTAGGACCTCTGGTGATAATTGTGACTGTTGTATGGAAAAGAAAACTAGGAAATTCTCCACTGGGTTGATTATTGTTGGCATAGGCCGGATAAGCACTTGTTTATTTAAAGATCAGGAAAGCTGTGTATAAAAGAAAAATTATATGACTTTGTTTGAGAAAAGAAATAACCAATCTGGTTAGAGTTTCAGACATCCAAAACATATCTTAAGGTACCTCCAGATGCTAGGAATTGGTCTTTTGTTGTTTCACCTTTTTTGAATTAAATTTCATGACATTCTGAAACAAACTTTTAACTTTTTGTTGCTCCCTTTCTTTATTCTATAATTATGGGCTTGTAGGCTTGGTCCTTGGAAAGAAGATTCCGCAGAAAAGAAAGGCTTCTGATATGACTGAATCATGGAATTCTGATTGTTGGGAGTTGGATGCAAAATTTCAAAGCATAGCATATTGGAATCATGACAGCCTACCTTCACAACATGATACTTTTTTACGATCCTTACATTGGCTATCTGTTGCAGAAGCTGTAAGTACCCTTTCCATTCAATCTTGCTATTGGTTTGAAAATCTTAAATGTTGGCCCTTCACATGGTATTATCATCTTGGAGTTTAGTTGGTTATCATTCTTAGGATTCTTCTGTGTAATTTTAGAATTTTATCAATGGTCGCAGCTACACAAGCCAGTAACTTCAGAACAATTGTCTGGATCATCCATCCATGTTGAAGCAGCAGCGGCAAGGAAGTAAGGAAATTGGGAAACCACCTGTTTTACGCTAGTTTGATGGAATGTAATGATTTTAGTCAAATGGCTTACTCTCTATAGTGTCACAAATGTGCGTAATGTATTAGTTCTCATCATTTTGGTTGGCAGACGTTGATTTTCTTTAAGTCCTTAGGAGATATTTGACATACTTTTGGTTCAAGGACCCAAAGGCCACTCTTGTGAGGTAAAGTCCTTGACTTGTGTCAAACCTTCTGCACATTTTAAAGCCAAATCTGATATCTTTATCATCACTACTTACGGTAAACTTGAGGACCAAAGCAAAGTCTAAACAGAAGGGGCGTTATGCTATTGCATGAAGGTTTCTTCTTGCAAGAGGGTGTACCTTGTTAATTGGAGTTTGATTCGCATGGACCAGTTGTTGAAAATGAAATGGGAGCAAATGAAACCCAACCTGGGACCAAACGTATTATAAAGATTTTGTGACAGATTGAATATTCTAGAAGTATCCATTCAATTATGCTGAATAACAAAAATACATACAAATGTAGGTGTCATACATTTTATTACTAGAGACAGATGTCATACATATTGTAACAAACTCTATTATAAATATTAGAGTAAATGAAAGGAAAAGCAAAGTATATTTTTACACAAAATATACTTCTTCTGGCGACTATCCCTCTATCTAATCAGAGATAATTTTACACATTGCTTCATATTCGATGCTTTCATTGGCGTTCATCATGCCTCCTAAACCCCAACATGCTGCTGATGATGCCATGGCTTCTCTCGTCGACAAATTGGACGCAATGCACCTACACTTCGATTCACATCAAACAACTCTACTGGTGAAATTTGACCAGCAAAATTCCAATCTTTAAGCCATTGTAAGTTCCCTAATAGCCTTGGTAAATTCCCTTATACTTAATCCTCTAGTTCCACCTGCAAGAGAACATGTTTCTCCTTAAGCAAATATTCATCATCACCAATTCACCTCTCCGCACACTCATTCTCATTTTTTTTCTTCCCGATTGGCCTATGCAATTCTCTTCTAGTTCTTCATTTTCACTTAAATCTCCTACATTACACATGCCTAATGTTTTAAATTGGATCTTTCAAGCGGAGCAATACTTTGAATTTTATAAAATCCCAATTGATGATCGTTTATAACCAATTGGGTTTTACATGAGTGGTGATGCTTTGACCTAGTCTAAGTGGATGTTTACTAATAATCAATTATCTTCATGGGAACGGTTTATTCGAGCCTTAGAACTAACTTTTGGACCTTCCCAATATGAAAATCATCAAGGGACTCTTTTTAAACTATGACAAACGGGTTCTGTTCATGATTATCAAATCTCATTTGCCCGCTTTGTAACAAAAATTGATACTGAATCTATTTTACAATGTTTCCTTTCAGGCTTGAAACCCAAAATCAATAGAGAAATTGTCATCCTAAAACCCCTCAATCTAGCTCAAGCAATAGTTATGGTCAAGCTCATTTAATCAAAAATCCAAGACCTAAAAATTTTGGTTTCTACTCCAAAACAACTACCACCCTTTTTACCTAACTCTACCCCAGCCAACTATGCCTATAAGGCGATTGTCACCTACAGAAATGCAAGAGCGTTGTGCCAAAGTGTTATGTTTCAATTGCAATGAAAAATTCACACCTAGTTATAAATGCAAACACAACCAATTTTTTTTATTTTACCTAAAGACCTACCGCCACAATTATTTGACACTACTCTTGATATCTCTTTTTCTACTAATGAACACAATGCTCCCTTCTCAAAATTACTTCCTTTGATGTTTCTAAAACACATTTCCGTATTTAATATGATGCTCTATCAGGTTTTACCACTTTTCACACTCTGTGTATTACATGTATCATTTCTGGCCATTCTTTATTTGTTTTAGTGGACTCAGGGAGCAGCCATAATATTATTCAACCTAGAGTGATTCATTTCCTAAATCTGCCATTGTTTGATACCTCAAAATTTTCTTCTATGGTCAGAAATGGGGCTTACATTACTTGTATGGAAATGTCTATTAATATAGACTTAACAATTCAAGCTCATACATTCACCATTCCATTTTATATTCTTCCTATATATGGTGCTGATGTGGTTTTAGGAATTCAATGGTTGCGGACACTTAGCCCAATTTTATCGAATTATTCTATTCATATGATATCTTTTTTTCCACAAACAAGTTTACATTTCGCTAGTTAGAGAATCCAAAATCCTCCATTCCATTTCTTTTTATAACCAGCTCTGTTGTATGGTTCATACAAATTTTGTTGAATCTTTTTATGAACTTCAGTTTTTCTCTACAAACTCCCAACCTCCTGCCCTTTCTACTGATTTCACACTTCCTACTAATCTTCCCCCTAACCTACACTCTCTTCTTATACATTTTCAAACTATTTTTGACTTACCAATAGACCTCCCACCAAATTGTTCTTATGACCATCATAGACACTTGAAACCCAATTCAACACCAGTTAACATTAAACCATACCACTACCCACATTTTCAAAAAGAGGCAATGACTAAAATTATCTCTAATATGTTGTCTGAGGGTATTATCCAACCAAGCACTAATCCATTTTCCTCTCTAGTCTTACTAGTTGAAAGAAAGATGGTACTTGACATTTTTGTGTGGATTTCAGAGCGTTAAATACTATCACAGTTCTAGACGGATTTCTAATATCTACTATTGAAGAGTTAATTGACGAGCTCTATCGAGCAAGATTTTTTTCTCGAATTAATTTACGTGCAAGTTATCATCAAATTAAAGTTGCCACCAAAGTTTGGTTATGCCTTTCAGTTTGCTAAATGATCCTGCTACATTTCAGAGTGCAATAAACGAATTATTTTGACAATTCTTACATAAGTTCATTGTTGTTTTTTTAATGATATTCTAGTTTATAGTTTTGATTGGGATGAGCATATGGAACATTTATGCACAGTTTTACAGCTGTTATTGGATAATTAATATTTTGTTAAGTTTCCTAAGTGTGATTTTTGTGTTCGTTCTGTCAATTACTTGGGACATGTAATCTCCGCAAGGGTGTTCAAGTGGATGATTCTAAGATTAAAGCTATTATGGACTAGCCATAACCTAGCAACCTTACTGACCTACGAGGATTCCTAAGATTAACAAGGTATTACCATTGTTTTGTGAAGCAATACCACTCTATTGCCAATCCACTAACTGATCTTCTTAAAAGGGACCAATTCTCATGGAATTATACAGCATCTTCAGCATTTATACATTTAAAGGAATGTCTCACATCTACTCCAATTCTACAACTACCTAATTTTTCCATTCCATTCTCTGTCGAATGTGACGTTTCTGGTTTTGCAATGAGGGCAGTCTTATCTCAAAATGGTCCTCTTATTGCAAATTTTAGCAAGAAATTAGTGCCCTGTAGGTGCAATGCCTCTGCCTATATCCGCGAACTTTATGGCAATAAAAACTGGCTTCACTATTTATTAGGTCTCCATTTTATTATTTTTTCTTATCAACAAAGAATAAAAAATATGTTGACTCAATATATAACCACCCTAGAACAGCAAAAATGGGTATCTAAACTACTTGGGTTTGATTATACCAGTGTTTTGAAAATCGGACCGAACCGGTGAACCGGAGCATGAAACGGTTCGGTTTAGCCCTTATTTTTTGTGAGTGATTAATCCATTCATTTTACGGTCAGACCGGTAAAAACTGGTGAACCGGTGAAAGAAAAAATCGGCCGATTAATTTAAAATAAAGAGTTTTCTTTTAAAAATCAAAACTTTTACAACTATGATGAATGAATATTATAATTACTGATCTTTTTTTTATCTTTTTGATGAAATATGACTAGTGAGTTTTGTTATCTTATTTTGTGTTGTGTTGGTGAACTTAAAAAAAAACTTGTATGTTTTGAAGTTTGAAGGTTTAAATTAGATAAATAATTAAAAAGTATGTTTAAAAATTATCTTATATATATATAATATATAAAATAAAATTTTATATATTTATTAGTCACCGGCTTGATCACGGTTGAATTCTGGTTGAACAATTGATCCTTGAATTAGTTACTTTTTCGGTTCAATTATCGGTCCGGTTTTTAAAACATTGGTAATAATAAATATAAGGGGAACAAACCTTGAATATATTCCAGTTCCTTTCTCTATTTTGTCCCTTGTGACTATTTTGGTATGGAATGTGGGAGGAATGGACAATCCTCGCAAAAATCAAGCTATCAAAGATATCATTTTAAAAAAAAGACACTTGATTTTGAGATTACTTGAGACAAAAATAAGTGGAGAACCGGAAAACTAGTCTTAGTTTTTTGGGTTCAAATTAGTATTCTACTCCAATAATATCGATCACTTTAATTGGAGAATCATTCATGCTTTCAATGGTGAGAGAAGTCAGTCTCTAATCTGAAAAGAACCTGAAAACTACTAATCAATTATTACGCCTCTCTTATTGCTTGAGGTTCGTATAATCTAAGTATTAGACAAAAGTTTAGCTCATAATCATATCATCCAGACTAAGGAAAAAACATAAAACTAAAAGAACCGTGATAAAATCCCTTTTAATCTTCATGAAATCCTCTTTAGATTGATGAAAGTCCACTATATTTTCTTACTGTTCTTTGTTCTCCCTTCTCCCTCTCATTTTAGGCCATCAATTTGTGTTTTTATAAGCCTCGTATGAACCCCTTTTGACTTCACTTATTTTCTCTTTATTTTATATAGTTATAGCTTGAATTTAGGGTTTTTAAAGTGGACATGACCACTCACATGGTCCTATGCATGAATGTGTCCCTAAATCTTGCTTTGATCTTTGAAAAATATGAAAAAAAATGTGATCTCAAAGAGTTACACAAGAAGCCACACGGCCGTGTAGATGTACATGGGCACCGATACGCTAGTGTAGACTTACATGGGCAACCGTTAAAATAGCTTCAATTTTTCTGTTTTCTATCCAGACTTTTCCCTACTTCTCAACTTTATCCGTGAAGCCTAATGAGACCTAAAAATGTAATAGAAGTAAAATAGGTATTATAAACCATAAGAAACTCTCAAACAAACAAGCCAAATGTATTAAATATAAAATTAGAAATATAGTTTATTTAGAGTTTATCACAATATAACTTTAAATCTTCTACATTTGTTACTTAAAATTCAACTTAATAAATATGTGAAAGAAATTCTTAAGAAATCATAATCTTTCATTAATTCAAAATACAATCATTTTAGGTTTCATTACACTTAAATTTATATCTTAATTAGTTCATATTGAAACTAAGAAAATTCACAATCAACAGGAAAGAAGTTTAAATTCAAAGGGCTTGGATCTTGAATTTTCTTGATGAATCTTGTTATTTTTCTCTAAGATTGTTTTCTTGTTAATCTTAGCAGCTTTCCTTTTTTTATCAGTCTATGATCCAATGTTGCGAATACAGTTTTAGACTTAATACTGGATTGAGTTTTAGTACGGTACTGTACTGGTACCGGTTAATACTGTGTATCGTTTCGGATAATTTTTTAAATTTATGAAATAGGCCATGAACTTTTTTAAAAATTGCAAAATAGTCTATTGTTATATTGTACAGTTGTACTATATATTTTTAAATCTGTCTCCAAAAATTATAATAATAAATAATAATTACAATTAATATGAAATAACAATAATTTTCAAATATTTCATATATAAATAATAACCATAATTTTTATGAAAAAAAAGACAATCATCATCATATAAATATAAAATTAAAAATTATATATAAAGTATTTAAATATTACAATTTTAATTTTCATTATATAATAAATAATAATGACGTCAAAATATCTAATAAAAACAATAAATATCATTAATTCTTAAATTATTACAATTTACAACAAGAGTTCGTGATAAGGAAATAATTGAGTAGAATTGAAACATGAAATAAAAATATATATTATTTAATTTAGTATCAATTAAATATATTATATATTTAAGTAATTAAAATTAATTATTACTAAAATTATAAATATCTTAATTTAATTTATAAATTTAATTTAATAGTTATTAATAAATATAATTAAATTTTAAAATATTTTTAAAATATATAAATTTCAAATAAAATTTGATTTAATAATTAAAATATATAAAATAAATATTAGTTTATAAATAATAAATTTTAAATTATTATTTTAAAAATAAAATTTTTATTAATACTTTATTAATAAATATTATATAAAAGATTAAAATAAATTAAAATAAAATAAATTTTAAAGTTTTATTTACTGTATAATTATTATTAGTAACAAAGATATTTATTTTATTTTAAAAATAAAAATCACAATAAAAGTTAAACTAAATAACTAATTTTAAAAATTTTGAGAAAAAGAAAGAGTGCAAAAAAGGAAGTTTTTTTAAAAAAATTTTGAAAGTTTTGCTAATAAATCTCTATATTTTTCAAAATTTTCGACACTGACCAATATATAATTAGTATTATAAATATCGTAAGTATCAACCGATACTAGATGAAATAAGTTAGTACTAACTAGTATTTACATCTGATATATAAACACCTATATTTCGTTCCATTTTCTTATCACTACCATACGTACTGCCCTATACGATTCTAATTCTTGATACTAATTGTATATTGTTGCTACTTCTAAATTACCGTGAACGATACGGTGGCGGACAAATTGAGACGTCAAAACCAAGCCCTCTCGTGAATGACAACATGCCAGGACATCAATGTAGCACAAACACCCCTCCTGTATTCTGTTTCCTACAGATACGGAAGTATTTCTTGCTGGCACTTTTCAGGACCGCTAAAATGATGGTATTTCTGCTAGGTGACAAAGTAGACCAAACTCAAAGCAACAAGAATAATAATGAGAATCAAAGAACCAAAACGAGAAGGGAAAGAAAATGCAAGTGTTTATCTTGTGTCAATGAGAGCACCTAGCCGCAGCTTGCGAACTTCAATTGTGGCTGTTGACGGAGTTGCAATAGAATAAGGAGGTAAAAAGACATTTTTCCTTCGTGACGTCTTCAACCTTTTTGTAAGTTGAGTCGTCAAATACTTATATGAACATTTTATTGGTTTATACTTTATAGTCAACTAGTTACATGTAATTTTTGTGACATAATTATTTAAAAATATTTTTATCTTATATATATTAGTTTAATTAACTAATATATAAGTTGAATATATATGTAATAAAATTATAATATTTATGAGATTCATATTATATTTATATATTGTTCTTAGTCATTATTGTATTAAAACTAGATACTAATAGCGTGTAATAAAACTAATAAATGTTATATTTTTTTACTTATAAAAGAAGAAATCAATCTTATAAAGTAAAGTATAATACTTATACAACGTTTGTATACTTGTTAAAGAAAAAGTTGACGAAATTAACTCGATATGAAAATTTTATTTAGAATGTTCCTTATATGGAAATTATTGTAATGGTTACATAAGTAATCTATTGACTCAAGATGTCCAAAATATCTTATATAGAAATTGTTATGTTTTGATAATACTTATAATCTATCATAATTAGGAGTAACTCAATCGATAATCATTAGATATAATAAGAATTATATGAAATTAATTGAGTGATTAATATACGATTCATCACCTTAAAGTGATTAAACAAAATGTTACGTCGCTCTCTGTTAATTCAAAAAATTCTTATCTAAGGTAGAATGGCACTTTGAGAATAGTTTTCAAATGTCAGTAGTATAATGAATTACTAATGATGGATAACTAATATGCTTATATTAGGTTTGACGATAAACGGAGCCAAGCTCAGGCATTGGCTCGAGTCCAACCTACTTTATATTTTTTAAAATTTTTATTTTTATTTTTAAAAATTGTATGAATAAATTAAAATTATTTTTTTAGAGAGAATGAACCAAAAGATTATATATAAGAATATAACATTTGTTTAACTAACACAAATGTTTAATGAAATGAGTTCTTTCTTAAAATGTATATATAAAATTTTGAAATGAATAACTTTAAACTAAATCTTTTTTAGAGAGAGTGACCCAAAAGATTATATATGAGAATGTAACATTTTTTAATTAACACAATTTTTAATGAAAATGAGTTTTTTTAAATGTATTTATTAAATCACTACAAGAAGATTGCAAATTAACGATGGAAAATTTCCTACAGAAAAAATTCATAGTAAATTAGCAACGAAAATTACTTTCCGTAGGTAAATTTGTCAGAAAAAGGTATTTTGCAACCAAAAAAAATCCGTCGTTAAAAGTGGAGGGAATTTTACCGCTAAACTTTGTCAACGGAATAGCAAATATCGTAGTAAAAATAGGCACCAATAGTTCTCGGTAAAAATAGCATACGAAATTTATTGATGAAAAAAATTTTCTAATGAAATTACCTACGAAAAGGAGATTCTGTTTAGGGATGTCAATGGGCCGGGTCGGGCCCGGCCTAAAAAACAGCGGGCTGTGGCTAAGGCTAAGGGCCGGTTGGGCCAAACTCGGCCCGTCCATATTTTTTAATATAAAAAACTAAAAAACGACACCGTTTTGTCGGGCTGCGGGTCGGGTCGGGCCGTCCTGCGGCCCGCCCATGGCCCGCCAAAAACGGGTCGGGCCGGGCTAAGATTGACATCCCTAATTCTGTTATAGAAATATATTTCTATAGGTAATTTCTCGATGGAATTAAATTTTCATAGGTAAAATACTACGGGATGATATTTCTGTAGGGAAATTCCTTACAGAATTGTGTTTTTTCCATCGGTAATTTCTGTACGGAAAGCCATTCTATAGGTAAATTCAAACGAAATTGGTATTGTCATTTAAATTGGAAGGAAAATTCCTCTTTTTCCTTCCAATTAATCGACAATATCGAAGCCCCCCTCCCCTTTCGTTTTGGTCTTCGTCTTCTTCCTCTTTGTTATTTTCGTCTTCTTCTATCTCCATCTCTAAGGTCGTTCTTCCACCAATTGCTTCCATTGTCTTAGGTTTACCATCTGTCGAGGTTGGTCATCCATGTTTTGCTCATGGGTTTATGTTTTTTCTTAAATTTTGTTGTTAAATGGTTTTATGTTTGTTGGTTTTGTTACTATGGATTGAGTTGTTAAGGTTTATTTTGGTTGTTAATGGGTCGTTGTTTGTTATTTCAGTATATTGTGATTTCTTAATAAATGATTTATTTTGGGTTTTGAGGATAAATTGATGTGTGATTTAATTGAATTGGGTTTTAAACATATGTGATTTGATTATTAGCATAAGAAATATGATGAACATAATTAGGAACTTTAGCTAACTGTGATGCGTTCTTACATTTGTGATCTACCCAGTATTGATTGCATCTCCTTACTTTATTACTGTTGTACATTTTCATCCTTCCTTTTCCATTTCCTTTTCTTATCATTTTTTGTTTGAAAGTAACAACTTTGAATTGCATTAAAAAACCTATTAAAAAAGGAAAATCTTATATAGTTTTTTCTTTCATTTTCAATCACAAATTGATGCCTCATTATTTATTACCAAGGCCAAAAACAAGAATTGATTGCTTTCCTCTTTCTTTAATTTTTTTAATAAGAAAAGAGAAAGAGACATTAAAAAGTAACAGTTGGTAGGAATAATCTAAAGGAAAGAGGAGAGGGTATAGTTTCGTAAATCATAATGCTATGCTCTTTTCCATTTTCCATTTTCAACCTATTTTTCTCATCTTCATTATTTGTAACCTATTAATGTGATCAAGAATCTAAGTACTTATTATGATTCCATCATTTTCTCTCTCCTTAGAAGGTTATAGCCTTAAATCATCACAAAGAAGGTTTAGCTTATAAGCGTTCTCATCGATTTTTTTAATGAATTGAAATGGATCATCTCCTTTAAGCAAACACTTGAAGCTCCTTTAAATTAGGGACCTTTCTTCTTCTTCTTTTATATGTACCTAAAATCAATCGTTAGATATAGAAAATAAACGCCTACTCCATTTATTAACCCTGAGATAGAATTTTTCATTCTCATGTAGTAAACAAATTTCAAACAATCAAAATTAAATTCATTAGCATTGCAAGCACTCTTAATATTTCTTCCCTTTATATATAAGGTCACTTGCTTGTTTTTATTTCTTATGACACTCACTCCTCTTCTTTTGAAACTTTTTTCTCCCTTTTTTTCTATTTGAACCTTATCCTTTAGAACTCTTCGTCTCACCTTTTTCATTTCATGACTTTTAGACTCTCTCACATCATTATAAGTTACCTTGATCTTCTTAAATTATTGTTTCGTCGCATAAGAAAGAAAGATCACATTTTCCTTCTCTTCCTTTGGTGTTAAACCATCTTTAGAAGGCATACTTCTAAGCTTCCTAAAGAAACACTAATTTATACACGTTTTTTCTTAACTTATTTTACTTTACTGTTTCCTTTATATATATATAACTAATACAATATAAAGAAAAAATATATAATAACATTTTTGAAACAATTTTGTTGACATCCTAGAAACAAGACCACCTAACTAAGAATAGGGAAAAAAAATAGACTTAAGAATGAATACTAGAAGAAGATACTCTAATTGGAAATATTAAAAATGAAAAAAAGAAACCAAAATGGATAAACACTTCATTTAAGTCACTGATTTCCTATTTTAGTCATTTTTTGGTAAATTAACACCACCATCGTGTCTACCAGTCCTAAAAATGTAGGAACGGTGGGAAACCTAACACTAATCGACCTATTTTACGGATGAATGAAAGTGGGTCACATTTGAGTTTTAAACCTTCGATTCTCACAAACTGGAAGGAGTTTTGGCATGAGACCAGTGTCTTTGGATTCCTAGAGGTAAGCTTGTCATTTCTAGGTAAGTGGTGAAGATCACCACGCATTTGGCGTCGACACATGTTCCCCACGCTCTAGTGACGGTGGTGATTTTTTGACCAATTTAGAGATGGTCAAAAATAATTTTAAAAATTCTCAAATATTATCAGATCAATTTTTATAAAAGCAACATATTAAAATTCTTTATAGCTTATGAGATGAAAATTTAAAAAGGGTTATGATCTTATAGATAGAGATCTCAATGGGTCACGATGGGTTGGCCCGTGGCCCAGCTCGTCATGTATATTTTTTTAGAAAAACTTCAAAGACGACGTTGTTTTTTACAAAACAATGTCATTTTTTACAAAATGGTCGAGCCATGGGCCGCCCAACCTTGGCCCATGACCTAGTCAACCCAGGTCGAAATCGAGCAAGGCTGGGTGAGCCAGGCTGGTTTTGACATCTCTACTTATAGAAATGCATGAAATTGATTAAATTGAGTTGTTCTTAATTAGAATTGAGAATATCTTGATGTATCGAGTATAAATGAGGGTGTATCGGTTAGAAATTAGTATACTTGAATTATGATTAGATTTATTATGAATTTTTATGATGTAAATATGGACTCAATTGGACATGGACATGTATTTTGGAGGCTTAAATTGAGTTGTGATTACTGGTGATCATAGAAGTATCTTTTCATTACAGGAATTGCCCTTCTTTTAAAATGGGGTGTCCGTTTTACAGGGAAAACTCCGCCAAAATTTGCAGTAGGCTCCTCGTAAAACATGATAGAGCTCTTTAATATTGAATCATGGTCTTATTCTCGGAGTGCTTAAAATTAGTTTAGGTTTTAAATCCTAATGGTCATTTTGACTTTTCTTTTTATAGATCAACTAGGAGTTGAACCCTCCACTTCAAGACATTAGGTTTGGCTCGAAGAAGTGCATTCTACTAGTGAGTTAATATTCATAGTTATAAACATGCATTAGAATCTCATATTCATTATGGAAATCACCATCATTTTCATATGCACGCATGACATTCATATATATGGATTGACATATGTATACATATTTTTGTTATGCAATGTTGTGCTTGTCTTGTTATGTGATAATGTGGAGGATTATTATAGTATGAGTTACCTAGTGGGTGTCACTAGGTTATACACACAATGAGTCATTAGTCTAGTATCGATTTGGGTTAGTATTAGGTCTATTGATTTAGATATGATGCGGTTGGGGTGGTTCAATTGAGCTTGCTCTCAGACGCCAGCCGATATATGGCACATGAGAGGTAACATGATTGTGGAGGTTTGATTGAGCTTGCTCTCAAACGACAATCATATTGTAGTGAAGCTGTGGCGGTTTGGTTGAGTGTGGCTCTTGGACAACAATCCACTACATTGGACCAAGTGATCCGTATGGAACAAGAGAGCCCCTGTGCTATAGTCTATGGGTAAAGGGTTTGTCGTAGGGTTGCTCGTTAGTCCTCCACTATTATTTGTGATTATGATAATTATGTGACATGATATTGTTATGGAAAATGCATGCATGTTTATGAAAAAAATCATTATATTATGAAATTACGTTACGGATGTAATACATTATATACAGACACACATACGCACAATATATATATTTGAAATCCTTAGGAGAGTATAACATAACCATAACATTAATTCACTCAGCAAGGTCTGACTCGCCTCAACTATTTTTTTTCAAAATCTTCTTTTCAGATCTCTTTTAATAAGGTACTTTGTCGATCTTTTTCCTCTCCGATGATTCGATGTATGTTTATTGGTGAACTTTAGTTCTAGAGCCACAATAGTATTGTATATATTGGATTTCCCTTGTATTAACTATCTTAATATTGTAGCACATTGAGTATTTTATATTGTTAAAACTATTTGATTATTATCAACATGAGTTTGATCATTTTGAAATCTTATCTTTACTATAGATATAGGGATTTGATGGCCTTTTAGGCTTGCCAAAGGTACAATAAACCTTAAGTTTACTGTTCCTTTAATGCCGATCACGATCCAAAGTTAGGTCATGACAGCTAATCTTGATAATTTATTTGTAAGTATTATTGATCATATGTGTTTATTAAGATATATTTAACAGATTAAAAGTTTTTTAAATTTAAATTAATAATAAGTTTTCTTTCTCTTTAGAAAGATTTTTTGAATCTTTCTTCAAGAATATGTTATCTTTTTCTCTCGAAATATTTTAGAGAAAGTTCACATCTTCGAAAATTTTTATGATTTATATCTAACAAAAATATTTTTATTAAAATTATATGTCACCATTTTTATAATTTTTTATTTAGGATAAGTATTGAAAATTAATTAGAGAAGTTGACTTATGATAGGATATACCTAAATTTAAAATTAATAGGAGAAGTGGGATTCATTCTAAATTTCTCAAATTATTCCAACATCGCCCACTCGTATATAATGGGGTCAATGGACTTTACATTTTTTAGTAGTAGTAGAGCTAGGTAAAGGGTTAGGCTAAATCTCTAAGAGGTAAGTACTACATATTTACAAGTATAAGCTAACTACAAGAGGAAATAGTTAAAAGACTTATGGAAACTAGAAGGATCTCTTTGTGACGGATTCTGTATCTGAATCCGTCTACACCAAAGTTTTCTATTGCAGGTCATGTTTTCAATATGTTCCAACATTGTTATATCTTTGTTATCACCTCCCCCAAATTCTTCATAGACCTCCCTTCTTCCTTCTTATAGTTTCTAAATACGATCTTCCTGCATTTTCTCACTGGATCGTCTAGGTATCTCCTTTTAATATGTCCAAACCACCTAAGCTTTGTCTCTCTTAATTTGTTAATAATATTAGTTACCTTTAATTTACCTCTTACCATTTTATTCTTGACCTTATCTCTTTTAGTAAGATTACACATCCAACGGGACATCCTCATCTCCGCCACCATTAGCTTACGACTATGTACTTGTTTGATGGGCTAATACACCGTCCCATAGAGCATGGTCGACCTAGCTAATTGCTAAACGATAAACTTTACCTTTAAGCTTGGGTGGTATCTTCTTTTCACACAAAATTCTTGATGCATTTCTCTATTTAATACACCAATGATTTGTATTGGTACTACCTTCTATTAAAATGGTGGCCCCTTTAAAATACGTTTTGATATAAACTCAATTTTGCAATGATCTTTCTTTTTTTAAACCCTTTGAGTTATATTAATTCATTTTTCTATAATATCTCATTATACTAATTCATTCATGATATTCTAACAACATTGTAAGATATCAAAAATTAATTTAATTTTCTAAGATTAGAACTCGAGTAAAGAGGGTTTTAATATAAGGTTCACATAACATGAAGGATCCTCACATGAAATAAGTTAAGATTATGACGTATATTATCCTTATTGGTTAACCATGCACATATTGAATGATTCATATGCTACAGTATTACATCTCTTTTATTAGAGCGTCTGTATCTTATAATATTATAAATGACAGTTTAGGCATATATAATGTTCAACTTGTGTTTACTTATTTACGTATTAAATTCACCTTTCATAATTCATATCTAATATTTTCAAACATATTGGGTGAATACATCAATTCCTTAGCTTATATTATTACCAATAACCTTTTTGATCTCTTAATATATTTCACGCACATATTGAAAGATTCCTCAGCTTACTTTTATCTTTTAAATTATATAGTTTGATAATTTTATATGAGGTCACAAAATTTTCAAATAATTTTAACATGAAGTTTGTAATATAATGATATATGATTCTTACAGAAAAATAATAAATATTGATATATGTAAGTAATAAAATATAATGATATATGGTAAGTAATACAAGATTCTAATTAAAAGTTTAACAATTCTTATAGACAAACAATAAATAAAGTTTCATGTCTATTCCTTCGAAAAGAAAAAGAAATAATTATTTTTTTAAATTCTAAATGACACGAGACTTGATAAATAAAATAAAGAAATTCCCTATGTTTGAATTCCCAAAAAGGCTCTTTGTACGTTTGAAGATATCAATTGAAATAGTGAGAGATCTTCCCCTAGGAGTTGATTTATTGACATCTTTTTCCAATAACTTTTTGGATTTAACTAAACTAGTAGAAGATATAATGAATGATTTTTTCATATGCAATATGGATCATTAAATTAGATGAATTGCACATACCATAAGTTTTATCTAAGGAATAAACAATATAGAAATTAAAAAGCTAAGTCAAACAATATAAGGAACCCAAATTCGAACACATGCATACCTGATTGAATGACTCCATCATCAACCCAATGAATAGGCATAGTTTTTGCAATCAACAACTATTACAAATCAACTATTTTCCCTAATCCTGTATGGACCCTCGAGACTTCTCCACTGCCTTCATTTTCATCTATGTTCTCTTGAAGATTCGAGGAAGCTTTACATAATATAGAGTACATACAATCAGACGTTCATAGCTTCCTAATAAAAAATGAGATACAGATAATAAAGAAAAAGCGGTAATTCAGATGATACTAAAAACCTTAAAGAAGAAGATCAGCCATTGAACTCAAGCAATAATTTGACTTCGATGGGTAGATTTGTTGTTCATCGATATGTTCTTCATTAGGGAGAATTCTACCACATTCCTCCCATCGAAGATTATTTTCGCTATCAAAAACTAGTCACCACATCAACATTCTACGATGAATTTATGTTAACAATTTTATTATGAAAAGACAATAGAAACAAAACAAGTAATCTTATATAATCTATATAGAAGTTGAGTGTACAATTTAATAAGAAAACGATAAATTATATGAAATTAGCAAAATATCAACAAAAGAAGCAAGATCATTGGAACTTAATTTTTGAACCGTCCAAAATTCTCCTATACAAGCACATTGTATGTTTGCCACTCATCGTTAATAAGTGAATATAAATGGTTGAAGTTGAGTTTATTGAATATCATATTTCTGAAATTGTTACTAAAAATAATCTAAAATTATATATCATATTGTTAGCTCCCCCTACCCTTACCTTTGTTTCTTTTTAAATTTAAGTTTAAATTAAGGTTAGTTTCTTTAAATGAAATTAATGATGTGTTTACTTTAATAAACTCACTAAAAATGTGTAATTTATTACTATTATAGGATAACAGTAATAAATTTAGCTTACGGTTCTCATTGTTAAAAAATGAATGATGGTGATTAATCATTAATCGAGAAATTCATATATAGAGTTCCTTAAGCAAGCTCTCATTAAAGTTATAAAAATAGTCCTTTAAAAATAAGCTATAAATTTCTCCAATATATAAGCAATCACTGTGTTAAACACCATTCCATTTTTAAGGAGATGTTAAATTAACATCCTCAAATATTAAGGTGTCTTTCGTGGAATGGAAGACCATTATAGTAAGTTGTTAAAACTAAACACTCATAAGAAAACCTCCAACATGATTCTATAAGTTCCTTACTTATTTGATATTCCTTGAAAAAATAGATGAAGATAGTAGTGGAATATTAAGTACATTTTTATTATGTACTTAAACTTCTCTCACTCCTTTTTACTTTTTTTATCCTTTTATTAGTTTGATTCAAGTTTCTTAGTTTAAACTTTAAAATATAAATGGATATGTTAAGATTAAAAATCTTAATTATTTTTTAGATTTTTGATCAGATATCAGAGAGAAATATGATATTCATAAATTTGGATTAAGTAAGAAGACACTGAGTTTATACAAAAGAATAAAATAATTTCGTACCTTGAGGTTAGCTTTCACCTGGTATAGGAGTGATCTGTGACTCCTCCAAGAGAAAGCTAATCCCTACCTATTACAAAACAACGACCAAAGGTAAAAGGAAGAAGAAAAGGTAAGAAACAAGATAGAGGAACCCATACTTGGCAACTTGACTAGCTCGGAGAAGATCACCTTTAATGGTTCATCCCTAATTAGGAAGCATCTTGAGACTCTTTCAACGGGGGATTGTTTTAAATTTATGTCCTCTGTTTGGGTAATTAGGTTTTCAATTTCATAAAACGATATGCTTTTGGCTTCACCTTTGACGACAAATACAAAAATCGTCACGAAAATGTAAAACTTTTGCAGCGATTTTTGTAATTCATCGCCAAACCCTATTCATATTTGTTACACTCTATATATTTTAAAAATTATATATAATATATAAATTCTATATAACAATATAGATTATATATAACAAATAGAGAATTATGATTAAATAGAATAATATGATAACTAAGATATGAGTAAATTTATGTATTATCTATACATTCATAAATCATTATACTAATTATAATTATTATCTATACATTAATATTTCATTATATTAATTACCATATATCATTCCGTTAATTGCAATATAATTAAAAATAGTTACAATATAGTAAAAAATGGAAATCAATATTAAATATTAATTCCATATTCGTAAAAATCAATTTAATATTATTGACAATGATTGTAAGTACAAAAATAAATTTACAAAAAGTTTGTTATATATATATATTGGCAACTTTTCTCTAAATTCATCACCAAATGTTGATCTTTTGGCGACATTTCTATGAATTTATCCCAAAATGTTAACCTTTTGGTGACATATCTATGAGTTTATCGCCGAATGTTAAGACCATTGGTGATGTTTCTCTTAATTCGTCACAAAATGCTCAGAGCATTTGCGATGTTTCCCTTATTTCATTGTCAAATGTTTCTGAAATCATCACAAAATGTTTGCATACCCTTCAAATATTAAGAAAGACGATGTCATCTTTTCAACAACAAATGACATTGTTTTCGTTAATATTTAAAGAGTATGAAGACATTTGGTGATTTTTTTGACAAACAACATCATTTTTGTTTCAATTTTAAAGCCAAAGACGAAGCCATCTTCGTCTTCAACTCTTTGTGGTTTTCATCCATTCTCCCACTAGTTTTTGAGTCGAAGAAGCCTGGCACCTGGTCAATCTTCCTTGTCTGTTGTGGTCATCTCTAGTTGTTCATCAGTCTAAGTAAGTCTTCCACCTTATGTACAATTATTTTTTTCTCCTTTCATTCTTTGGGTTATTATGTTATGCTTTTTTGTTGTTCTTTGTCCCTCTGGTTTTGGTTATCAAAACTTTTTTCTCATGTAAATAAGACTTCTTGAAGTATGAGCATAATGTACTTTTTGTGCTGTGGCTGACATAATAAACCTAATCTAAAGTTGCTTTGTTATCTTACCAATAGTTTTCTGTA
This sequence comes from Erythroxylum flavicans, assembly GCA_027576715.1. NCBI lineage: Eukaryota > Viridiplantae > Streptophyta > Magnoliopsida > Malpighiales > Erythroxylaceae > Erythroxylum > Erythroxylum flavicans. The sequence goes on along the minus strand of JANZXP010000004.1, from coordinate 8,916,252 downwards.
AGGCCATTATTGCTTTCCATGCATGTTCAACCTTGTTTATAATGTTGAAAATGTTTTTAAGGTCAATGAATATCTAAGCATTTGCTTGTTACTCTTTCTTCCATTTAGCTCTTTGTTATTTTGTAGCAGTAATTTGAACTAGAATGTTATTCTGAATTGAACGTAACCATTTTTGAATCTTGATATGAGCAGTGGGAGTAATCCCTTTGTCTGTTAAGGTTGATGCAGTTTGTTTAGATTAAAACACTCAAGAATCATTAAGGTCTTGACCTAAGTAGTGTGAAGATAGGAACGAAACTGTTGGAATACTTGGGCAAATACTATATTGGTACTGGTATTAGTATAGTATTGGATTTGGTTCGAATACAATACTATATCGATACTTAATACAAAAAAGTTAAGTTTTTTCGACGATTCTAAAAGTCAGCTTTCAGCAACAATTTCTTAAAACATCGCTAAAGCCTTTATGTTTTACAACAATTTACAAAAGTGTCGCTAATTACAAGCCTTTGATGAAGCTTACTTGGAATTGTTGTAAAAGGCTCGTCCTTTTACGACAGTTTATTACTTTCGTTGCCAAATCCTTTATGTTTTATAACATTTTACAAAACTGTCACCAATTACAAGCCCTTGGCGATGCTTTCTTGGAATCGTTGTAAAAGGCTCATCCTTTTGCCATGGCTTGTTGCCCTTTGACGACGACTTTCTAAATCGTTGAGAAAAGCAAGACTTTTGGCCACAATTGTTTTAAATCATCATCAAAAGATTAAAAAAAAACTCTCATATTTATAATTATGAATTGACTAACTTTAACTTGATCATTTTGTTACTGAATATCATATTGAGAAAATTCAAATTTAATATCATTGACAATGATTGTATGTGTAAAATAAATTTAGTTAACAAAATGTCAAATTATTTCAATAATGTATGAAACTATAAACTCAAAATTAATTAATATTACATTGATTTATACTTTTTATTTTTCTCTTTTACATTATATGATTTTATAATTTTATATGGTGTCACAAAATTTTCAAATAGTTTTAATATGAAGTTTGTAATATAATGATATATGATTCTTACAGAAAATAATAAATATTGATATATAGTAATTAATATAATTTAATAATATATGGTAAGTAATACAGGATTCTAATTAGAAGTTTAACAATTCTTACAAACGAACAATAAATAAAGTTTCGTGCCTATTCTTTCGAAAAGAAAAAGAAATAATTATTTTTCTGGATTTCAAGTGACATGAGACTTGGTAGATAATGTAAGGAGTTCCATATGTCTGGATTCCTAAAAATGCTCCTTGCATGTTTAAAGGCATCAATTGAAACAATAAGAGATCTTCCCTTAAGAGTTGGTTTATTAACACCCTCTTCTAATAACTTCTTGGCTTTAATTAAAGTAGTAAAAGATACAGTGAATGATTTTTCAAATATAGTATGGATCACTCAATTATATGAACCGCACGTACCATAAGTTTCATATAAGGAACAAACAGTATAGAAATTAAAAAGCTAAATCAAACGATATAAGGATCATAAATTCAAACTCATGCATACCCGATTGAGTGACTCCATTATCGGCACAATAAATAGACATAGTTTTTGCAATTAATGACGCTTACAAATCAACTGTTTTTCCTAATCATATATGGACCCTCCAGACATCTCTAATGCCTTCATTTTCATCTATGTTCTTTAAGATTCAAGGAAGCTTTACACAACATATAGTACATACAATCAGACATTCATCTAATAGCTTCCTAACAAAAAGGAGATACAAATAATAAAGAGAGAGAGGTAATTTTGATGATATTAAAAACTTTGAAGAAAAAGATCGGCCACTGGAGACAAGCAGTGATTTGACTTTGATGAGTAGATTTGTTATTCATTTATTTATTCTTCATTAGGGAGAATTTTGCCACATTGCTCCCATCCGAGCTCATTTCCATCATCAAAAACTAGTATCCACATTAACAATTTTATTGTGAAAAGACAATGGAAACAAAGCAAGTAATCTTCTATAATCTATATAGAAGCAGAGTGTACAATTTAATAAGGAAATGATAAATTATATGAAATTATATATAATCAACAAAATATTAACAAAAGAAGCAAAGATCATCGGAACTTAATTTTTGAACCATCCAAAAATCTTCTGCACAAGCACATTGTATGTTTGCCACTCACTGTTAGTAAGTCAATATAATTGGTTGAAGTTGAGTTTATAACTTAATGAATATCATATTTCTCTAGATTTATGAATATCATATTTCTAAACTTGTTACTAAAAATAATCAAAAAATTATATATCATATTGTTAGCTCCCCTTACCTTTACCTTTGTTTCTTTTCAAATTCAAGTTTAAATTAAGGATAACTTCTAATGATGTGTTTATTTCAATAACCTCACCAAAAATTTGTAATTTATTGCAATTATAGGATAATAGTACTAATTTTAGCTTAAGGTTCTTATTATAAAAAAAAGAATGATGGTGATGATCCATTAATCGAGAAGTTCATATGTAGAGTTGCTCAAGCAAGCTCCCATTGAAATTATAAAAATAGCCCTTTACAAATAAGCTATAATTGTCATAACCCAACCTTGGATCATAATTGGTGGTAAAGGAATAATAAATTTAAGGTTTACTAGATCCTTAGCAAGCCTAAAATGTCGTTAAATCCCTATATCTATAATAAAGATGAGATTTCAAAATATTCAAAGTCATACTAATAATAATCAAACAATTTTAACAATATACAATACTCAATGTGCTACAACTTTGAGATAGTTAATACAAGGGAAATTTCAATATATACAAGACTACGATGGTTCTAAATTCAAAGTCACCGAGTTATCGGAGGGGAAGAAGACCGATGAAGTACCTTGTTAAAAGAGATTTGAAAAGAAGATCTTGAAAAAAGTTGAGGGGAGTCAGACCTCGCAAAGTAAATTAATACTATGGTCATGTTATGCACTCCTGAGGATTTCAAATGATACATATATGTATATATTTATAATGTATTACATTTATAAATTCAAATTTCATAATATAATGATTTTATTCGAAAACATGTATGCATTTCCTATATCAATATCATGTCACATAACCATCATAATCACAAATCACAAATAATAGTGGAGGACTGACGAATGACCCTATGACATACCCCTTACCTATAGATTATAGTTATAGGGACTCTCTTGCTTCACACGGGCCACTTGGTCCAAATATAGTAGACTGCCGTCCGAGAGTCACACTCAACCAAACTGCCATAGCCTTACTATGATATGATTGTCGTCCAAGAGTAAGCTGAACCAAATTGCCACATTCACGCTACCATATCATGTACCATATATCAGTTGGCATCCGAAGCAAGCTTGATCGAACTACCCCAACCATCTCGTATCTCAATCAATGGATCCATCAATGGATCAAATACTAACCTAAATCCATACATGACCAATTGAGTCACTATGCGCACAGCCTATTGACGCCCACTAGGTAGTTCATACCACAACAATCCTCCACATCATCATATATCAAGACAAGCATAACATTGCACAACAAAAATATATGTACATGTGTCAACTCATATGCATAAATATCATGTATGCATATGATAATGATGGTGATTTTCATGATGAATATAAGAATGAGTTCTAATGCAAGCTCATAACCATGAATATTAACTCACAGGTATAATGAACTTCTTCCTGCCAAACTTAATGTCTCGAAGTGGAAGGTTCTACTCCTGATTGATCTATAGAAAGAAAAATAGGAATAACCATTAGGATTTAAAACCTAAATCAATTTTAGATACCTCGAGAATAAGACCATAACTTAATACTAAAGAACTCTATTTTCTATTTAAAAAAATGACAATGTCATATTTTACAAGGAGCTTACTGAAAATTCGGCAAAGTTTTCTTTGTAAAAAGACATCCCCCTTCTAAAAGAATGGTCATTTCTACAATAAAAATACACTTATATATCTATTAGTAACCACATCTCAAATTGGGCCCCCAAACTACATTTCAATGCCCAATTGAGTTCACATTTACATCGCAAAATCCATAATAATTCAATTCACAATTCAAGTACACCAATTTCTAACTCATAAACCCTCATTTATATTCAATACATCTAAATATTCTCAATTTTAATCAACAACAACTCAATTTAAACAATTTCATGCATTTCTATAAGAGCATAACTCTTTCTAAATTTTTATCTCACAAACTATAAAGAATTTCAATGCATTGATTTTATGAAAATTGATCCATATAATATTTTGGAAATTTTAAAATTATTTGCAATCATTTTTGAGTTGGTCGAACAATCACCACCATCATTGGAGCGTGGGGTACACGTGTTAGCACTGAAGAGACGGTGAATGGCATCACCTACCCAAAAATGACGAATTAACCTCCAAGAATCCAATGGCACTAGTTTTGCATCGAAACTCCTTCCGGTTTGTGAAAATGGATGGATTAAAGCTCAAAGGTAACCCATCTTTGTTCACCAGTAAAATGGGTCGACTAGTGTCACGTTTCTCTCCTTTCCTACATTTTTAGGGTTGTTAAACATAATGGTGGTGTTAGTTTCTCCCAAAAATGACTAAAAATAGGATAGTTTCTCCAAAAAGTGACTAAAAATAGGAGATTTATAACTTACCTAAATGAACTGAAATTTCCAATCATGATTCCTCTAAATCTAGATTGTTTTTTATGAAATAAGTTGAGGAATTTTCTAGAACATCCTGGGAGCTTTTTGTAGAATCCTAAATCGTTAAAAATGATGGTCGAACGGTGAAGGTATGAGTGTCAGAAGTTAGAAGTGAATAGTAATCTTTAAGGAAAAGGGTTTAAGAAAAAAATGAATTTAAGCTTTCTTAAGCTCAATTTATACTTTTCTAGGCTTTTTTTTTCCTTATTAGAGTCCATTATGAGTAACTTAACAAAAATTTTGGATCATTACAATAAGTTTCTCCAATATATAGGCAATTATCATATCAAACACCAAGCCATTTTTAAGGAGACGTTAAATCAACATCCTTAAATATTAAGGTGTCTTTCGTGGAATGGAAGACCATTCCAGTAAGTTGATAAAGCTAAACAATCACAAGAAAACTCCAACATGATTCTATAAGTTCCTTATTTATTTGATATTCCTTGAAAAAATAGATGCAGATAATAGTGGAATATTAAGTACAATTTTATTATTTTCTTAAACTTTTCTCATTCCTTTTTACTTTTTATTTTATCCTTTTGTTAGTTTGATTCAAGTTTCTTAATTTAAACTTTAAATATAAATGGATATGTTAAGATTGAAAATCTTAATTATTTTTTAGATTTTTTATCAGATTTCAGAGAGAAATATGATATTCATAAATTTGGATTAAGCAAAAAGATATTAAGTTAGTACAAAAGAATAAAGAGAAAGCTAATGACTACCTATTACAGAACAACGACCAAAGGTAAAAAGAAGAAGAAAATGTGAGAAGCAAGATAGAGGAACCCATACTCGACAACTTGACCAGCTCAGAGAAGAAGATTGCCTTCAATGGTTCAACCCTAATTAGGAAGCATTTGGAGACTCTTTCGGTGGTAGATTGGTTTCAATTTATGTCCTTTGTTTCAATAATTAGGTTTTCAATTTCATAAAACGATGTGGTTTTGGCTTCACCTTTGGTGACGAATACAAATTAGTGGTGAAAAATGTGAACTTTATTTTCTTTGCCAAACCCTATTCCCATAAATTACACTCTATATATTATAGAAATTATATATAATATATAAATTATATATAACAATATAGAATTTATATATAATAAATAAATAATTATGATTAAATAGAATGATATAATAAATAAGATATGAGAAAATTTATCTATTATCTATACATTCATAAATCATTATACTAGTTACAATTATTACCTATAAATTAATATATCATTATATTAATTACCATATATAGTTATATTAATTGCAATATAATTAAAAAATAATTACAATATAGTAAAAAATGGAAATCAATATTAAATATTAATATCATATTCTTAAAAATTAATTTATTATTATTGACAATAATTGTAAGTCAAAAAGTAAATTTACAAAAAATTTGTTAAATATATAAAAATATATGATAACATTGGCAATGTTTCTCTGAATTCGTCACAAAATGTTGACGTTTCTATGAATTTGTCATAAAATGTTAGGCTTTTGGTGACGTTTATCTGAATTCGTTGCCTAATGCTAAGACCATTAACAACGTATCTTTTAATTTGTCGCCAAATGTTAAGAACATTTGCAATGTTTCTCTTATTTGATCACCAAATGTCTTCATGTGGCGATGTTTTCTGAAATTGTTACCAAATGTTTGCCATACTCTTCAAATATTATCAAAGATGACGTCGTCTATTTAATAATAAACGACATCGTTTTCGTTTCAATTTTAAAGCCAAAGACGAAGCCATCTTCATCTTTGACTCTTCTCGGTTTTCATCCATTTTGCATTGAAGAAGCCTTGCATGTGGTCGATCTTCCTTATTTGTTGTGGTGGTCTCCAGTTATTCGTCCGTCTAGGTAAGTCTTTTACCTTATGTACTGTTATTTTGTTCTCCTTTCATTCTCTGGATTGTTAAGTTATGCTTTTCTATTGTTCTTTTCTGTTAAGTTTTGATTGTCAAAGCTTTTTTCTCATGTAAATATGAATTCTTGAAGTATGAGCAGAATATACTGTTTGTGCTGTGGTTGACATAATTAGGGCTAGCAAAAAATCGATTTCAAACCAAACCGGTTTCTGACAATTCGAAAAAAGATAAAATTTTCATAACCCTAAACTGATTTGAAACCAAAATTTTTTTACCAAGCTGACCCAGAATGGAACAGGATTGCAAAACACCCAACCCGGTTCGGAACAAGTTTGTTTAATTTTAACCAATAGCAAAGGGTTATTAAATTGCACCATCTTCTTCCCATCTCTTTTTTCTGTAAAACCAATCAAAAAATTATAGCAAAGGAAGCTAAATTATGGTTGTCTAGTTGAAGTTCAAATCAAACAAACGGTAAGTCTATAACCAAATTCAAAAAAACAAAAATACAACTACCAAATTCAAAATCTCGAACAAAATTATTGCAAGAAGCCACAAAGGCACAAACAGTACACCAAATCTAAAACCAGTACACTACATTGTTCATACTACAAATTCAAACCAAATAAAACATGCAAGAAATAACAAATACTTCTTCATCAAACTCCTCATATCTCACTCTTCATGTCCCAAAGACTCTATGATATGAGAAAAAACAATCAAATGATGACACAAGTTAGCAAATATATATATAACAATCAAAACTTAATATAATAAATTAGAATAAAGTAATGATTTTTTGCCTCTTTTAAATTCAAATCGGACAATTTTAATCGACTTTAAATGTTTGGTGCTGATCAATTTTAAAAATTCAGACATTTTGTTCGATTAGGTCAACCCGAATCCAAATTTAATTTTAATTCGGACAAAAATTGGTCAACTCGGTTTAAATTTGGTCAAAATAATTCTAACCTGTATCTGATTTTTTCTAGATTGGATAGGGTCGGGTTATCGATTCGGACAAAATTTTGCCAAGCCTAGACATAATACACCTAATCTAGAGTTGCTTTGTTATCTTACCAATGGGTTTCTGTAAGGCCATTGTTGCTTTCCATGCACACTCGGCCTTGCTTGTAACGTGTAAAATGCTTTTAGGCCTTGTTTTATTGGCAAGAAAGTAAAGTAAATTTAGAATCTCATTTTTCGGAAAATAAATTTATGAAAAGTAAAGATATTCATATGTTTGGATACTTATAAAAATTCTAATAGGAAAGTTGGGAGGATTCTTATTATAATGTTTGGTATATAACAATTTCATGAAATGTAATTTAATTTTGACTTATGTTTCCAATTATATCCCTACAAACTGAATAAAAATTGAAATCATTAAATAATGTTAATTTGTAATACAAGTTATATCATTAAATGTTAATTTTTTCATTCATGATATTCTAATCATATAATATTGTTATATCATAAATATAGTATTGAAAAATACTAAAAAACATCAACCGAGTACAAAGCTAAATCTTAAAATTCAGATTAAATATCAAAATTTTTTCTAACATCAAAAATAAAAATAAAAATAGTGCATTATTATTAAATTTATTATTCTTAATATTATTATTTATTTTATACTTATTATTAATTTTATTATTACTAAATTTATTAATTTTATCTTTTACATTTATTATTATTATTAATAATATTATTAATTTTATTATTAATATATTTATTATTATTATTATTATTATTATTATTATTGTTGTTGTTGTTATTATTATTATTATTAATTTTTTACTTATTATTATTCTTATTATTATTAATTTCATTAATTGTGTTAATTACATTTATTATTATTATTATTAAATTCATTATTATTATAAAGTTGTCGTAAAGTTGAGTGAGAAGGAAGGGTTAAATTGGTTAGCATATTTTAATATTAAATTCATGAAGAAAGTAATACAAATACCAAGAGGGGTGATAAGATTTAGAATCCAAGTAAAGTGCTACTACTTTCCTTAGATTAAGAAAGTTTTTACTTTCCTAACTACTAAAAAAAAAGAACCAAATATGATAATATAAATTTTAAGAAAAAGATTACTTTTCTAAACAAGAATCCATGTCAATCAAACAAGGTCTTAATGTCAACGAATACCTTGTTGGGTGTTGGGCTGCCTTCTTATGTGGAGAAAGGCCCAAAAATCATTAGCCCACTTGCTAGCATTCTTATTGGTATTTTCTGGTTGGGACTAAAATAAGGCAGCTTGATCAACTGCACGATTGGAGGTTACTTGTGGCCTGATTTGGCTAAAATTTTATCAGCATGTTTGGGACATCTTATTCTTCATTCTCAACGGTGAAGATCTGGTTTTGAGCTCTCCAGGTCAGATTTTTCTTGATCGTTTCTGAGGCTTTGTTCTTGAATTTTTTTTAATTTCTTTTCTTCTTGAAAGTTTTGGTGCTTTGTGTTGATTGACTGGCTGATTGCACTTATTTGTGCACTTGATTTAGACTCTTTTAAAACCCAATTTGATTATAGTGGAGCATGGTCTATGGTATGGTTTTTACCTTTGATTTGAGGGGTTCCATGTTATTGTCTCTTATTTATTTGTGCTGATTTTTTTCTGCCAGACTTTTATATTGCTCCTCGAATATTCTTGCAACGAGGGAATTTGGTGATTGTGTTGATTCCCATCATATTTAAGCATTTGCTTGTTACTCTTTATGTCTCTTTGGCTCTTCGTTATTGTCCAATAGTAATTTGAACGAGAATGCTATTTTGAATTGAACGTAACCTTTTTTGAATCCTTATATGAGCAGTAGGAGTAGTCCCTTCACCTTTTAAGGCTCACGCATATTGTATTGAAATTAGTATCAGATTGGCTTATGGTATGATACTGTATTGATATTGATCAATATTGGATACTGTTTTGGGTAATATTTTAAATTTATAAAATAGTCCCTAAATTTTTTTAAAAATTACAAAATAGTCTATTATCATATTATACACTTGTACTGTATATTTTTAACTATGTCTTTAAAAATAAAAATAATAAATAATAATCACAATTAATATATAATAACAATAATTTTCAGATATTTCACATATAAATAATAATCACAATTTATATGAAAAAAGACAATTATTATCATACAAATATAAAATTAAGAACAATATAAAGTATTTAAAATATTACAATTTAATTTAATTTTTAAAATTAATTTTATAATTACTAATAAATATAATTAAATTTAAAAATATTTTCTAAAAATATATTTCAAATAAATTTTGATTTAATAATTAAAAATATATAAAATAAATATTAGTTTATAAATAATAATT
>JANZXP010000004.1:8889996-8901539 GCA_027576715.1 Erythroxylum flavicans | reverse complement strand
ACTCCTTATAAGGGTGTGGTTACCTCTCCCTTGTAGACGCGTTTTCCAGTTTTGGGTGAGTCTGGAAGAACAAAACCATGCGGGCCAAGCCCAAAGCGGACAATATCTGCAAGCGGGTGTTCTGGGCTGTTACACTTATGCTATTATCAACTTATCTTAGTTTAAATAACATCATATCCCATCTTATCATTTAGTTTAGATTAAATCATGCACAACCTGATCATGTAGTTTAGATTGCATCAAAGTTAAATCAATTCATCTTATCTCAAACCATGTATAAATACAATGGAGGTTGTAAAGCAATATAAATTAAAAAATCAATAAAATACTCTACTTCTAATTTCTCAACTTTGTTTTTCTTTCAATTATCAAAACAATGTGTATCAGTTAACTAAAACAAATACAAACGTGCATCTTAGATTCTAAAAGCATACGCATAACTTAAACTTTAAAAATATACATACATCTTAAATTCAAAGTCAATAGTCCAAGTATTATTATTACCATCTACTAATGAAATGAAAAATGTGGAATAAGATGTGTAAAATACCAAGAAGAAATAAGGCAACAACAACTTCTCAACATTCATATATAGACATGGTAATTATGGCTTGGCCTGGCCCTTAACCTGCCCATTTTTTTCCAAAACGACGTCATTTAGGATTTTTTTTACTTTAAAAAATTAATAGGTGGGCCATAGGCCGGTCAGCCCGTCGGCAGGCCAGGCCACGGGCCGACCACAGGCCATCATGGCCTGGGGCCGAGCTGCCTATTCATATGATATAGAAGTGCAGGTGAATTCACTAACTTATATAAATGATTGTTACACTTTGACAACTATAATCCATTTTGTGTGACTACATAATTTAACCATAAACTCACAACCGTAACTCATTTTGTATAATTACATAATTTAACCATAACTTACAACTACAACAAATTTTGTATTACGAAATTCAACTATAATTATAACTTATATAGTGTGATTATATCATTCAACCATAACCATACCTATTTTTGTGTTTTTACATAATCCTACATTTCAACTATAAACTTATAAGTATAACTCATTATGTATAATTACATAATTCAATTATAAATTCACAACTTTCTAACTTTTTAATCAATATCGTAAAGTTAATTTTCATTAGATATCATTCTTTCTAGTTTTCCTCTAAAAACCATAAAGAATACACACACACACACACACACACACACACACACACACACACATTAATAATTTGTAAACTTTAACTTTAAATTATAAAAGAATAATTTTAAATATAATGAAAAATGAAAAATCACACTAATTTGTATAGTTTAGATATGATTACTAAGAAAATAGTTAATATTCACAAAATTAAAATTTAATAATTGATTTATCTCTAAATTTTGTAACTAAATAATGTTGTTAATTTTATTTATTATTTTCAACTATAAACTTGTAAAATGTAAATTGTAATCGATAAAAATCATAAATTTCACAACCAAATTCTCAATGATGCAACACCCACCACAATTTTTTTCAAACTCAAGCCACAAATTTATCAATCCACAATTCCACATATCAACTATCAAGTATCACATTCTACAACTACAAGTCTCTGTGCATATTGCAGAAACCAAAAGCCACACCTAAACCACACTATACATGACAAAACTAAGAGATAAGCATTTGAACAAAAAGTCCACTGATCCACCATTGTCATTAACTCGTTCAACCTTCTGTGGGACAATTTACACACAAAGCATAGGAGGATGCAGAGTTGAAGAAGATGAAGTAGACAATCGCAAGACTCAAGCAATGAAGGCCGGCAGCAATAGAGAGTCGAAAGAAGAAGTAGCAACAACGACACGGAGCAACGACATGAAGACGATGTTAGATTATTTTAATAATCACAAGTGTGACCCATATTACTTTATTTAATTCTAATATAAAGTGAGCATAAAATAATGGTAATTGGACTTGTTAGAGGAAATTAGAGTCATTAAGGTATAAAATAAAGAAACCCTTCCCTCTATCTTCAAGTTGAAGAAATGTTTACAGATATCAAAACATATACATTCTCGCACTATTGAAAAGAATGAAGAAAGGGAATAAGGTGAGAGTGGATAAAGTTTTGCATAAAGAAGGAATTTGCTAAAAAGAAGAGATTACACGAGTATGGATCAAGGTTAGTATTTCGCTCTTTTCTTTATAGCACTAATTTTAGGGTTTGAAGGTATTAAATTAATTGTGTCATAAATGTTCTTGGGTGAATTCTATGCTTGTAATATTGCTTAGATTGTTAAAGAATTAATTTACATATGGTTTCAGAGCAGATTATAAAATTTTGATTTATATTAGAGTTAACCCTAAAATTATCGGTAGCAATCAATATTGCTTTGAGGTTATAGAAGATTATTTATTGTTTCATTGTAATCTCTCGATGAAGGCCATCTTATTTCTCAATTTCTAGATTTGAATTAATAATTTAATGATCCCTTTATAATAACAAGTCATAAATTGTCGAAGGTTGTAGGGTTATTGTCATTAGCATGTTTATTTGTTTTTTGAATTAAAAACCAAAAGGCCTATACCCTAAAGACCTAGTGGGACCATAATTGTGTTTTGGTGTTGAAACATCAAATCGTTATTTACATGCATTAATTGAAGTTTGACCAGTAAAGCTAGAGAGAAACAAAAGGTTAAAGAAAGTTTTTATGGACCACCATCAATATCTTTGGTTTTATGTTTCTGGAAAACAAAAAGTTAAAGAAAAGTCAAGGTTTTTATTGGATCCACTATTAAGACATTGGATTTGTGTTGTATTTAATTATTTACTGCATTTTTATGAGATCTGAAAAATGTGTTTTCTGTTTCTGGAAAACAAAAGAGTTAAAAGACAAGGTTTCGTGGGGCTCACCGTAGAGAGACTTTTGGTTGTTGTTGTAAAGTAGAATGTTTAGAGGTTAAAATGTATGAAAACTGTGAGTCCTTTGTTGAAAAGTCTTTAGGTATATTTTGTTGGGATTGATAGAAAAAAATTTTTAAAATAAAGGTTAAAAAGGGTCAGTTATGTTTTGGTCCTTATAGTTTTTGGACTATTATAATCTAGTAATAAAATTACAGTTTTGTCCCTAAAAGGTTTTTAGACCTTACAGTATCATCTTTCAACATTAAAGTTGAATTCCAAAATTCTTATATAGTTACTAATGAAATGTTTACTATATACAAAGCTTGTTAGTCATCAAAGTGAACTTGCTTGAAAATATATTTAGACATTTAATTATGCATTCTTTCAATTGTTCATGTTATACGATGTTAACAAATGACATAATAGATAAACTGAACAATTGAGATTATAAATTATAATGTTAGGAGATCACCCAAAGGTGGATCATCCTATAATTAATAAAATTAAAGAGACTTATCGACCTACTTGGTGATTATGTTTATATATCCAAAGATAACATGCATACTAGCTTGAGTATGATTGACTGTTTATCAAAATGTGTATATAAATGTTGTTAGCATCATTATGGATTAAGGATATATGTTTAAGTATCACCCAAAAGTGAACTTATATATATATATATATATATACTCAAAGTATTAATGTGTGAGTTTGTTTTTACATTTGCAGTTTCTAGTAATTTGTTAGCTATAAGCAATGGTCTTATCAAGTTCAATGGGTTAAACCATGTCGATTGGTCAGAGCAAATCCAATTTCAATTGGGTATTATGGATAAGGACTTGGCATTAGTTTCAGAGAAGCCTGCAACCATTACTAAGACCAGTACCCAAACTGAAAGGACATATTTTGAGGCTTGGGAAAAGTCTAATAGGTTGAGTCTAAACTTGATGTGATTGACAATGGCTGAAAATGTTAAGCCATCAATGCCTCATATGGACAATGCAAGGGAATTCATGATGAAAATCAAAGATTACTCACAATCAGATATAACTGACAAGTCTATTGTAGAAAGCTTGATGAGCAAATTAATGACCAAGAAGTTTGACTGGTCATAACCTATCCATGATCATATAACAGGCATGTCAAATTTGGCTACAAAGTTAAAATCAATGCGCATAGATGTGAGTGAACCCTTCCAATAGTGTTCATCATCAACTCACTTCCTCCTAAATTTGTTCAGCTCCAAGTGAATTATAACACTCTGAAGGAAAAATGAAACTTTCAAGAAATCAAGGCCATGTTGGTACAAGAATTTGTTCAGCTCTAAGTGAATTACAACACTCTGAAGGAAAAAATGAAACTTTCAAGAAATCAAGGTCATGTTGGTACAAGAAGAAGGGAGATTAAAGAAAATTGAGGAACACTTTGTTCACTTCACAATACACAAAGAAGCTACCAACAGAAAGGGAAAGCCAGAAAAGAAGAGCAACAAGAAGGACAAAGCCCCAATGAAGGTTAATGATGGCCAAATCTATAAAGAGCAGCGTTGTTTCTTAAGCGAGAAAGCTGGTCACCTCAAGAAAGATTGCCTTAAGAGAAAGGCTTGGTTCGAAAAGAAAGGTAAGTACTATGTTTCAATATGTTTTAAATCAAATCTTATTGAGGTGCCCGATAATACCTGGTGGTTAGATTCAGGTGTAATTACTCATGTGTTACATATTATGCAGGGATTCCTTTCGATCCCAACCATAAACGGAACGGAAGAATTCCTATATATGGGTACCAAAATGAAGGCATGAATAGAAGAAATAGGGATGTACAGATTAATCTTAGACGCTAGTTATAATCTAGATCTTGAAAAGTGTCTTTATGTTCTTAAATGTGATAGAAATTTAGTTTTTGTTAGTAAGTTGGATCAGATAGATTTTAATTTCAATGTTGGAAACGCTTTTTTTCTTTGTATAAACAATAATAATATTATGGTTCTGGTATATTAATAGATGGTTTATATCATTTCAACCTTAATGTTAATTATTCTGAATCCCTATTTCATGTTAAACATAATATTGGTAATAAACGTAGTGCACATAATGAACACTCTGCTAACTTGTGGCATCAAAGGTTAGGCCACATATTTAGAGAAAGGGTGATGAAGTCAGTGAAAAGTGAAATCTTACCTCAACTAGATTTTACTGAATGGGATGTATATGTAGATTGCATTAAAGGAAAGCAAATCAAACGCATATCTAAGAATTCAGCCACAAGAAATACTATGTTACTTGAATTAATACAAATTGATATATGTGGTCCATTTCATGTCTCATCTTAGAGCAGTGAAAAGTATTTTATCACCTTTATTAATGACTATTCACGTTATTGTTATCTCTATTTACTGCATGAAAAGTCTCAATCAGTGGACATTCTTGAGTTGTTCATTAATAAGGTAAAAAGGTAGTTAGATAGAAAAGTGAAAGTCATAATGTCTTATTGAGGTAGTGAATATTATGGTAAATATGATGCGAATATACAAGTCCAAGTCCATTTGCAAAATTTCTTCAATGTCGGGGCATTTGTGCACAGTATACAATGCTTGATATACCACAACAGAATAATGTAGCTGAAAGACAGAATCATACTCTTATGGATATAGTTCGGAGTATGTTAAGTTACATAAATGTACCTTTATCTTTATGGATGTATGCAATAAAGACAGCTATATATTTACTTAATAGGGCTCCTAGTAAAGCTATTCCTGTGACACCTTATGAATTTTGGACAGGTAGGAAACCTAAATTGAGGCATTTGCATGTTTGGGATTGCCCAGCCAAAATAAGGATTTATAATCCTTATGAAAGGTAACTTGAACAATTAGTGGTTACTTTATCGGTTATCCATAAAAGTCCAAAGGGTATATATTTTATTATCTTAACCATGGTATAAGAATAGTTGAGTCTGGTAATGCTAGGTTCATTGAAAATGGACAAATCAATGGGAGTGGGGAACCATGAAAGGTGGATATTCAAGAGATTCAAGTGGAAAATCCTTCACCTAATGTCTCTTCTTAAGTTGTTGTTCCTCTTATTGTATCATACTCACGCAACATATCGGAACAATAAGTTAATATTCCAAACCTACAAGAAGTGAATGTCAATAATGAACTAGTAAATAATGTGCAAGTCACAAATGATCAAGTGATATCACAAGAAATAATATTGCGAAGGTCTATAAGAGAGAAAAGACCAAGTATATCAGAAGATTATGTGGTGTATTCACTTGAGCATGAGTATGACTTGAGCATTGATAAGGATCCAGTCTTATTTAAAGAAGCCATGAAATGTAATAATTCTAAAAAATGTCGCAATGCTATGAAAGAAGAGTTAAAATATATGGATGATAATAAAGTATGAGAATTAGTTGAGTTACCTGAAGGCTCAAAGCAATTAGGCTGTAAATGGGTCTTTTAAGATCAAAAGAGATTTGAAAGGTAATATTGAAAGGTACAAAGCCAAACTTGTAGTCAAAGTTTATACTCAAAAGGATGGCATTGACTTTAAAGAGACCTTCTCTCCAGTTTCAAAGAATGACTCTTTAAGAATTGTTATGGCATTCGTAGCTTAATATGTTTTAGAGCTTCACCAAATGGATGTAAAGATCAATTTTCTGAATGGTGACTTAGAAGAAGAAGTTTATATGGACCAACTAAAAGGTTTTGTGACTTGAAAAAAGGAAAATATGGTGTGTAAATTAAAGAAGTCAATATATGGTTTGAAACAAGCTTCCCGAAAGTGGTATCTTAAGTTCACTGGTACCATTACCTCTTATAGTTTTGTAGAGAACATTATTGATAGGAGTATCTATATGAAGGTCAGTGGGAGCAAGTTCATTATTTTGGTATTATATGTTGACGATATTCTTTTAGTTGCTAATGATTTAGGCTTGTTACATGATGTAAACAAAATTTTCTCTAATAATTTTGAAATGAAAGACATGAGTGACGCATCTTATGTGATTGGAATAGAAATATTACTTGACAAGATACAAGGATTGTTAGGGCTATCTCATAAAGGATTTATCAGTGAAGTATTAGAGAGATTTAGGATGGAAAATTGTTCAGCAAGGGTAGTTCCAATTCAGAAAGGGGATAAATTTAGTGAAATGCAATGTCCCAAGAACGATTTAGAATGAAAGGAAACGGAATCTATTCCCTATGCATCTGTAGTTAGGAGTTTGAGGTATATTCAGACTTGTACTTGGCCAGATATCAGTTTTGCAATTGGAATGTTAGGCCGATGTCAAAGTAATCCCATATTGGACCACAGGAAAGCTGCAAAGAAAGTTCTTAGGTATTTACAAGGCACTAAGGATTACATAATCACATACAGGAAATCAGATCACTTAGAAGTGGTCGGTTATTCAGATTCAGACTATACTAGTTGTGTAAGCTCGAGAAAATCTACCTTTGGTTATCTATTCCAACTAGCTGGAGGGGCAATTTCTTGGAAGAGTAAAAAGCAGTCTGTCATTGCTACTTTCACTATAGAGGCCGAATTTGTGGCATCCTTTGAGGCCACTATTTAAGCATTGTGATTGTGGAACTTTGTCTCAGTGCTAGGTATTGTCGACAATATAGCTTGACCGCTAAGAATTTATTGTGATAATTCTGCAGCTATCTTCTTCTCTAAAAATGATAAGTATTATAAGGATGCTAAACACATAAAGTTGAAATACTTGCCAGTCAAAGAAGAAGTGCAAAAACATAAAGTGTCGATTAAGCATATTGGAACTGATCTAATGGTAGCGAATTTGTTAAAATTATCGCCTAAAACATTTACTGGCCATATTGAAATGATAGGCATTATAAATAAGTCCTTGTTAGCATGAGATCATGTTATATATATACATATGTTTGGATAATTGCTATTATTGTTTTGACACTTATGAATTCAATTAATGTTATGTTTTTGCTATTTGTTAGTTTTCACATTATGTAATGTATATGTATTATTTTATTGTGATGACAAATTATGTTTTGAGAAACATTAAAGTTGAGAATTAAAGTGTTTCTCAATTACAATTATTTTGAGTTGAGATGAATGTGTGATACATGGAAGAAATCATGTCGTTAGATGACTTGTGACCGTAATGATCCCATTATTTCAATTCATTCAAGTTTGATGGCTTGACAGATTCAATATATGGTGCACAATTATGTTGTTGGATCTTCGAGTGGTAACATGGGTCAAATGGGAGATTGTTAGATTATTTTAATAATCATAGGTGTGACCTATATTACTTTATTTGATTCTAATATAAAGTGAGCCCAAAATAATGGTTATTGGGCTTGTTAAAGGAAATTAGAGTCATTAGGGTTATAAAATAAAGAAACCATTCCCTCTCCCTTCAAGTTGAAGAAGCGTTTACAGATATCAAAACACATACGTTCTTCCACTATTGGAAAGAATAAAGAAAGGGAAGAAGGAGAGAGTGGATAAAGTTTTGCGCAAAGAAGGAATTTGTTAGCAAGAAGAGATTACACAAGTATGGATCAAGGTTAGTATTTCTCTCTTTTCTTTATAGCACTAATTTTAGGGTTTGAAAGTGTTGAATTAATTGTGTCATAAATATTCTTGGGTGAATTCTATGCTTGTAATATTGCTTAGATTGTTAAATAATTAGTTTGCAGACGATACCCAGTAATGATAGAGAAGCAACAACGATGGAGAAGCAATAGGATGGACAGCAGAGCAATGACGATAGGCAAGAGAAGAAGAGTCGGGATAGAGAGAGGTTAGAGCCTCAATGGTGTTGTGTTTGGTTTTAGACTTTGGTTGTGTGTGTGAGAGAGAGAGAGAATGAGAGTGAGAGGCAGGCGACAAATAGAAATTAAGGTCTTTTTTAATACTTCATTTTTCAATATTTATAAAACCATCTTGGTATTTATTGGTATTAGTGATACTAGGTGAAATCATCAGTATTAAACGATGCCTATATTTGATATAATATTTTTAAATTTTATACCATTTTTTTATTGATACCATATGAAATTCATAACTCTTTGGGGAGTTCTACAAGAAAAAACACACAAATGAAACCTTTTATAGTTGGTTGACTCTACCAAATTATCTTATATTTGATCCTTACGTTGGAAGTTAGATATAATAATTCTTTTTTAGAAGATACAACATTTTAATTCGCAATTTTCAGTATATGATTAGTTCGAATTTCATTCTTTAATAGTTTCATATCCAAATTCTTATTTTTGTATAAAATTTATTCCTACATTAGTTTTTATGTGACGAGCAAATTATTTAATTAATTACTAGAATAAGTGATTTTGGAAAAGAAAAAGAGAAGAAAAAAACAAAAATGTTGCGTTACTTGTGAATTTCCGTTTTGGAAAAATGTGCAAATTCACGCTTAGGCCATGGCATTAGATATGTTAAGCCATACCATTATCTTACTGCCTGTTCGGTTCAAAAAATAGAATAGATAAGGAATAAAATAGTTATTCTAAGGTATAGAAAAGAAGAGGAATAGAATAGAATAGCTATTACTTTGTTTTGTTCAAAGAATGGAATAGATAAAGAATTTTTATGTCAATGTTTAGTTTGTAAATATAAACTTGGAATGACAAAAAAGTAACTAACAAAAGAGCAAAGTGTCCTTATTATTATTATTATTATTATTATTATTATTATTATTATTATTATTATCATCATCATCATTTTATTTTTATTTTTATTTTTTAAATTCCTCATTATTATAAATTTTGTTTTTATTATTAATAAATTCCTTATTATTATAAAATAATTAAATTTATTAATTATTTTTATTTTATTATTAATTTTTTTCTTAATATTATTAAATTTATTATTCTTATTAATTTTATTATTCTTATTATTATTAATTTTTATTTATTATTCTTATTTTTGTTATTTTATTAATTATATTTATTATTATTAGATTCCTTATTATTATTATTATTATTATTCTTAATTTTATTATTCTTATTATTATTAATTATTATTATTAATTTTCTACTTAGTTTTAAAATTTGTTATAATAAAATTAATAATAAGAAGAAGAATAGTAAGTAGCAAATTAATAATAATAATAATTAATAAGAATAATAAAATTAATAATAATAATAAATTGATAATAATAATAATAAGAAAAATAATAATAATAAGGAATTTAATAATTAATATTACTAAATATAATTAATATTAATAAGAATAATAGTAAGTAGACAATTAATAATAATAATAATAATAATAATTAATAATAAGAAGAAGAATAAATTTAATAAAAATAAGAAGAAAATTAATAATAATAAGGAATAGCTAACGTTTAGGAAAAGTTATTCCGCGAGTTTTTGCAAACCAAACAAATTAATTATTAATAACAAGGAATAGGTGGGTAATAGAATTCCTATTACCCCCAACCAAACAGCCCATAATAATAGAATTTCTATTCCATTAAACCAAACATACCGTTACTATTTAGGTTTCTCTTTGCCCTATATTAGTCTTAAATTCCTTTCCCTCCCTACTAAGTATGTTGTACTTCCTAAGGCTATCATGAAGATTTTTCTATCTCCTTTGTTCATTATCCTTTCCCTACTAAGCTATTAAATAATCTCTGCATGATTTACTATGGTTTCTTCAAGCCTGCAGAGAAGTTGAATGATGTTCTAGATGCCTGTAAAATAATCATAACAGAAGAATAGATGAAGCAATGTTTCTAGTTAAGTTTTACAAAGTCTATAGACGTTAATGAGTCGCAATCTATCGATTATTTCTAGTTTTTGCTTCATTAATAGCCAAATTAGGAAATAAACTTTAAGAAGCTTAAACCATATTGTAATATACCATGCTACTTTTTTTATGTTAAATGCAAAAATTTTATTGCATAAAGAGCTATTGCATTGGCTTAAGGAGTGTTTTAACCATGGAAAGGAGTCAACTTGTCTAAGGTTTGGCATGTAGTTTGGGATATTTGCCAGAATCAAGGAAGAACCAGTATAACTACAAAACCACTGATCACCCTCCATGGATTCAGCTTAGAACTTTTAGGAAAGAGGTGCTTTTAACGTTGGCATTAAAGAGGTCCTATTTAATAAACCAAACTTACTCAAATTATCAAACCATAGAGAAGCACTCATGTCATTTCTAATTTTGCATTGAATATATTGTTCGAGATGTTCCCTCAGCTTGAGTAATTTTGACATAAACCATTTAGTTATGGGTTTAATGTTGACCTCCTAGAAGCTTTGATCTTTCAAGAAGTAAATATGAATCTACCTGAGGTATAACTCCTCTTTATTTGATAAGATTGTCTAAATTCTTTTAGCTATAAGAACTTTGTTAATTAAGAATATTGGAAGAATAACAAGACCCCCTTCATCCTTTGGCATACAAACTTTAGTAACACTTAACCTTCACCATAAAATTCTTAGTTAAGTCACTCGACCACATGAATCTTCTCATCATCTTCTTAGTGCCTGTTTGGTTGAGCTTATATCAGTAGAGCTTTTGTCAATAGAGCTTTTGTCAGTAGAGCTTTTTTTAGAAGAGCTTTTTTAAAAAGTCAGTAGACTGTTTGGCTGTCAATTAAAAAATAGCTTTTTAAAAAGAGCTTCATACA
>JANZXP010000004.1:8856491-8889896 GCA_027576715.1 Erythroxylum flavicans | reverse complement strand
TAATTTTCTACTTAGTTTTAAAAATTGTTATAATAAAATTAATAATAATAAGAATAATAGTGAGTAGCAAATTAATAATAATAATAATTAATAAGAATAATAAAATTAATAATATTGATAATAATAAGAAGAAGAAAAATAATAATAAGGAATTTAATAATTAATATTACTAAATATAATTAATATAATTAATATTAATAAGAATAATAGTAAGTAGACAATTAATTCCGCCAGTTTTTGCAAACCAAACAAAGGAATGATTAATAACAAAGAATAGGTGGGTAATAAAATTCCTATTACCCCAACCAAACAGCCCGTTAGAGAAACTTTCGTTTCTGCAGTATCACCGTGCAGTGATTTACCTGTCGCCTGCCACGTTTTTTATCATATGACTCAAGCAAACTTTTTCTTTCTGTAACATGCTCATTCGCAGCTATGCCTACAGTTCATTTTCCGCTTATTCTGTTTTTTAATTAATAACAAATTTGTCGAAAGTTTCGTTAGTACGTAAAGTCTAGGAAGGTTTAGTAATACTCAACCTTACTTTTAATTACTAAGAAGTTATTTTTGATCTTTTGATTAGTTGTTTAATCAAATGAAGAAAATTTGTGTTGACGCAGATGAATTTTCTTTGAATTTCTTGCTAAAAACTAGGTCTCGGGTGAGATGTGGATGAAATTAGTGACTTGGCTGCTACTATAGATCGTGATGAGGACCAGGTATTGAAGTTTGGTTTTTGTTCAAAATGATTGACCATTTGTACGCTACGCAGTGATGGACTTAACGGATAACATTAACAAAGGTAGCTCTGTGTTTGGCACTGTGAGGCTGTTTCTATGGCTACGTCGGATAAGAGTTGTAATCGTAAAACACATACAGATTTCAGTAATATGGAATGAAAATGGAGAAATATGACAACCATTTGCGCAGAACACACAAAAATATCCTTTTCTGTGAGAATAAAATGTGAAAACGAAGAAGACGAAGTCACTATGACTAGATACCAACCAGAAGAGGCTGAGGCTCGGAAAGTAGGTGGCGGAGGTTAAAATGTGAAAACGAAGAAGATGAAATCCTATGACTATGATACCAACCAGAAGAGGCTTAGGCTCAGAAAGGAGGCGGTGGAGGTCCCCCGGGGCCAGGAGGACCATAACCCCCACCAAAGCAATCTTGCAGCAACCAACAACAGCATAGGCAGTAAAACCTGAAACATCCAAGCATAACCCATTAATAATAGTCATGTGCTCCATGCCCAAGAACATAAGAAGTAGCTTTTAACACTTACAAAGATGACACCATACTGCATATACCATCAGCACACCCTCCAAAAAAACCTCCAGGTCCTCCCCAAGGCCCTCCGGGTCCTCCCCAAGGTCCTCCCGGTCCTCCCCATGGTCCGCCCGGCCCTGGACCCCAACCGGGTCCTCCCCAAGGTCCTCCCGGTCCTCCTGGTCCTCCCCAAGGTCCTCCCGGTCCGCCAGGTCCTCCCCAAGGTCCTCCCGGTCCTCCCCAAGGTCCTCCCGGTCCGCCCGGCCCTGGACCCCCACCAGGCCCTCCAGGTCCTCCCGGTCCGCCAGGTCCCATGATCGCTAGTTTCAAGCACTCCTGAAACTCAGAGGCACTACAGTCGTCGCCAAGTGAAGAAATGCGAATCTTATTATCTTGAAACCAAGCTTTTTCAGTTGGAAGCTTTGGAATTTCCTTGCTTTTGTATCAAAACTTGCCAACTTTTACAAGAAAGCATATGAGTTCCACATATTCTTAACTACCCTTCTTCTTCCACCTACCAGTGTAAAAGTGTACCTGCGTACCAATTTCATGTGCAACATGCACAGATACCTCAAGTTTATTGATGTAGATAGGAGTCTCCGCAAGTGATTTAGTAGTTGGATCACGCTCAAAGTTAGTCCACCATGACTTGTAGCTAATGACTATTAGGTTCATGTATCAAAGAGTGAATACCAGTATTTTGGTAGGAAATTTGATATTTTGGCATTGAACATAATATTTTAATGGGGTAAGCATGACTTTCTTTTTTATTTTTAGAAACATGTTTGCAATTGAAGTTGCGTGTACGTCGCACGTTCTAATATGTTAACGGCCTTAAATTATATCCAACTGATACAAGGACCCAGTAAACATCGTCTTTTGGAGCCTTAGGGTTTAGGGTTCAACAACTTCTGCGTTTAATGTTGTGCTTCAGCCCAACAACGCACATTCCAAGGCGTGGGGTAAAACCTGTATCTGATATCAATACGCCTACTTCAATAGCCCAAGCATGAATGACATTAGAGTTTGCAAGGGCACGATATTGGCAGTTGTTGATCTTCGGAAGCACGACTGATAGAAGTTGATCAGGAGCTCTCAAAAGGACAATGATTTCATAGTTATGTCCTTGTTTTCTATTCCTTGGAATTTTGCCGATCGATAACCAAAAAATGCCTGGAATTCTAGCAATGTCTTTGTTATTTTACTTTGAAATTTCGCCCGGGATGCCACTGAAATTGTTATCGAGACACGGAAGTGTTTCATTTGTTGCAAGTTATTTCAGAAATGAGTCATTCTAGTAAGTCAAATTTACTTGGCCTTGGATCAGCAGAGGAAACTAAAGACGAAAATGCAAGAGAAAGATAAGAAGGAAAAAAGATCTCAACCTCCAGTTCTGGGGATAAAACAAATTTCCCACTTCATGGTGTGACGGATGAGGCTCAAGTTGCATGCTTGTACATTGCAACCAGATGAATGATTGCAGGAAAAATTGAAAAAGGAAAAGGTGTGCGTGATTCCTGACACTGTTGTACCCAAGCGAGGCCATAAAACGGCCAGTCCAGTGGTGATCAAAGTCTTCATACAGAAATTGACACTAAATACAACCTTGGCAAGACATGGCCTTTTCACCTCGGACATCAAATGTCTCGTGTCAGCCTCTCGTGAATGGGCATGACTAAAATCGGTCCCCCCTGTTTAGCCAAAAAAATGTTTGGACATATTAGCTCTTGGACTAGTGGTCCACTCATGGAGTGAATCATTTATGATCAAAAGTTGCTTAACCAATGAATTCAAGCCATTGGATTTAGGCTTCTTTATCATTTGAGATATGGACCGCAATGGCCATAAATGAACCAGAAAAGAAGTGCAGGCCCACGATAAAAACTTCTCGATTCCTACGGATGGCGTCCACAATTCAAGGCTTGTATTCTCTTTTTCTTTTCGGTGTGAGACTTCACTAACTATGCCTAGTTGTTCCATTTCTTATAGTTCAGCCATTATTGCAACCAAAACCAATTACAACTCTTGCCGCTTGAGAGAGAAGACTTTTAAGCCTTCATGCCATTTAGAGCCTTGGAAAATCTTTGTTGTAGCAGATTAACGATGCCCAATAATTAGCAAAGTTCAAATAGGATTTGACAGTTGAAAATGACACCTTGTTTTTCTGTAATAGGATCTTGCAGAACATTGTCAGCAAGTATACCTGGCTGTTAATGGCAGAAATTCTGAGCTAATAATTAATATTAATACTGAAAATTTTCAGAAAGAAAAGTCGAAGCCATTAAGGTTTATGATTTGTTTTCTAATCGAGAATGATTTAAGATATCATGAAATGCCCACGCCAGTAAAATCTTTTATTCTTCACTGCCTAATAACCTAATCCAATCAATATTATAAAGCATCATGAACCTAAATTTGTCTTCTAGTGGACGACCTTGCAAAGAAAGAAACTTCGTTCAAAGGCTGACCACAGAACATGATGCTTCTGCTTTTTAGGGAGAAATCAAGCCCCCGATCTTAGGATAAGATATTTGTTTCCAGTTCGCTGGTTTCTTTGGGGGATGACTTGAAAGGTGTCACTTAACTAAGTTGCCATTGCACCCAGCCATGTTTTAGGTTCTCCGATGGAAGTGTTGCTTTGATCCTCAAGCCACCCACTTATCACCCCTCTTTTTCAAAAGTAAGTGTTTGGTTGGCCTATATTGGGACTGCCTGCAACCTAATTTCTGGCATCCAAAGTTAATGTCGATGCAAGATTTGGTTTACGTAAATCTCTCTGCATTCTGTTTACTCTTGATTTTACTATGCCAAACCCAATCATCCATCATCATTAAGGTCTTGATTTGCTGCTTACTGGCTCAATTTGTAACTTTCTAAACAAATAATTATTTCCCATTTGCTATTTTTAAGAAAAACTCTGTATAAATGGGTTACAATTTTTTTATACTTTAAAATAATAGTCGCAACATTTTCTACGCTTTTTCCCATTAAACTCTAATCTCACGGTTTAGAAAATTTCAGCATATTTTAGTCCGGATAAGATTAACTAATACGTGATATAATCCACATCACTGCCATGGAGAATCGCGTTAACCTTGTGACTGTCGGTACTTGCGGTCCGCCTGTCATAATTGACAAGCAAATTGCCAAGACGATACCCATTTTGCCACGTGTCCTAATTTAATTGAGATTAGGTAAATTTGCAACATTTAGCGCTTGTCCAGGGAAATCCCAGTTAATAAAATTTCACACGTTTACAATCATGATCGACAAACTTAAAAGTGGTAAAGCCTTCCTTCCAAATCCACCCAATCACAGGGTTTTAATTATCACATGTTTACAATGATAATGACATGTGTCCTAAATAACCAAAGGTAAAGATCGCAGCGTCCACTAATTAGTAGACTAGTCAACTATTCTGGAATTAAAGGAGGGTGAATCAACAAATTACGTGTTGGCACGTAAGTAGTAGAAGAAGAGAAGTTAACTGTTTCTTCCATGATAATCATATCAGAGTGTGTTTAGCTTTTGTAAAGATTTCTTTACGTTGTACGTGAAAAAGCCAGTCATTGCATAAAGCCCTCACGCTAAGCTAATAGAATAGATAGGTGGGGAGAGAACCGGAGAGAAAAAGGTCGTATCAAATCGAGGTGATTGGACGTCGCAGCCCGGCACTAGGGGGCAGACTTTGGCGTTTTAGACTTAGGGGTTAGTTTACTTTGCTTCCATCCATACACTATTTTATCTTTCACGTTAAAATAAAGAAGAAAGTTGATCCAAGTGAATTTGACTTGATAGTTGAAAGTGTGTACTTTTCGTATTATTTTCAATACTTATAATCAATCGAAATTAGTTTTTAAATTTAATTTTTTTCGCAAAAATAACTTATTTGATATATAACTAAAAGAAGATGTGGGCGTTTTCCATGACTGTGCACATTGTCTTATGTTCTGTACGGGTGTCAATAACGCCATGGAATTGATATGTAATGTAACCTCTATGACCTAGTCGAGGAATAAAGCTTTTGTATTCCATGGCCTTTTGAATTGAAAGCTCAAAGGGTTATCTTGATGTTCTCACGATTTCAATCCTCTACATCCACGATAAGAATCAGATATAACCTAATCAATATCAAAATATAAGAAAATAAAAATGCTTGTTAAAATAAATTTACCGAGGTCGAGCGAAACTTCAACTAAAATGATAACGATCATTAAAGATTTCGGTAATTTATTAGACCATATTTTGACTATTAATACGTGACAAAATAATCAAATCAGATTGGAAATTTTATTTGATGTGATATTCACCAACTTGCTTAATTTTAAATGTTTAATTATGCATAGGATGCAATCTGATAACAATTAGGATATATGCTTGCGATTTCAATCATCAGGTCATGAACATCGTATACTTTGTATCGATAACTGGACAAAATATTACCTTTTTATTGTTGATCGTAGACTTCTTATATTTGACCGAACTCGTGCTCTACGGTTTAATGAAAACCATTAATGTCGTTTTCTTAAGCGGATATCCCAATTTTATTTGATGTGATAACTACGAGGATGGCGAAAAGAAGATAAAAGAAAAGGCAAGTTCGATGGATAATCCGGCATGAAGATTTTAATTTAAGGGCTTTTAACAAATGGGTCTTTTATTCTTTGAGGATTGAAAAGGGTGCTTTCATCAAACAGCGAATTGAAGCTTATCCAAAAGTGAGAGGCAAAGACCAAATAAGTCAACTGTTTATTTTAGACTTAGATATATAATTATAATTATATTAAGAATATCGTAATTTTTTTAAGTAGGAAATGAATTATTTAGAGTAAAAACTGATTGCTCTTTGATGGGAAAAAATTAACAAAAAAAGAAATGAGGAAGAACCTTTTCCTTCGAGTTGTTGGCTGGAATATAATTGATTAATCAGTCCTAACTCCTAACTGTTTGAACAAAACTCGAGGCAGTACCAAAAACACCATTGGGAAGAGCTCTAATCCGTAAATGTTCGGAGGCAGAGAACTATACTATCGTGCATTCTTACTTCATATTTACTTGGTTTACACTTCACAACGCATGTGGAAGACATCAACAGCTAGGTTTGGTGCATTAGCATAAACTTTTCTTACATAAATGTAGAAGATGAGAAACTCTGATAATCAAGCTTCGTCCAATAGTGAGCATAATTAGCGAAAGTCAGAAAGCAAACCACATATAATCCAACTTGGCTTTCCCTTTACGTTTAGGGTCGACTTATGCTTTTATAAATTACAACCATTTGCTTGTGGGAAACAGCCTTCCAACAAATTTCAACGCATAATTTTAGACTTAAAGAGGTGCAATCCAATAAGTCTACTTTAATTTTTAATGGGATTGATAATTGATTGATTGTCAAGAGTTAAGAAACGAAGGCAAAATAACGCTCAAGGGCGATATTGTTATTGCCCTCATCAATTCGGAAAATTTATTTGTAACGTGCATGCATATTTATTTCTACTGTAAATTTGTACTCAATATAAATTTTAGTTTTATTCAATTTTAATCGATTTCTTTATTATTTTTACAATAGTTTATTCATTATACGAGGATTAAATTTTTTTTAAATACCTTAATTCTATTTAAATTATGGGTTGATTGATTTTACTTAAGTTTTTTGTTGTCATTTTTAATTTTACTTTTTATTTTTTTAGTTTATATTTTTAAATAAAAATAAAAACATGCTTGATTGTTAATATCTAATAATTACATATTAGAGAAAAGTTAAAGAAAATTTATTTGTTATAAATAAATAAATTAAAATAAATCTTTTTAATGTAGTATATAATATTTATTAACAAAGTATCAGTGAAAATTTAAATTTAATATATATTTATTGTTTAATTATCGAAACAAATTTTATTTAAATTTTATATATTGTAAATATATTTTGAATTTAAATTATATTTATTAAATTAAAATTATTTTATTTTATTTTAATATTTGAAATAATTGTAAAATTTACTCATAATAATAATAATAATTAATTAATATCAAATAATTAAATATGAAATATTTATTTAAATTATCTATAATACTTATTAATAATTAATATTAAATAATTGAATGATATATTTTTAATTGATTTTTAATTGTCCTGTCTTTTACCCTAAATCTTTTAATTCAATTATTAAAATTTAGTAGTCATTTTGTATTAAAATTTTTATTACCATTTGCTACAAGAATTTATGTGGTATTCAAATCGAACACATATTTATTTTTACTTAAAATTTTAAATTAAGCTTTATTAATGTAACATAAATTATATATTAAGCTAAAAGTATAATTTGAACCCTAATATTTTTATTAAAATATAACTTGAACTATAACATTTCACAACGGTCAATTTTAACCTTTTTTAAATATTCAAAATAGGTTTTAAGTTAACTCTTATTCTCTTTTACATTTATCTTTGGATTCTTCTTTTTCTTTTTCTTTTCTTTTTTTGAGATTTCAAGTGTGAGTTGAGAATCGCACATGAAAAAGAGAAGAATTAGTGAGAGACATATAAGTGGGAACCTAATATCTTAAAGTTTTGGGTTAGAGTGTGGTGTCAAAGCTAACGAATATGTTCCCCCGCTAGGCCCATGATGTAGATCTGCCATAAAAGTAGACTCCTTCGTGCCAATAAGTGGTATTAAAGCTGATGGTTCAGCAAGAGACGAATATGAAGAAGGTA
The DNA here is from genome assembly GCA_027576715.1 of Erythroxylum flavicans. Lineage (NCBI taxonomy): Eukaryota > Viridiplantae > Streptophyta > Magnoliopsida > Malpighiales > Erythroxylaceae > Erythroxylum > Erythroxylum flavicans. Next base: position 8,881,909 of record JANZXP010000004.1, on the reverse strand, counting down.
GTTGAATCCTATGGTCGCCTCCCACGTGGAAGAGCAAGGATACTCTTGATGGACCCAGACCATTAGAGTAGAAGAGCTTTTGATGACGCCATATACTCAAGTTGTTAAGAAAAATATTTTCACCCAACGAGGAGTTCAAACTCAATGTGGAAGTTCATACTTAAGAGAAAGATTATTGGGATTTCAAGTGTGAATGAGAATACAACATTAAAAAGAGATAAAACTAATAAGGGGTATATAAGAAGAGAGGACTCATAAATCCAATATCTTAAAATTTTAGATTAGAGTGTAGTGTCAAGACTTACAAGTATATTCTCTCATTAAACCCATATCAATCTCTCGTAAAAATGGATTTCTCTGTGCCAACATTTTTTGCACACTTCTTCATCACATCATCTTCAAATTTCGATTGCCCGATCAATGACTTTTTTTTTCCCCTAAACTTTACTAATACCAATTTTGCAAAATTAACATCTTTCAATGCCTTGATTTCGATGTATGGTATCAAAGAATTGACAATGTATGTCGATTTCGGATTCTTTCTCTATAATTTAAATGACTTGGGTACATTTCATCTTATGCTATCGATGATGACCTTGAAGATTATAGACTTATTACATGGAACGAAGGAATGACTTAGGCCATCTCAAACCAACACATCAAAACACCATGTATTGAATCTATTCCAACAAAACACACCAAATTTACATTTCCAAGACCACCATTTTGGTGTAATGACTATTCATGCACCAAAAGATGTCAGGCATGTTAGTATTCTTACACCAAAAGTTATATAAAATGACATCTTTAATCATTTTTTTATTTATATATTCCTTTTATACTCTTCTCACATTTTTATCTATTTACATTATTTATTAAATAATTAAATTTAAAATATATATTACTTTACGCAAAATATATCATTATAAAGATCTCATTGAAACTTTTAAAATGACATACTAATATTGAATATAATATTAATTTTATTTTAATATTTATTTATAATTCTTACTTATAAGTGCTATAAATTTATTAATAAAATATTTTAATAATAAAAAGTAAATTTAAAATAAAAGGTACATAAATTCATAAGTAAAATAAACCACAACATTGATTTAAAAAAATTAAAACCTAACGAAAATGCTTAAAATTTCAACGAGGCTAAAATAAATTACAACTACAACCAAACTGAAGATTACAATTAAACTAAAATTACATCAATATTAATTATATATGTTAGATAAAGAATATATTGATTAATTAAGAATAATATTTTATTTTAACTTTTACAAATAAAATAAATTCATGAAAATAAATTATTGTATAAATATAAATTAATATAATTAATAATTAAATTATTGTAAAATATTCTTTTAAGATAATCGATCGTTAAATTTAGTGTAAGGGTTGGAGATGGCCTTAGAGTGGTAATTAAAGGGAAAAGGAGGAGTCGAATTTTGGCCTCGAAATCTCCAACGAGAAGGGTTATTATCGGCAGAGAGATTAATGTGATCACGACCTCTGTCAGTATTCTTTTAAGCATTAGCATTGTGAAGGAATCGTTTCATCAAATACATAAAGATTTTTAGAGGTTGTTAATGTGCAAAAATTTCCTCATAATTGGCCTTTTGTTTTTATCTACAATTTTATTCTTCTGTTTGTCATTAAGCATTTCTTTTCAGACATGAACCATCTTGGAAGTTGGTGCAAGATAGAAATTTGGTGTAAAATACTTTAAATTTATGTATTTTAAATATCTTAAAATATTTATTACGTAAAAAATCAAAAATCAATTATGAAATATTTGTATTTTTTAACTTAAAATTTAAATTAAATATATAAATTAAAGTATTAAACTATATTAGTTATAAATGATTCAAAATATATGTTTGTCTTAGGCGTAAAATGCCTGATATGAATATAGCTCTATCTATCAAATGCAACTCAACTAGAATTTGCAGGCAGATGACACGTAGATATTGTCATCAAAAGCAACTGAAAAAGATAGTGTTCAATTATTGGCCATACGTGATTTTCATGCGCATGAGCGATGGATGTGCCCAGTACCGAGTATCATCCTTTTAGATGCTTAATTGCTGTTTAAGGGTCGTGGTTCGTGAAGGCGTTTCCAATCTCTCACCACTAAATGCATATTGTTAAGTGTTATCATCAATGGCTTCAATGCAACAGAACTATCAAATCGATATCGAGTCCATTTTCAGTGCTACCATTTTTGTGCAATAAATAATTGCACTCACTGAGTGAAGAGCCAGCTGCTAATTAGTACTGGACAACGGTGGTAGGACCATTTTCATGATTCAGGAAATTCTGTCTTAAATTCTCCGTCCTCATCTCTTGTAAATAAAAATCAATTATACCTCTACTACCTCACTTACTTATAATATGTCCTAATTCAAATGGAAGGTTAGTGACAATATTTGAACCGTGTTTTATGTATAAAACAAGCTTCTCATTTGATGCTTTAAAAATAGTAAAATGATATTGTTCCATGCCAAAAAAACGGAGATCCTAATTGAAAAGAAGCCAACTAGGCAGCTTCAGTAGTTCCTAATTGTCGTTTCTTGTTTGTAATGTAATCGAACCTTACGACGAAATTGACATTCTCTTATGGAGCTCCGGCTATGTGAGTATGTGTCAAACCATACATGAGCAGAAGACAACTATCACCATCTAATCCTCTCCTCTGTTATAGCCTAATTCACCTTATCCTACCTTTTAAAATCCCTCCAAGATACTTTAATTATTAACACTTCACATGCAACCCTCAAATATCCCGAAAATTAAAAAAAAAAGTTGTTACATGGTCATTATTTCACTAATGACAGAAGAATAGTTGAATAATAGATTCATAATCCAACTAACATACAGTTTAAGAAGAAATTAAAGTGTATGTAGTATACTTAACACTATATATAATCATGCTACAATTAAGGGTTTAAATTGGGATTGTCCAATCTTGTAATTTAAGAAGTAGAATTGGTTGTTATAAAAATTAAGAAAAAATGTGATATTGATTCGGAATCTAGTATAGAAGGAGGGATGGTGGGTGGCGTGCGACTACACTACAAATCTTGTGCAGCCGAAGTCCAAGCAACATCCCACTCGAGGGCAAGGGTGGGAGAGATTCCCGGAGAACCGTGCGTGGGCTCAATTAATTTATTTCTCGCTATTAATTATATAATTATAATTAAAACCCTAATCACCATTTCTAACCGATTAACTTGCCTTCTTGACGCGCTCGACAACTCAGCTGCCTTTTTCTTAATACTATACCTCATTACCTCCTAAATTTATGACCATGGTATATCTCCTAGTGGAGACAAAAACTTTCAAGATTGAGATCAACGGTCCAGATTTGCCCTTTACTAACTTAAGAGCTTTGCCCTTCGTTTTTGACCAATATCAACTTTTCTCGACATAAAAAGGACAGGTCGATGTGACTCCATGCTGCTACAGTGCCACCCCCATAATCCCATGTCCTTTTCACGTATGACCACAACACCCTTCACATATAAGGCATTACGATCACGCTGTTACTGTGTCTACAGATAAGGGTTATTTTAGTCAATTCATTTCGGCACCTGAGGTCATGTAAGGGCGAATCAGCTTTTTCTTTTTCACCGTAACCGTGAGTTGTTAAAAATTACAAGGAAGAAAGGAAAAAGTTTTAATTACCGACGCCTTGGCCTCTTTCTGCGTGATCGTGTTGGAGAGTAAATAAAAAATGTATAAATATAAATGACCTCTTCGTCTTCGAAGTGCCAAGTAGTCCGTACACTGTCAAAAAGTGTTACCAATCTGACGGTCTTACATTAAGATGCAACGTGCGGTGCGCTTGATGTTTGTACTTTACATGATCAAATACTAGACAGATTGAATCGGTGTCGTATAAGATTAGATCAAGGCCGTTGGAACTTAATAAATGATTCTAGTACTGTGTCTCTCTGCACCCAATGATAATAGTGGTGGTATGGTACCTGCAGCGAACCGGAACGAGGGAGTCAACTATGATTGGATGGTCATGATCCATCATAACTAATGTATCACATCAGATCATTCCTCATTATTTAACTCTCTCTTTCATTTTTCTTTTACTCGAGTCTCGATTGTGGTCCCCTCGATATCCGATCCCTCAGATCCAGCCGTGCAACGCGAATCATGAGATTCCTCCTTCATCGCGCTTTATCACCAACCCCGCCATAAGTCACTAGAAAAAATGACTAAACGAGAAATTCAAAAATATCGCCACGTCCTCTTATATGCACCCGTTTCCTGCGGCTCCGGTTCATCGACAACGGATAAGATCTCTTTCTTCCACCGCCCATCCAACGGCCAATACTGACCTCTGCCCAGGTGTCAAACATCAAACCCCGAAGAAATCAAATGTAAAAACCCTAGGCGAGTGAATAAACATCTAATAAGGAAAAAACACTCTCTAACTTGACCGAGTCGGTAAAAAATGTCACCTCCGAGTCCTTAATATGTGTATAATTTCTCAATCACTCTTGCTCTTTAAAACTCTCCCTCTTTATTCATCCAAAAAAACACTCTCCCTCTTTCTCTCACTAAAAGCACACCGGACAATCCCCATAAGCTCTTCAAGCTAAGTTCATGACTTCTTAGATCTGAATAACAACGACTACAAGCCCAGAGCTTCTATTGCATTTTCCTTTCTCATTTGTGTGTAGGAACTGCCAACGAAACGACGTAGAGTAGGCATTGATGGTGAGAATGGCGAGTTCCTTCCCTGAGGAAGTTTTAGAGCATGTTTTCTCGTTTATACAAAATGACAAGGACAGGAACTCGATATCTTTGGTTTGCAAGTCGTGGTACGAGATAGAGAGGTGGTGTCGCCGCAGGATTTTCGTTGGGAACTGCTACGCGGTGAGTCCGGCGATGGTGGTGAGGAGGTTTCCGGACGTCAGATCGGTTGAGCTCAAGGGGAAGCCTCACTTCGCAGACTTCGATCTGGTACCCAAGGGTTGGGGAGGCTACGTGCACCCATGGATCGTCGCCATGTCGACGACGTACCCCTGGCTCGAAGAGATCAGATTGAAGAGAATGGTGGTTAGTGATGAGGATTTGGAGCTGATTGCTAAGTCGTTTAAGAATTTCAAGGTCTTGGTGCTTTTTTCTTGTGAAGGGTTCTCTACCGACGGTCTCGCTTCCATTGCTGCTAATTGCAGGTATGGTTTCGTTCCTTCTTCTCTTCTGTAGAAGATTTTGTTTTTGTGGGTCGTGGGAGTTTGAGAAAGTGTAAGGATATTTAAATGTTTAATCTTGTTAATTTATTCTTTTGGTTTTGGTTTTTGTTTTGAAGTAGGGGTAAAGTTGAATTAAGTTACAGTAAAGCCGGAAAGGTACGGAAATGGTGAAGCTTTTGACGGGTTGTAGTGTATTTATGTTGCATATGAAAGTGAAATTTTGTGTTTTGTTTTGAGAATGGTGTTGAATTTGTGGGAAGATCTAGTTTCGGTTGGCTTTCTTGTTCAAGGTTTTTAGCTTAACTGAACCTTGGAAGGGTTTTTCTGGTTTCTCTTTCCCTGCTGTTCGAATGTCTCCTTTTTCTTTCTCTCTTTTCTGGCAATTTGGAATTAGTTTACTTGGATTTTGGTTTCCAATTGTTTTTTTGTTTGAGTTTTGGCTGGATTTGACTGCCTCCGTTTCTCGTATCTCTCTTGGTTTATGTTGAATCTGCTGTGGTTCATGAATCACCTTCAATGTTGAAATCCACTCAAGATCGTACCAATCACTTGCATTTACTTTAGAAATTTTCCTTGTCGCATACGTGCGTTTCTCGCTGAGGATGTAGTTTTGGATTTTGATTTCTGTTTTGTTATACATTTTGGGTTTTTTATGGATGTTTTAACCAGGACTTTATCCTGTTTTGGGCATTTGTACTCTCTGTGATGCTTTTGGTGACTTTCGCGTTGTGTTGACATTGTTGCTTACATATGTAAAAATTTTAAACTTTGGTACTGGACCGTCAAACTCGATTTAGGGTCGCTCATTGCTGATTTTGGATTCCTAAAATGAGGAAGTTATGTTTTGTTTATGTTCTTTGCAGGAAAGTAATTGTAGCGGGTTTCAAACAGTTTTGTACTTATGCCACCTTTAGATTCCTAAATCATCCTAGTGGTGGCCTTAACTGTTCTTTCTTTTGTTCAAATTTTTGCTTTAGTTTCTCTTGCTCTAAGTCTGTCGTTTATGCCTGAATGCTATTGTAACTGTCATCGTTCTTGCAAAGTTCTCTGAGCAAGCGTCTTTGTTTGCTAATATTTGGAAGTGCTTAGTCGTGTGCAGGAATCTGAGAGAGCTGGATTTGCGAGAGAGTGAGGTAGAGGATCTAAGTGGGCATTGGTTGAGCCATTTTCCTGACACCTTCACATCACTTGTCTCTCTCAATATTTCTTGTTTACGGTCTGAGGTGAGTTTCTCAGCCCTGGAGCGCCTTGTGGGCCGATGTACCAATCTGAAAAATCTCCGACTTAATCAAGCTGTGCCCCTTGAGAGTCTTGCTGACCTTCTTCACCGAGCACCCCAGCTGGTTGAATTGGGAACAGGTGCCTACTCTGCTGAGTTGAGACCTGATGTCTTCTCAAATCTGTCGGAAGCTTTGACTGGGTGTCAACAACTGAAGAGCCTCTCTGGATTTTGGGATGTAGTCCCTAGTTACCTCCCGGTGCTTTATCCTATATGCTCTCGCCTTATTTCTTTGAACTTGAGCGATGCTGTTATTCAAAATCCTGATCTCTTAAAGCTGGTCACTCAATGCCAGAGTTTGCAGTGCTTTTGGGTAACTTTTGCACTTTGTATCTAGTATATAAACACATGCAAACCGATTGGATGAATCATTTTGTATTCCTACTTGTCTATTAGTGTGTGAAAGATTTTTGTGAAGTGTTGAAATTTTATCTCCCATTTTGTGATACTTTAAATGCAGCTTAGACAGGAATCATTCATACTGTCTTCTCTTGCTTATAGAGTGTTATTGTAGGTATTGGATTGCATTGAAGATACTGGACTTGAAGCTTTAGGACAATTTTGCAAGGACTTGCAAGAATTGAGGGTCTTTCCGTCTGACCCATTTGGGGAAGAACCTAATGTATCTTTAACGGAACGAGGCCTGGTTGCTGTTTCTCAGGGCTGTCCTAAGCTTCAGTCGGTACTTTACTTTTGCCGTCAGATGAGTAATGAGGCCTTAGTTACAATTGCCAGGAACCGTCCAAACATGACCCGTTTTCGCCTTTGCATTATTGAGCCACGAGCTCCTGACTATGTCACCCAGCAGCCACTAGATTTAGGTTTTGGAGCCATTGTAGAGCATTGCAAAGATCTACGGCGCCTTTCTCTCTCAGGTCGTCTTACTGATCGTGTGTTTGAGTATATTGGAACTTATGCCAAAAAACTAGAGATGCTGTCTGTGGCATTTGCTGGTGAAAGTGATCTAGGGCTCCATCATGTGATGTCTGGTTGTGAAAATCTTCGCAAGCTAGAGATTAGGGATTGTCCCTTTGGGGACAAGGCTCTCTTGGCCAATGCTACAAAGCTGGAGACAATGCGATCCCTTTGGATGTCTTCTTGTTCGGTGAGTTTTGGAGCATGTAAACTGTTGGGACAGAAGATGCCGAAGCTCAACGTTGAAGTTATTGAGGAGAGGGGACCTCCAGATTCGAGGCCAGACAGCTACCATGTTGAGAAGATTTACATTTATAGGACAGTTGCCGGGCCTAGGATTGACATGCCTGGTTTTGTTTGGACGATGGATGAAGATGCTGCCTTCAGTATATCTTGAGAGGTCCTTTGCATTCATTGACTGCCAACAAACTTGATTCAGTCTCTCATTACTTATCACCCGCATGTGATAGATGGATACAAAAGGTACATTTTCTATATGCTCTCGCCAATTTATCGTCTCCTTGGCTGAATGGCAGCCCCAATTGGGCTGAAGTTTGGAGGGTGAACCGAGGCTTGAGAGCTCTTTTGCCATCTTTTTAACTCTGGGCTAAGCTATAGGTTACATTTAGTGCTTAATAAAAAACATGAAAACTTTTGTATCAAGCAGAGTTGTTATTTGCTGGGGGGTACTCGGTGTATACTATTTCCAGATGTGCTGTTCTTTCTTAACTTTATTGGACGTCCTTAGGACAATTATTTTGGTGAAATTGTTGTTTTGTAAGAAATAAAGTCTTAAATTCATTCACAAAATTGTGTTGGAATTTGCTTTATCCTTTGTTTAGCGTTTTTATTCTAGCATGTCTTTCAACTTGAGGAGACCACCATCTATACTCTCAGCGGGTCATTACTTTTTATGAGTAATCATTTGGAATTCACTTTATTATCCATTTAAAAAATCTAAAGTCATCAAGCATTTTCCTGATGAACCATTGATAATATTCTGGTCTTCCGATCATGAAGAAACCAACTTGGGATGGTTCAAAAATATGTTTTGCTTCTAAGATAAGAGTTTCTGTGCCCACGGATGGAATGCTTTGTCACAATATTACGAAATTAATCACAGGTGAACGTATAACACTTACAACTGTCACCTTAATTCCTAATTCAAAACTCAGAAACACATGTCAAGCAATGTTCATTTTGGCAAATCATTTATGAAATTGACCTCAGTACGGTAATTTGCGCGTTGGAGGGAACGGGGAAAAGCTTCTTGAGGGTGGAACAATAACCAAAAGCTAAGAAAAGGAGTTCTTCCCTCTGGGCTGTCAATTTGCCTCTGTTAAATTTGCGAGCATCGACTTTCGAGTCAATAGATTCGGTGACATTGGTTAATGTCCACAACTTTTTGCTCCTCCTCAGGCTCTCTTTCCCAGATCCCACACCACCCACCTGACTTCCAACGTTCCAGCAAACAGCTAAGCTACCAGTTTCTCTGCACATTGACGTAGCCATTGAAATTCAAATCCAAAGGTTGCTCAAATCTCCACTAAGATGAGCAAATGTTAATAAAAGACAAGGTTATGTGTGCGGACAAATGAATAGACAATAACGTGTCATAGATAGTCTAACCTAGAAGAATAGAAAAGAAAGATTAAAAAAATGGTTAGGTGAATATTTATATATACGTGTGTGTATGTCTGTCTATCTCTGCTACAAGTGGGCTAAAATCAAATAATGTTCATAATGGCCACACGTTTGATGTATTTATGATCCATCATCATCTGTTACTATGATTGCTGCTGATTTCATCTGTGTAAATTTTGCTGTTTCACCTCATCATGGGGCAACAGTCACGCATTGATACTGTTGTATTGTATAAACAGTTATATGTCTTGCCACGGTATAAGGGTAATGGCCCACATCCACCGTCAATTAGATAAGGCAAACCCAGGTGCATTTTGACTAGGGAATCAATGATTGTGGCACTACTCTACATGAATAATCGATGTCAATCATTTCTTTTATATCCCATTGGTTCAATACTATAAAGCCTCAACTGGGTGATGGAGTTCATCATGGCCATAACTTGAATGTTCTATGCTCCATATCGTGTAGACTAAAGAAATAGGGAAAAGGGAAAATATGCAAAAGAGAAATGAGTATGCTAAGGAGGCCTAGTGCGGAGTTAAACCCACAAAACATATGGACTAAGGCTGTATTTTTTGTATCCATCAGCCGACATAGACTCGATCAGTCGATTGGCGGAGCGGAAAGTCAATGTATTCGTTTCCTCTTGGGTAAACGCAGCAGATATGGAGAAAGCCATAAGCTTTAAATTGGATGGATTTTACGAATTTTCTCATGGCTATGGTCAATTATATTGCTATTGCCATCTTAACCGCATCTACTCGACCTCACCTCCATGGCAGCAGTACTTAAGATTGTGTCAGCAATGGTGGGAAGACTCTTGGTGATCCCAGCAAATCCCCACGCAATTCGGTTCCCCTTTCCAAATTTCACATTTCTACGCCATGATACATCATCTATGCCTTCTAAGTTCTAATCTAATGTCTTAATATATACACTGCCAGTCATTCAATTTTCAAGCGACGGCTTTTTACAGTGTGCTTAACAGCCTTGCGTACTTATATATAACATGAAACGAGATTTTACCCTAACAAATTCAAAATAATTAAATCATTCTGTTCATAAGACGTGAGACCTACCTCTATATTTTGAACTTCAGGTAATAGCAAAGTCTAGTATAACATGTGAGCACAAGAATCTATAGATCACTCAACCAATCACAGATGTGAAACTCGCACAAACCGGTAGTATTAAACAAAATCATTTTTGACAATTAAAACTTGTAACTCAGCAAGGCTGGTATGATAATGACTAGGCTCAAGAATGCAAACGTCTAACTGTGATTAAGTGCAAGAGAAAAATATTACAGGTTAAGAATATGTTAAGTGAAATTCACTTTAAACTTTGAATATTCTGTAAAAGATGCTCAATTCTGTATTTCATAACAGGCTGACCATGCCGAGTCTTCTTCAACATCTTCTCCCTAGATTCTTTTCTTTGAACTTCAGCATTTTCCCTCTCTTCCCTCTTAGCTTTCAAAATTGCCTCCTTCTCAATCCTTGCTTTTTGTTGCTCCTCACGCTGCTTCTCATATAGTTCTCTCAGACAGTGTGGCTTCTTATTTGTCTTGCTCCTTTTAACCATCTCACTAGTTTCTCCAGTTAGATTTTCATCCTGCAATAACCATAATAGGAATCGACGGGGTCACATGCAAACCTCCAGATCATTTGAGACAGGAGCTAATGATTGAATTTAAATTAAGAAACTCCAAGTCCCATTGGTGCATTCTAAAACAGTATCAAATGTTACAACAAACGGATAAATTGAACATGAAACACAAATAAGCAATGCAAAGAAGGGTTTGAATGGGAAACTTAACCCTGTCGCTATATAATCACAAACATTTGGGCAATGTAATAAGACAAAAACCAATTTTGACAATGAAATTGAAGTGTTGCAGAAGTAAAAGAAGTAAATTCCAGAATGAATCTCAACAAATCTCACAAGACAAGAAACTTCTTACCTCTGGGGGCATTGCAGCTGAAATGGCATCACTCAGATAGCTTTGCTGTTTTAATTGCTTCTTAAACTTGCTCACATATTTAACATTCTTATAGAACTCCCTCTGCTTTTCTGATGACAAATACAGAAAAATAAGGGTATTAGTAAGGTATTAGATGTAACAAAAGCCAAAATTTGGATATTAGAAACTTGAATTCTTTTCATCTTTGGTTGTCCAAAAACATTCTTGAATCCTCATCATTCTATCCTTACAAAATCAGACCCTACAATTGTGTCCATGACTGCTAAAAAGGAGCAACACACCTATAGCACACACAAAAATCCTGGTTGAAGCTGCTACTCTAGTTCTACATCAACAAGTCTTAGAATATCACATTCCCATCTCTGAATATGCCTCTTGGAGTACCCAATACACCACTTTATCAAATCAAATTAGACATTGTGCGCACTATGTATATATGAGCTAGAAGATCCCGTATATTGAGAATTTCTACACAGAATTATTAAAGCACATCAAGTGTTTTCTTCCTCAAACTTATAACAACAATATTAAGGTAACTAAATGACAACCAACAAAGAAAAACCATGTTGCATAAAGATGGAGGAATGCCCCAACATAGCCAATAACACGTTTACAATCACTCATCCAGCTTAGAAGTCCAGCTGAGGAAGAAACTGGGTTTCAAAAGCATGCAAGTTTACCTAAAATGTTCAATAGATATATATGGTAAATAACGACAACCATAACTAGGAGTGGCTAAAACCGAAAGTTGAAATGACGCTATGGGCTCATGAAAGGTAACTAGCGCCCTGACCACCTAAATTAAAACTTCGCGCACGGTGAAAAAATTCAATTTCCCACTGAAAATCCACTCTAAAAGAACTGTAAAAGATTGAAGATGTTAGTACTTATAAGAGCAGGATTATAGTTGTTGTTCTTGGATTTGGCATTAGCGAAAGCTTCAAGTGATAGACCCGATCCACCCAATCTCATCATGTTCTTCTTCTTCTTCTTCACGTTCATTGATTTTGAGCCCTCAAATTTCCCCTTTCTCTCTTCTTCTTCTTTTGGCCGCCGATTTTTCATCGTCCAAGAGTTTGAAATATTCAAGCAATAAGTCGGCAAATTAGGGAAATTGAGAAACCCTACTTGGGTGGCATTTAACTGAGAAGGAAGAACAGATCGCTGGTAGTGTAGAGTTCCGTACAGAAACCACACTTTTCACCAATGAAGATTTGCCAAGTGGCCACCAACGTCCTGCTTTATTCTTTGTGGCGTCGCTGTATTAAATATTGAGTTGAAGGTGATGAGCAATTTTGACACAAGATTTATTAGTTTAGTTAATTGAGGCCGTGAAGAGTAATAGGTGTTTTTTCTATTGCAGTCGTTTTTTTTAAATTTTATTCTTCCTTTCAAATAAAAATAAAAATATATTTGATTGCTAATTTGAATATAATTATATTTTGATTATTTGTGATAAGTACATGTTATATAAAATTTAAATAAATTATTTTTAATTATTTAAATTTGATTTAATCTCTTATACAATACTTATTAATAAAAATCAATAAAAATATTTTATCTTATTAAAATAATTATTATTTTATAAATAAATTTAATAATATTAATTAATGATTATTAGATTAATTAAATTATAAATTAAATAAAAATTAAATTATTCATAATTTTATTTAAATTAAATTAAATATAATATTAAATTATTAATAATTTTATTAATAATTAACATATTAAATAATTAATAATATATATTTTGTTGATAGTAAATCAAATTATGAGAAAAAACAAAACTACTTTTTATGATTTTTATAAATTTTAAAAGTAGGAAGAAACTGAAACTAAAAATAAAAACTAAAAATTCAAACAAATAGTTTTTTTTTAAATTTGAAAATAAAAATCAAAAATAAAATAAATAAATAAAAACACACGGGCCTAAGAGAATGGAATATAGTGGGAAAATTACGTCAACGAAAGTTTTGAAGAAAATTATTTTTTGTAATCTAAGAAGAAACTATTTTGTAAGGAAAAAACACAATATCCGTAGTAAGAAGGATAAAGAGTTTGACTCATTTTAAACTGACTAAACTCAAATTGAAGTTACCAAGATTTGAACTTAATTTAATTTAAAATAATATAAATTCTTTTATTGAATTAAGATTTGAATATCATTATTCAAATAATTCAAAATTTAAATATATATATATATAAATCAACACGTCTTATTTACATAATAAATTCTAAAAATTTTATATAAGATATAAATCAATATATAAAATGAGTCAACAAAATGCCTTGTTTTATATATTGATTTGTGATGTTTAAAATAGATGGAAAGACGATCCAATAAATAACTAAGAAATATCAAATATGAGGATTTTACTATTGCCTTACTTGACAGTGATTGTTGATATGCTTTATATGGCTTTGATCTTGTGACTTTAAAGAATTGTCAAAAGAGCAAGATATTCTTCATTTCTCGGTTAGCTTCTACATTTTTTACATTGGCACATCTTATTATTCATACATATCTGAATCTATGTGTTGGTTTATACCTTATATTCAATCAGTTTAGTTGTAGTTTAATGACAAAATATTTAAAGATATTTTTTATCTTGTACATATTTAGATGTATGTGATAAAATTTATGGGATAATTATATATTAAAAATGAAATTATGATGAGATTATAATTATAAGATTTGTATTGTACTTATGTATTATCTCTAAATTATTTATAGTCATTTTTTTATTAAGACTGGATGTTAATAAAATGTAAAAGGACTAGCATATATTATGTTTTTCCTTATGAAGGAAGTAGTTGATTTCATAGACTAAAATATAGAGATACTTAAATAAATATGAGTTTGCTTATTAGAGAACAAGTTCACTGAACTGATCCCATATGAGAATCCATTTGAAACATTACTTATATGTCTATGAAAATTCTCAATATGATGAATGTATAAGTGATCATTTGACTTAATGTCTCCAAAGTTATCTTGTATATGGATTGATATGTTTTTATACTACTCATGACTTATTTGAATCATAGGTAGTTCAAACGGTAGTCATTGGATATAACATGAACTATATAAAGGTAGTTAAGTGATCAAGATATGATTCATCACCTTAAAATAATTAGGGAGAATGTTCAGATGTTCTTGATTAGTATTGATTCAAAAAATCCTTGGTTTAGGTAGAATGACGTTTTGTAAATAGTTTATAAATGTCATTAATTGAATCAATAGCTAATGATGGAGAACTAATATAATTAGACTCAAAATAAATTAGATATTAATTACATGATGTATGTCTAATCGGAAGATAAAAATGTTGAATTATATAAAAAAATTATGCAAAGAAAGGTTAGTCAAAACCACTTTGACATTCCTAAATATTTGGGTGGTTATGATGTGTTAGACTCCAATCTAGATTTATGGATATAAATTGATTAATAAGAGAATTAAAGATAAACTAAAAGAGTTTAATCTATCTAATCCTAAATATGATTTGTATCCATTGTCAACATATTTGGAAACCTAATGAGTCTCATATAAAGAACGAGTTGAAGAAAACAACGATATTTTAATCAAGTTGGACTTGATTCTAAAGTTTAAAAACTTTAAGATTAAATATTAGATATTTAATAAATAAGGATCAATATGACATATATTAGTTCTTATTTGGACATAATTGGTATTTAATTATAATTATTTGTAATTCTAATTAAAATTTAGTTGAAATTAGAATTTAATTTCAATTAAATTATTCACATATTCATAACTTATTATAAACAAGCTTAAGCTCTAAGTGAGCTGACACTCCTTACTTAACCATTTCTGTAATAGTTGCAGAGTTCTTTCAACTAGTTCAATAGATATTGTTAGAAGTTAGACACTTATACGAATATGGTGATTGAGATGGATTGATTTCAGAATCGATTCGAGGGATACTATAAGAAAGGAATCGAGCTTTAGAATTAAGTATAAGTTAAGATTAATGCTTTATTATTTATGGTTAATCATCTTATAGAATTAAAGTGATCTTGGTTTTTGATAAATTAAAATATGAAAAAGTTTCGTAATTGTTCCACTGTTATTTGGATCAGATCTCGTCTCGATTTACTAACAATAGTATGAGAGCCAACTTTTTTTTCTATAATTTAATTAAATTGTTTGATTTTTATTGATCTTTAATTATGAAATTAAAATCACAAATCTTAAATTAGTTTAAATCTTGGTAATTTTAATATGAAGAGTTTAGATTGGAATTTTTAAACCCTACAAATCACAATTGAAATCGATTAACTGTTAAACAATATAAGAAACAATTTGATTAAACATTAAACATCTGTAAACAATAAGAAGCCCATAATTTATAGAAAGCACATTGTTTGTGGTGTGAAATGAAAAATTAGTGTTCTTGTTGTTTTTTGAATTTATGGAAAACACATTGGCCTCGTTTGGTTAGTTACCAATCAGCTATTATTTTGGCTGATTGGTATGTTTCAGCTGTTTGACCCTTCAAACAGCTATAATAGCTGTTTGGAGAGCAGCTGATCAGATAGCTTTTTGTCTTTAAAAAGCTAAAAATGAAAACGCTCCTGTACAGTTAAAAATTTTTTTCTAATGCCGAATTTGTCCTTTGTGCTTACAGTCTCATTCTTATCATTTTCTCTTGAGTCTTTGCTTTCTATTTGCTGTTTTGGATAAATGCAAAGTTTAATTATTTAATATTTTTTTGTTACCAAAAAGGTATAATTATCTTAAATTATTATATACACCCAAATAGTAATTTAATAAAAATATTTTTATAATATAATATTTTAAATATATATATATATTACAATTTTATATACTTTTTAAATAATATTCACAAGATAATTATATTACTCATTTTAAATTAAATTTTCTATATTTTTTATTAAAGTTATAAATTTAATTTTTGTAGAATTAAATATTTCAAATTTAAATTCTTATAAAAATATTCAACGTAAATTAAATATCTTAAATTTAAATTCCTATAAGAGTATTCAACGAAATACTAAGCTATATAATTTTCATACCCTTATAATTTTTTTTAAAATCATGTCCTTATAAGTCATTTTACATATAAACAGCTAATATTAAACAGCAAATTTTACCAAACATCTCTAATAAGCAGCTAATGCAATCTGCTGGTAAAATCAGCTGATAGAATCAACTATCAGCTAACAGCTAATAGAATCAGCTAACAGCTAATCCAATCAGTTGTTTGCCAAACAGGGCCTTTGTCATCATCTTCTTTAGATAAGCTCTTCTGTTAGACTAATAGAGTGATGGTCTGAGAACTCTTTTGTAAAGTTGTAAATAGTTTCATCTATAGAACTATTTCCTTTATTTCTCGAAAAAAAACATTACATATGATACAGTAAAATATTACTTAAAGCTACGAGGGTTGTGGTAGAGTAGCACAAGCTTCTCCATTCTGAATCAAAGTTTCAATTTTAAGTTTTGAGAATAGAGTCGTTTTAAAACTCATGAGAGAGAACTTTATCGTTTAAAAAGATTTTATTCAGCTTGCTTCTGAATTAGTCGATTGTCTATGTAGCACCAAATATTGGGTAGTTTAACCCAAAAAAAATCTTAAAATTAGTAATAAAATAACAAAGATAAAACAAAAGCTAAAACATTATTTTGATTATAAATGTTGTGAAGCAATTTTGATTTACCTAAAATTGCAAATGATAGGCCGGGTTAGGCTCTAGTATCAGGCTCGGTTTTTCTGGCTAAGGCCCAACATCATTTTGCTTTAACATAGAAATAAGATTTGGGTCGGGCTACTTTGAGCTTGATTGGGCTCAGTCTCAACTGGACTCATTATCATCCCTAAAATGTTTTAATTATTTTTCCTAACAAACAAACTTGGCATTGTTTTGCTAGGTAACAAGAAACTGGACACGAAGTTTGTGAATCAAACTCCCAAAAGTAGGGTTGGTCGATTTTATATAAGGACTCAATCTTATGATTATTATTTTGATGAATTTATATTAACCAAATTTTATTTATTATTACATAAAATAATTCGACCCATATGAGTCTATTGTGTCTATTATACATACAGAGAGATTGATGTAATAAAAGTTCAAGCAAAATGTGTTCTCCCCTGATTCTCTAGGAAACATATCTCCTGTACCGGTTATAATATTTTTATTATATTCTATTAAATCTTATTCATACATTTACGTAGACTTTATAAAAATGTATGGATGAAATTTAATAAGACATAAGTAAAAAAAAGAATTTGATGGGACTTCTTTGTACTCTTATGAGAATCGTGTTGCCTTTTATCTATTCTTAAGTCTAGTTTAATAACTATAAGAAAGAACCTGAATAAAAAAATAAAAAATTATTTGTTAAAAATAAGAATAGACATGTTGGTATTTAATATTATAAATAGTAATGAAAATTTTATGTTCATCTTTAATTATTTAAATAATTTATTTTATAAAAATTAAAAAATCTTGTTTTACTTCATATAGAATTAATAAACAAAATAAAATAATTTTTAAATATATTAAATATAAAAGATTATTTGTACGGTAGGCCATAATCATCTATTAATTGCAAATCATAAATCAAAATTATTAAAATATGTATAATTTATATAGTAATTAAAATAATAATTCTTAATGAATTTTATGCGCAATGATTGAAAAAAAGAACCAATTTAAGTAGTTTAATAATAAAAACTTTACACCGATCAATTTTTAGTTTAATTATTGACTTTTCAGTTTGATTTATGTTATTAATCTTCGTCATTAAAAATTAATCGATTTGTTAAGTAATCGGCTAGTTTTTGAAAATTTATCAATTTTTATAAACTAAAATAAATAATTAATTTTTGAATAAGAATTTTCTTTTTAAATTAAAATTTAAAATTTTTGATAAGCAATGGAACAATTCTTCAATCATATTCATTTACGATAGTCTAATATCGATTGAATCTTTTAAACTTTAAACCTTTTATCTTATCTGTTTAACTTTTGATTTAGATTTTAAGATATTGAAATGAGTCCTTTTTGTATTTTAAAAAGTAGTTTATATGTAATGAAGTATCCATAATTCGAGATCAAATCCTCTATACTTACTAACCTGTATCAAATTTATTTTAGGCGATCTTATCCACATATGTTTTTAAATCTTATATATTTATGTAGATGAGACCGTATAAAACAGCGTTGGTACATATTAGAAAGCTACGAAGCCCCATATTTCGATAATTTACATTTCCAAACCGGCCCTCTCAAGGATCCAACGCTTCAAGAGATCCACTTGTCTTCTTAGTCGTCTTAGTTAGTTAAACTTCAAATCTCAGGAATTCAAACTTCTCTGTTTGTGCAAATGTCAAATATGAAAGAGTCCAATACAATTATTGGAAGTGTAAAATATTGACAATGAATTATTTTAATTTTAATTCTTATATTAAAAATTAAATAACAGTTTTTAAAAAATCAAACTAAAATGATTTTATTTTATGAAATAAACTTAAGTTAATTCGCTTAATTTAAATTTAATAAGTTAACTTTAGGTTGAAATTAATCGAACCGAATTTGTTACATCTAATTATTACAAAGTCCAACACACTTGATTAGGATTTAGAATTAGCAACAGGTTAGGTTACATTCAAACTCAAAATAATTTTGACCGATTTTAGTTAAAATATTGTTATTAATACAACAACAACATTATCAGTAGAAATTCTGCTAAGACATGGGGTCTGAGCTTCTGGAAAAGTCCATACTTAGTAACGAGTTAGGTTACATTTAAACTCAAAATAATTTTGACCGGTTTTAGTTAAAATATTTTTATTAATACAACAAAAACAACATTACCCTATAAAAATTCTACTGAGACAGAGAGTCTGGGCCTCTAGAAAAGTCCAGTAGTATGCGTAGAGAGACTTTTTATTAATAATTAATAATTAATAATTAAATAATATGTATTTAATTAATGATAAATTAAATTTTAAAAATAAAAACAAATGGTAAGAATCATAAATGTCTTAAACCATAGTGATTTTGAGTATTATTCTTTCTAGACTAAATGATTAATGGTATAATTGGATTAGATATTTCCCTTAAATATAAGTTAATTAAAATTGAATTTCTCACTCTTTATATTTAATATTTGTTAGAGATGTCAAAAAAAGGTCCGATATAACTCGATTTTGGCCCTGGTTGATTGGACCAAGGGTAGGTTATGGGCCGATGCCTGACCTCAGCCCGTAGCCCGACCATTACTTTTAAAACGACATCGTTTTAGAAGTTTTTCTTTTAAAAAAATGACGGGTCGGGTTGGCCTAGCCAGCCCGTAGCTTGTCAATCCATAGACCAAGTCATGGGTAGCCTAGACTCTCCCTGACCTATTGACATTTTTAATCTTTGTTAATTTTAATTTATTAGTTAATTAATCATAATCTCCTACTTTGTTTAGATAATTGAAATTAATAAATTATTTTTTAGTTTTACGAGGATTCAACTTGGTTTTATAATTACTGTAAAAGTTTAGTGAATTGGAACTAATTTCGAGGACTTTAATAACTCGTTCAAGATTACTATTTTAGTTTTTAATTTCTTTTTATTATTTAAAAAATTTTGTAACTTTTTAAAATAAAAATTCAGTCGAACCAAGCTTTGGACCAGGCTCGGGCCAAACGAAACATAATTAATAATAGAAGCTTATTTAAAATTTTTGGAAAACGTTAAGTTGAAAATTATAAAATTTTAAATTATTCAGAAGTAACATGGTATACATTATTTTATATCCCAAAAGATACCGTATGTTTTTGGCCTTTCTTCATCATCTAGATTAGGCTGTAGCGTAGCCAAAGCTCAAATCCTAGCCAGTCGACTTCCATAGTTTCTGGTCAATACGGTTGATGTGAACCGACGTTAGGTCTGTTCCATCTCACATCAGACAGATAGCGTCTTTGCATATGCAATGACTCCAACACTCAGAGCTGGCAAAAGGGTCATTCCCTTTTGTCGAATTGCAGAGCTTTTTAAGTTAGGGATGAGAGCAACTTGTATGAAGTGTCAAAGCAAACAACTTGAGTCAAAGTCGGCCTTGTAATCATGGTGTTATCTCCAAGTCAATGACAGACAGCTCTTTCTCTGCGTTTCAATTATGCCTCTAACCAATACCTGCGACTTCCACCAGTAGAACACCACTGCTTTTTGAGATAAAAGCAGGGTAGAGAGATCTTTCTTTTTTCCCCGCAGAGCTTGGAAGGATAAACTATGGCGCCAGGATTAGCCATAGCAAGCGAAAACGTGAAGTATAATGGCAGGATGACCATGTTTGTTGTTCTATCTTGCATGATGGCTGCCATGGGAGGAGTCATCTTTGGCTATGACATTGGAATTTCTGGTTTTAACACTCTTTCATGGAACTTTTGTTTTTCTGGTTGCTTTTCTTCTAGATTGAAATATTTAGCCATGACAATCACATCCATGGATTCTACTAGTAATTGTTGTCTGATATCTATTTGTTTGTAGATCTCGTTTGATATAGGATAAAGAACTAACCACTGTAAGATCCATCACTAACTTCTGCAAAACTCCATGTGTGAAGGTGGAGTGACTTCAATGGAACCATTTCTGAAGAAATTCTTCCCAGAAGTGTACAGAAGGATGAAACAGGATACAAAGATTAGCAACTACTGCAAATTTGACAGTCAACTTCTGACCTCCTTCACGTCCTCACTCTACGTTGCTGGCCTCTTTGCTTCTTTCTTTGCCTCACCGGTCACCAGGGCGTTTGGCCGGAAGCCATCAATCCTCATAGGAGGCGCCGCTTTCCTCGCCGGCGCAGCCCTTGGTGGCGCTGCAGTTAATGTGTATATGATAATTTTTGGTCGTGTACTGCTTGGAATTGGAGTTGGTTTTGCGAACCAGGTAGTGTCACAATAAATTAGAGGTGTGTAAATGGAACCTATGCTTATGTGTTCTGAATATTCCTTGTTGTGCAGTCAGTTCCACTTTACCTCTCTGAAATGGCACCACCAAGGTACAGAGGAGCGTTCAACAATGGCTTCCAATTCAGCATTGGAATTGGAGCTCTCTCAGCGAATCTGATAAACTACGGGACTGAAAAGATCAAAGAAGGATGGGGTTGGAGAATCTCCTTAGCTATGGCGGCATTCCCTGCCTCAATCCTCACAATAGGTGCTCTTTTCCTCCCTGACACACCCAGCAGCCTGATTCAACGAACCGATGACCATGAAAAGGCGAAACATCTGCTACAGCGTGTGAGAGGCGTTCAGGATGTTCAAACAGAACTTGACGACCTCATCAAAGCAAGCTCCATCTCAAGAACCATCGAACACCCATTTTCGAACATCATACAAAGAAAGTACAGGCCTCAGCTAGTAATGGCAATAGCTTTACCATTTTTTCAGCAAGTAACAGGAATCAATGTCATTGCATTCTACGCTCCGGTACTCTTCAGAACAATAGGATTGAAAGAAAGCGCATCACTTATGACCGCGGTGGTGACTGGAGTTGTGGGCACTATATCAACATTCATATCAATGCTTCTTGTTGACAAATTTGGCAGAAGAGCACTCTTCCTATTTGGTGGCGCACAAATGTTGGTCTCACAGATTATGATCGGCGCAGTACTGGCAGCTCAGCTCGGCGACCATGGCGGAGTTGACAAAGGGTATGCATACTTAGTTTTGACTCTGATATGCGTATATGTTGCAGGGTTTGGATGGTCATGGGGTCCTCTAGGATGGTTAGTTCCGAGTGAGATATTCCCTCTGGAGATCCGATCGGCGGGGCAGAGTATCGTGGTGGCTGTGAACTTTGTGTTCACCTTCATAGTTGCACAGACTTTCTTGGCCATGCTTTGTCACTTCAAGTCAGGGATTTTCTTCTTCTTTGGTGGATGGGTTGTGGTGATGACTGCATTCGTACACTTGTTCTTGCCGGAGACCAAGAACATTCCAATTGAGAAAATGGATGTTGTGTGGAGAGAACACTGGTTCTGGAAGAGAATTGTCGGGGATTGTGATGAAGAGATCAAGGTGTAAGCTCCAATTTTGCTATACAAGTTGTTCTTTATCGTAGATGATCAAATGTATTTATATCAAAGGTAATAATTCGCCTAAGTAACTTTATTTTAATAAATTAAATTAAAACAACAGGATTACATCACCTTAAATAAATTTAAGATTGCTGCTTCTCATGTTCGAATCCACAACTTCCACACAATCCTCTTTTTCATTCCACTACTAGGCTATTCCGGGGCTTAAATATATCATTCTTGCTTATACTTAGAGATGACATTTGGGATTGTGCTTGGCCTAATCTCACTCGGTTTAATTTGAAATTAATGGATTCGACTTGACTCGATTTAATTAAAATTTAATTTGAGTTTGAGTTTTTTAAATATATTTAGATTTTAAATTAGATTTGGGTTCGAGCTACTTGATTGACCACTATAAAGTTTAAATTTTTCAAATAAAAATGATGTTGGTTTAAGAAGAACGACTTTATTTTAAATTTAAAATAAAAAATAAAAAATTCGCTTAAATTTAAAGCTTGATCAAATTTTGAACCGTCCAATTTTAGTCAAACTTAGAGTTTAATTTATATACTTCGAGTTTAATTGATTTTTATGTCAAATTTAAAAATAAATTTTTGAACTTGACTCGAGCCTATCGGCCCGATTCAATGTCATCCCTATTTATATCCTGTGATTTCTAATAAATGAAAGAAAGTTTTGAACATTTGAGCCCTTAAACTTGTGTATTCTAACATTTGTGCTACCAAGGAAATTATAACTAATGAAATATTTAATGATATGAGAAAATATATGAATTTATCCTTCAAGTTTTATAAAATTTTAAATAAATTCATAACTTATTTAAAATTTACGTTATATAATCGGACACAAGATCTTCTGTTCCTAATTTTAGTGTGCCCTCTGTTTCGGTGCGATCCCAGTAGTCCAATTTTTGTTAGCTCTATTTATTGAATGAATAGATTTTTATGGAATAGAGTAATGAGATCAGGTGAACTGGTCCCTTATAATGACAAATTATAAAAAAATTGTTAAATAAAAATACAAAAGTATATAATTTTTAAAGGACGACGTCGTTGCACCACTTGTCCAATCTTCAAATAAGAGGACAAATCGATCATAAGACGACAACTCGTCCACTGAAGAACAGATGGCGATACAAAAGGAGCTCTAGTGCTTCAATGGAGGAAGGCGGAGGGGCTGGCCACCACCGCTCGTGCGACCGCTCTTCTACGAAACTGTCTGAACTGGTACTGTATGTCTGACTTCTGATACCGGAAAAATGTTGGGATGGAATCACAAGGTTACTCTTTCATCGGCATTTCGAGACAGCAGAACTTAGAAAGTTATGAATGTTCAGGTCTGCTGGAGAATCCTATTAAAGAACGAATTTTTTTCGATTGATATGAGGTATTGTCCTGTTAACTTTCGCTTGTTGTTTCTGTGTGTTTTTAGTGGTCGAGTGGCAGAGACAGTCGCATATAGTGTGAACGTAAGAGTTCAGGAGGTGGAGAAGAAGGAACTGGGTCCGGTTCCATTTGAAAAATAGTAACTTTCGTAACTCTTTTGCTTGTTTTGGCTTTCTAATAGATGTGGAGCAATATTAGCCGTTAATGGGAGATTATCTTTACGTTCATTCTGTTATTTTATTTTGACCATTTTCATGTACACGTACTTAAATTTGGACTCACTATCAGTCAATTAAGGCTGCTCCTCTTGTTCCTTATAATCTGGTAGTTTGAAAATCCTATCTATTATGTGTCATATCTCTCTTTTTCTCTGAGCTTGGAGATTGGCCATGGCAATAGGCTTAGCCGCAACTAGCGAAAGTGGGCATTATGATGGTAGGATTACATCGTTTGTCATTCTATCATGTGGAATAGCCGCCATGGGAGGGCTCATTTTTGGCTATGATATTGGTGTTTCAGGTCTGTGACATTGAAACCTATCATATGTCTTTCAAGCACGAAATATACATGCAAATTGAATTTGTAGGAGCTATCTTCTTTTAGAGAACATATGGAATAAACCCCAGATGGTTGAAGCATGAAAGTTGGAACCTTGCAAGTTAGGTGCTTGCAGAGGATGCACTGCATGAATTTTTGAAGGTCAACTGATTTTGGAAAAGGTCATAAACAACAGGACTCGTGTTCCTGACTTTAAGCTGAGAAGCATCATATTACAGCTTGATTTTAGCTTATTTTCTTGTTTTTCTTAATATCTTATGATGCATTATCAAAAACATCAAACTAACTTGTAAACTTATGGAACTGATTGCCAAGGTGGAGTGACCTCGATGGAACCTTTTCTCAGGAAGTTCTTTCCAGAAGTATATGTTAAAATGAAGGAAGACACGAAAGTTAGCAACTATTGCAAATTTGATAGCCAGCTTTTGACATCCTTCACATCATCGCTCTATATTGCTGGTCTTGTCGCTTCCATCTTTGCCTCACCAGTTACTAGATACTTTGGGCGCAAACCATCAATCCTCGCAGGAGGGGCTGCATTCCTTTCTGGTTCTGCCCTCAATGGAGCAGCTTCTAACATATACATGCTACTTTTTGGCCGTATCTTACTTGGCATCGGGGTTGGTTTTTCAAATCAGGTGTGTTATGCCTGTGATAATTTATTAATTCAAAACCTTATGTGCATTTCTGTTCATATTGAAATGCTTATATCCTACACGGAATGCTATTTGTTCAAGATTGCAAATTGGGACTCTAATTACAACTTACAACTGATAGTGTGTTTTACTTATACGGATTAAAATGTCAATTTGCATGCTTTCAAATTGAGAATGAATGGAAATGATTGTCTCGTGCATAAAGTGAACAACTTGATAATCAATAGAAAGGAGTGTACAATTTCTGCTTTCTTTCATTTTTTTATTAGTTGGGTTGTTAATTACTGATGGAAGAGCATAGCTTACAGTTGAAGCTAATGCTTCTTATTGAAACGTACGTAAATGAGATGAATCAGCTTCATCAAATTAACATGAGAGACCATAATGTTTTGAAGCTTGCTGGAATTTAAAGCATCATGCTTTTTATGCATCTGTTTTACATTTTTGTTCCAATTTAACTACTCTGCAGTCGGTTCCCCTCTATATTTCTGAAATGGCACCACCAAGATACAGAGGAGCAATTAATAATGGCTTTCAACTTTGTATTGGTATTGGAGTACTTGTTGCCAACTTCATCAACTTTGGCACCGAAAAGATTGAAGGTGGGTGGGGTTGGCGAATCTCCTTATCGATGGCAGCAGTCCCTGCCTTAATTCTCACAATAGGTTCATTTTTCCTAC
>JANZXP010000004.1:8831780-8851434 GCA_027576715.1 Erythroxylum flavicans | reverse complement strand
ACGATCATGTTGCACTGGATTCTCAGAGATACTAATCGCGGCCTTGTTATCGCACATAAGCTGACACGTGTTCTGTGGTGGGAATCCAATTTCAATCAACAGCTTTTTTATCCACAACAACTCGGCTAGTCCTCGAGCTACTCCTCTGAATTTTGCTTCTGCACTAGATAGCGCTACAACTTTCTGTTTTTTACTTTTCCAAGTCACCAGTTTCCCCCCGACAAAGGTAAAATATCCTAATGTCGACCTTCTATCCATTGGGTTCCCGCCCAATCAGCATTTGTATATCCCAGTACTTCTAGATTTCCATTCTTTCGAAACATAATCCCTTTGCCTGGAGATCCTTTCAGATACCTCACAATCCTGAGTGCAGCTTCCATATGTTCTTTTTGTGGCTTGTGCATGAATTGACTTACTACTCCCACAGCATAGGCAATATCTGGCCTAGTGTGAGAGAGGTAAATCAACTTCCCTACCAGTCTTTGATAGCTTTCCCTATCTGTGAGCTCAGCTCCATCTCGTATCTGTAGGCCGTGGTTCACAACAATGGGAGTCTCAGCTGGCTTGCACTCGACTAGACCTGTTTCAGCTAAGAGGTCTAGAATGTACTTCCTCTGTGAGATGAAGATTCCTTGTCTCGATCTTAGCACCTCAATTCCCAAAAAATACTTGAGTCCTCCCAGGTCCTTCATTTCAAATTCTCTGAATAAGTTCCTTTAGAGCTGTGCAATTTCCTCTGTATCATTACCGGTGATGATCATATCATCGACATAGATGATTAGACAAGTGATTAGCCCATTTCTTTTCTTCAGGAACAAAGTGTGGTCTGAGTTGCTTTGTTGGTACCCGTAGTGCTTAATTGCTACTGTAAATCTCCCAAACCACGCTCTTGGTGACTGTTTAAGCCCATACAGTGCTTTCTTTAGTCGGCAGACTTCTCCTTATCGAAACTTAGGAGTAAACCTCAGTGGTGCTTCCATGTAGACTTCCTCCTTAAGGTCGCCATGAAGGAATGCATTTTTCACGTCAAACTGGTGAAGTGGCCAGTCCATATTCGCTGCTACTAAGAACAACACTCTGATGGTGTCGATCTTTGCTACTAGGCTGAAGGTTTCTGAATAATCCACTTCATAGGTCTGAGTGTACCCTTTTCCTACCAATCGTGCTTTGTACCTTTCTACTGTTCCATCTGCCTTGTGTTTCACTGTGAATACCCATTTGCATCTAACTGTTCTTTTGCCAATAGGTAGTCTGCATTTCTCCCATGTATCGTTTTTCTCCAGTGCATCCATCTCAATCTTCATGGCCTGTCTCCATTCACTCCTCTGTTGGGCTTCTTGTACAGTTTTGGGAATTTTCTCCTTGTACAGAGTTGTGGTGAACACCTTAGCCACTTTTGATAGGCTCCCCTTGGCAAGGTTAGCCACTGGATATCTAGAACGTCTTGACTCACGTTCTGGTGAATACCTCTTAGGTGGGACCCCTTTGTACTTCTTGGAGGTAGTACGTACCTTCCTGTATTTTCTGCCAGCTCTGTTTCTATATTTTCATGATTAAAGTGTTCTAAAGCGGAAGGAATATCATGGGCAAGAGTGTTTACCTCAACAGGACTATCCGTCTGGGAAGATCTGGGTAGATCATCTGACTCAGTAGACTGTCCTTCGTTTTTAAAGGTGACATCAACGGGCCCACTAGCTTGTTTGTTGGGTTCATTAATCGGTAAAGCTGGAATGAGGAGCCAACTCAGTGGGTCTAATGATGGATTCTCCCCCTGATTGCTGGGTTGGGATTGATATAAGTACTCGATTTCAAGAAAGTCGCAATCCATCGTGGTGTATATGCGACGAGTGGAGGGATGATAACACCTGTACCCCTTTTGATTTACCTCGTAGCCAACAAAAACATATTTAAGAGCACAAGGGTCAAACTTAGAGCTTTCAGTCTTTAGGATATGAACAAAGATCGAGCACCCGAAGATATGAGGCTGAAGGGCTAATGCTGTGGGGATATGAGTATGTTGAGATAGTGTATCTAGAGGGGTTTGGAGTTGAAGGGTTTTAGTGGCTAAACGGTTAAGGAGCTAGACAGTGGTGGCTACGGCTTCAGGCCAAAGGTGATGGGGTATCTGGGATTCAAGCATTAAAGCTCTTGTGACTTTAAGAATTATTCTATTTTTGCGTTCAGCAACGCCATTCTATTGTGGAGTATTGGGATAGGTAGTTTTATGTACTAACCCCTTTTCTCGAAAAAAGGACTGCATGGCTTGATTGACAAACTCCCCCCCCATTATCAGATCTAAGAATTTTTATGGTTTTCTGGAATTGAGTGTGGACTAGATTATAAAAGTGAACAAATTTCTGGAAAACTTCAAATTTGTTTTTGAGAAAATATACCTAGGTCATTCTAGTGCAATCATCAATAAATAAAAGGAAGAATTTAAACACATTGGTTCCAAATTTTGGGGCTGGTCCCTATACATCAGAATGCACCAAAGCAAATGCATGTTTAACTCTAGTATTATTAGGAATAAAAGACTTTCTGTGACTCTTAGCTAAGACACATGTATCACAGGTTATTATTGGATAAATGTGGAAAAAGCAGTTTAAAATAACAAGGAGATGGGTGACCTAGGCGTCGGTGCCACAACCAGCTTTGTCGATCAGGTGTCCCATGAGCTAGTAGAGCGGATCCTTTTTGAGCTACCTCATCGACGTAGTAAAGCCCATTGCGTTCAATGCCACGCCCAATGATCTCTCGTGTCTGGATGTCCTGCAATAAACAGAAACTAGGATTCATCAACACTGTACAATTCAATTCTCTTGTTACTTGACTTATTGATAACAACTTACATGTAAGAGATGGTACATAGAGACAATGTGACAATTTTAAAGTGGGTGATAATTCAACCGACCCAGTACCCTTGACTTGGGCAAACTCTCCATTTGTAGTTTAGATTCGGGATTTTCTTGGGTTTGTTAGGCTTTTAATATTAGAAAGATCATATGTTATAATATCAGTGGCTCCACAGTTGAAGAGCCACGGTGTACATTTTTCCTCCCTGGGTTCGGCACTTATATAGGCTTTTGGTAGGTCAATTGGGCCTTTTTTGGAAATGTGTAGACTTAATTGGGTTTCAAACTTGCAGCTGAGGTTATTTTGATGATGGCTGGATTTTAAGGGGCTCGACTGCAAATTTTTAAAACACTGAAGGTCAGGTTGCACAAGCTTACAATTATTGGGGTCAATTTCGAATTCTCCAAAACAACCAGGGCTAAAGAACTTGGCATTAAATAATAGAGGGTTTGGGGATAAATAATTTACCTCAAACCCTATACCTGATTCGTTCCCCCTTAATTGATTCAATCTGGTTGTGGCTCCTTCTCTTCCAACTCCGATTATGGCCAGACCTCCATTATCGTCGTCCCCTCTGCCGCCGCTGATGCTGGCGGCCTCTTGGTTACCCATCACGGCCGCGGCTCTGCTTGGTCATCCCTGATTATCTCGGTTCCTCCTCCTTCGATTATCCCGCCACCATTATGGAAATCCCACCAAATGGAAACACTCCTCCTTCAAATGCCCAGTCATATTACAGTGGGAACATTTAAGGGATGATCGATCAGAGGGTTTTGTGTGCTGGAATGATGATTGTTGTCCCTCTGACCGGAGTTCACCTCTGTGATTTTTTTCTACCTGTTCCTTCGCGACTGGTTTCGAGAAATCACTTCTGGGTTTTGCTCCATGTCCCTTCGCTGCTAACCCTGTACCCACACCTGATGATATTCTACCTTCGTTGCTATCTATAGTTGCCGACAGATTGAGAATCTAACTCCTGGCGGCCTCTTTCCTGACAGCAGCGTAGGCTGCTTCTACTGAAGGTAAGGGATTTTCCTTCAGTAAATCTCGTTTCACAGAAACAAACTTCTCATCCATGCCTTTTAGAAATTGATACAATCGGCTTTCTTGCTTTAGTCTGTTGAATCTATTGATGTCTGTTGAGCAAACTATGTGATTAGGCTGTCTGACATCAATCTCACGCCACATCCCTTGAAAAATGTTGTAATATTTCTCTATCGAAAGTTAACCCTGTTTGTGATTGTTAGCCCTTGTGATGAGATCAAAAATCTGAAGGGCTCCATCTCCACTCTGGTAGGTTGATTCTAGGCCTTGCCATAAATCTTTGGATGTGGGATACTCAACATACTGACCTACGAGATCAAGTTCAATTGCTTCTAAAATCTAGGTAAAAACTTGGAGATATGTTTGTTGCCATTTTGGAAAAGCAGGGCCTGTTCTTACTGGTGGGTGTTTAACGCCATTGATAAAATCTAGTCTCCCTCTTGCTCCAATGGTCAACAATATTAACCGTGACCACAGGGAGTAGTTGCTATCATTGAGTTTAATAGCAATTGTTGGTTTTTGGCTGATTTCGGTTTGATTGGTTGTATGTTGTTTCAGGATTTGGGCTATTTGTGCTGAAAGCATTTCGGTGGCTTCTGAGATGGCTGGTCTGCCACCAACAGTGCTATTGGATTCATCACTCATGGTTGTAGAATTGGTCACGAACAGCAAATGATAAAACAGTGTTCGATCCTAGAATCGACACTACTCTGATACCATGTTAGAACAATAGGAATAGGCTATTCATGTTATTTCAGTGTATTGATTCAAACGTACATTCTTACATCTTATAAATAAACTAGGCACCATTCTAGGACTGATTAAGCATGATTTAGGGAAATGATTGATCCTGTCATTAAGACGGTAAATTCTTTCCTTTCTTGTATTCTAACATATATATACAGAGCGAGCTATCAAGTTTACAACAACATTTTAATTCCCATTTCAGCAATTTTTCTTTGGACATTTGGCCGTGGACTATTGGACAAACCTCTGCAGTGGCTAACATCATGGTCAGCTTGGAAGCCAGATCCTATGATTTTAGGCTTTTGAGACCTTAATGATTTGTCACTCCATTTTTATAATATGGGTTATTTACTGTTTGTAGACATTTGTAGTATTTACCTTGCATCTTTGACCTTCAGACAACTAAAGGATAAAGACTAAGTTTGTCACTTCTACTTGCATTGCTGAAGATGAGTGACATCTAAGCAGTATATATGCAACTTGGCTAATATACTCAATTACCAAGCATGCTAAAAATTGAAACTCACTTCTAGGCATCTAAAACCTAACCTGTTATGTTTGAACGTGCTCATATTCTTTTAAATTAGTTGCAATGTAATTGAATAGATTACTGTTAGATTTTAATATCTTCCCAAATCTCACAGACTCAACAGGATTTTAATTGAGTATTGCCGATGATAGTGAATTTTAATATCTATTGATCATGATTATTCATACTTATCAAACATTTAATTAATTAAAATAACATTTTTATGAGAATTATCATTGAATCTAGTAAGTTATTACATATATGTTGGGCGCTCGGCTCGAGGCAGCTTGAGGCTCCAACTAAACAAAGCTTAGCTTAAACCTTGAGCTAAATTTGGTAGTGTGAAGAAACGAGCGAGACGGTTAAAACGCGAAAGTGAGAAGAAAAACACTGTTATGGAAACTACGAGTCGTTTACAATTGGGGCTTCTACTTAATCATCATCCATCATCTTCCAATTATTTCTTCTAGATCTAATGGAATTAGCAATTATTTATTTTTCTTTCAAAACCTAATGGAAACTTTTTATTAGAAAAGAAGATAACATCTAGTAATTAAAATGTGTAAATCAAACCTAAATACACTATATACTAAAAGTTACAAATGACACTTGAACGTGAAATCATAACATTATTATATGTATACTTCTTAATTTCTTATTTAGGGGTATGTTATCAATCCGTATAAAAGATCACGATCGATCAGTCAAATAAAACCAAAGTTACGGCATTGTCTCAAGGATGTATGAAATGGTACTTTCAAACGTAATATCTCTAGTGTTAACTATCTAAATGAAGAGAACTTACATTAAATATAACTAATTCATAATTAGAATGGGCTCATATATAATTTTGTTATTTTAAATTAGCCTCAAAATCAATCCACAACTTTTTGAGTCACTTCATATTTCATTATTTTATAAATTTTTTTCATTGAAAATTTATTAAAATTGATTAATTAGTTTCTTAAAAATTTCTTCGATTTGTTAATTTAATCAATAGCAAGGGGAGGTAATAATTCTAGTGGAGTACTATAATTTTATCGGGTGCAGATCTTCTGTACCCCTTATTCTGTAACTAGCCAGTAACTATTTGATCTCAACCATCCAATGCAATAAATTGGATGGTTGAGATCAAAAGGGGACAGAGGGCACAGAATAAGGAGTACAGATGATCTGCCCCCAATTTTATCACTAACAAGTAACAGCAAATAACCTTCCCAAGTATAAGATTTCATTTTCTATTATAGGAAATTGCTTTCTTTAACTCAAGCTGTTTTTACGTACTTTCTTCAATGTATCTACTGACCCCATCTTTGCCTGGAACGAACTGAAAATGGCAAAGAGAAGTAAAGTAGACGCCATTGGCACTGTAGACCTCATGTTATGATGCTTTCTTGTTATATATATAGCTTGGAATTTAGTACGCTTTCTCCAGTCGGGTAATTACTTTCCCGGAAGAACATTTCGTGAACGTAATCACGATTACTTTCTCAGATATGAACTGGATTTGACTCACTGGAACATAATGAACAATGTTCGATCGATCAAAAGCCGTTTCACTGATGAATAGTCCAACTCCAGAGGACAACAAAAGCCCTATCTTTAATTTATTGTCAGCAGCCAAACTGAATCTTAAGTAGTTATTACCCCTTTTGGGAGATGAGGAAGGTTACATAACATACTTATGGCACACGTCTTACTTTGTTGGGGCGCATCAGAAGAGGCAAATTAAATCAGAAATTTCATTTTTGGCATTGAAATAAGGAAAAACTAGTTCAAGTGGATGATTTATGGTAGTAAAGTGAGAGATTTATTAAATATATTTATGGAAAAATTTAATATGAATATACACGTCAATTATACGAATGGCAATTTCACATTTAAAAAAGAGTTGATTGGTCTAACTATGGATGTGGATACCGTTCTGTATTAACTGGTATCAGCCAGAAAAAAGAACGATACCGACGTCTTTGGTACCGTATGTAAATAGCGGTCAGTACCGGTCTGCTTCGTCTGGTATCAATCGTATACCGGTCGGCACCGATAATTTTAAAATTTATAGGGACATTTTTGTAAAATTTTCAAATTAAAAAAAACTCTCCCTCCTCTCTCCCTCCCTCTCTTTTTTTTAAAGTTTTTATAATTAATTATTTAGTTAAACTTTTATTGTGATGTTTTAGTTGTAAATTTTAAAATAAAATAAATATTTTATCACTAACAATAATTATATATTAAATTAAACTTAAAATTAAATTATTTTATTTAAATTGATTTAAATCTTTTATACAATATTTATTAATAAAGTATTAATAAAAATATTTTATTTTTAAAAATAAATAATGTAAAAATTATTATTTATAAACTAATATTTATTCTATATATTTTTAATTATTAAATCAAATTTTATTTGAAATTTATATATTTTAAAAATATTTTAAATTTAATTATATTTATTAATAATTATTAAATTAATTTTATGAATTAAATTAAATTAAAATATTTACAATTTTAGTACTAATTAATTTTAATTAATTAAATATATAATATATTTAATTGATAATAAATTAAATAATATATGTTTTTATTTCATGTTTCAATTCTACTTAATTGTTTCCTTATCACGGACTCTTATTGTAAATTGTAATAATATGAGAGTTAAGAATAATTATTTTTTTATTGGATATTTTTACGTAATTATTATTTATTATATAATGAAAATTGAAATTGTAATATTTAACTACTTTGTATTGTTTTTAATTTTATATTTGTAAGATGATGATTGTCTTTTTTCCATAAAAATTTTGGTTATTATTTATATGTGAAATATCTAAAAATTATTATTATTTCATATTAATTGTTATTATTATTTATTATTATAATTTTTGGAGACATAATTAAAAATATATAATACAACTGTAGAATATAACTATAGGCTATTTTACAAATTTTAAAAAAATTCAGGGACTATTTTATAAATCTAAAAAATTACCCGAAATAATACCTAATATTGATTGGTACCGATATAATACCATATCAAAATCTAATCCTGTACTAAATTCGGTACAGTATTAACGTTGGATATAACCATCCAAGTCATTATTTTAAGCTTCACTTGGGCTGCGTGCATGGACTTTCCATGCCTCCATCGACAGCACAGCAAGGCAAGGCATACACCCTAAGTTCCTCCTATTACTGCCGTCCAATACGGCCATGAGTTGGTTTGCATCCGTAGTGGGTCACAGCCAGGCGAGATTATTTGCTTTAATTGGGTTGTTTTGTCCTAAAAAAAAGTTTAATCATCCTTCCTGTCTCATTATAAAGATGTAAACATCAACTCCAGTGGGCAGTTGCTTGGTATATTGAGCGAAGATTTAACAGGGTGGGGTCAAGTGGAGGGGTCACAGTCCAATCTCATGTTATTACTTAGCAGTCCTACTACCTCAACTTGCATGAATAAAAAATAGGAAGGAAGGCAATTTGTATTTATCAGCCTATCCAAAAAGGGAATTAAATTCTTCTTTCTGAAACAAGCGATAGTGGCCCCAAAACATTCTGCACGTAGGTGGCTACTTATTGAATTGTTAATCTGCTACCTAATTTGGCCCATCGCAGAGGCCAGAGGGGAGGGGACCGCCCGCTTAAAAAAATAAAACATTCAGCTGTTCTACGTGACGTTAATTTGGTGTACCAATGGAATGACAAACGTCCTACATTAAACAATTGCTATGCATTGTCACCTTTCCTATCCTATTTTGTTATGTATATTAAATTCTTATAATGATCTTTTTTTATAATTTATATACCAAATAGAACCATCAAAATTTTGGATTATGAATTCATTTTGGTATACAAATTCTTTTTAATTATTGATCATAGTTAATAAGAATTTATATGTTTAATACATTCCGTGAGATTTAAGAATGAAAATCTGATGCATGACATCTATATGCCTGAACATTGAAATAGAAAATTTTATATTTCTTTATTTTATTTGATATAACACAATTGCGAAAGCTTCATGAACAATGGGTAAGTTGATATACACCATAGCTTTATTCATAAAATTTAAGCAAATAGAAATCAATTATAAGAAAAATTATTGATTGATGTAGTTCTTTTTTTTTAAAGAAATGCTAAAATTGTCTATATACTCTCTAATTCCCGGAATCGGCAAAAATATTTCTTTCTTTTTTTTGATACAAGAGAGCAATCAAAAATTGCTAGGTGCAAACAGGGACGACCCTAGGCCAAGCAACACCCATGAGATCTTCTTGGAGAACATGGTAGAGTTGTCCAGAGGGATTATCAAGGTGAGTAACATAAAAAATGCCTCCATAAGCCCAAGTAGCCAAGTAATCAGTGCACATATTTGCTTCGCGATAAATATGCACAACACGACACTGCTAAGGTCAGCTAAGCAGTTCTTTGCAAGCACGAAATTTGATAAAATTGATCTATAGGCCAAAGGTCATCATTCACTTTGTTAACGACTAAAAGAGAGTCTTATTCAATAAACACATTTCGAAAGCCTCGATCCCAAGTCAAAAGCAGTCCATAATAAATTTCAAACAATTTAGCTCTTGTAATATTCCCCTAATCGAATCTCCTTACAAACCCGAACAACTAGCTTTCTTCAGCGTTCCTTGTAAGGTCTCCAATCGCTGTGTCTCCCGGATTTGTGAGTGCTGATACATCCACATTAATTTTGATGCAACCAGTGGGTGGTGGACTCTAAGCAATTAGCATATCCTGCTTCATCACCAAGGCCTTTTGCATCGTGCTATATCTGCAAAAATTCTGCACACTTACACAAATGATATTAGTAGCATGGGGGCCAGACAAAGTCTGGTTAAAAAATAACACAATTACGCCAATGCAATCAACAAGAGATAAAGAATTGAAAACATCTAACCGACAACCTTGGAGCCAAGAGGACCAGATGACTTGCGACTCTTGACAATCTCGAAGTAAATATAAAATTGATTCACAAGGATCGTCATATCTTGGACAATTGGCTATAGTAGTGATATGACGTCAGACACAAGCTTCACGTGTCAACAATCAGTTATGAACTACCAGCCACAAGAAAAATTTGATATGAGGAGGCAAGTTCTTCTTCCACACTAAATTCCAGTTGAAATTCGCTGGTGATGTCCTAAGTAGAAGATTATAAGCTGAACTCACCGAGAACATACCAGAGGGAGAAGCAGACCAAATAGTTCTGTCCTTTTCTACACGAACATGCATGAAAAGAGAAAAAAGATTTTGGGTTTCCTTGGGGAAGGAGTGTACAATATCTTGAAAATCTGCTTCGTTGACTAATAAATCAGAGACTTTCGCATCTTACAAAGGGGGCAGGGAATTTTGATCAATTAATGAGGCCAATTCGGATTTATCAAGCCATTTATCAAACCAAAAGGATGTTTGATCATCACCCCTAACCAACCTTGAACAACCCTAAATGATAATATTCTTACTAGCATAAATGCTCCTCTAAGTATAAGAAGCAACAGGTTTTATTTTCGATTGCAAAAAGGTGGAGCCTTGAAAATATTTAGGCTTTAAAACACAAGCCCATAAACTACTATCATTGGCCTCAATTTTCCAACCAATTTTAGCCAACAAAGCCAAATTTATTTCTACAGTTTTCGAAAAACCCAAGCCACCTTCCTTACGTGGACGACACACCATATAGTACTTAAGAAGTGACACTTTTTGTTTGTTAGCCGTTGAATCCTAAAGAAATTTCCTATTTAGAGAGTTAATTTCTTTGGATACAACGATGGGAAGTCTTATGGTTTTCACAGTATATGAAGCCATGGTACTATAGAAAGATTGCACAAGAGTGGCTCGACTAGCAAGCAAGAGTTAATCAACCTTCCAAGCAGTCAATTTCTTCTTGATCTTTGTTAGAATATGGTTATAGGTTCATTGAGAAACATGCTGCGTATGAAGGGGAACACCAAGATACAATCCAAGATCAAAACATAAAGCAATGCCTGTATATCTTTGAATACTGTCTACTATTGTCTTGGCAGTGTTCGGTGAAACATAAAATCTAGACTTAGCAACATTAATCTTTTCACCTGAAAAAGCACAAAACTTATCTAAATAGGCAATCATGGTTTTGCTTTATTTAATTGAGGCTTGGCCCATCAAAATTAAATTATCTGCAAACATCACATGAGAAATAGCAGGCCCTCCCTTTGACAGTTTGATAGGCTTCCAATTACCCCTGCTAATTTTAACAACTTTAAAGTTTTAATGAAATAGAGTTTCAGTAACCTTTAATTTTTAGGTTAAAATATATTTAACCCCCTTGTGTTTTATCCCTTAGTATTAGAGAGATACAATGATAGATGATGAATTGTGTTATTACATTCCCAAGGTTTTACAATTGCTATTTAATGATAGGAAATAACATAATCTATATCTACAATAAGAGATTGTAACAACAGAATAAATAACAGAACTTATAGCTAAAATAGGAGGTTGTTACAACAGATTGTGGACTCAGGTTAGAGTTTGTTGGTTCATCCTATTATGCCCCCGCAAGATGATTTTGCGGCAGATGATATGCGTCTTGGCTCGAAATTAATCAAACTTCTATTTGGAGAGGGCTTTAATTAGTGTATCAGTAACCTGATCATTAGTGGAAATATGAGAAACTGAGAGAATATTGGACCGAACTTGTTATCGGACAAAATGATAATCCAGATCTAGATGTTTCATCTGCGAGTGAAATTTGGGATTAGAACAGATATAGATGGCGCTAAGGTTGTCACTGAACAGATGTGGCTTTTTTTAGAGAGGCACCTAAAGTTCTATTAAAAGATTTCGAAGCCACATAACTTTTGATGCAGTTGAGGTGAGAGCACGATACTCCGCTTTAGTAGTTAATCTAGAAATGGTGCGCTGACGTTTGGAACTCCATGATACAAGATTACCGCCGAAAAAGATGATATCGCCAAGTGTGGAAGTTCGAGTGTTAGCATCCCCTCCCCAGTTAGCATCAGTAAATGCATGTAACCGTAAAGTCTTAGGAAGATATAGTTGTATGCCAAAATCATGAGAATGCTTGAGGTACCATAGTATGCACTTGAGTTGTTGAAAATGAAATTCAATCGGCTTGTGCATGAATTGAGACAGCTTGTTCACTGCAAAACTGATGTCAGGACATGTGAGAGTCACATATTGGAGGGTCCCTAAAATACTACGAAACTTGGAGCCATCAGCATTGGTTGTACCATCATGTAGGGTTAATGCAGCAGTAATGCTCAAAAGAGTGTTGCATGGATTACAATCTGCCATATCAAACTTTATGAGAAGATCATGAATATAACGTTGTTGGAAAAGAAAAAGTCCATGATGATTTGAAATGAGTTCAATCCTGAGAAAATAGGTAAGAGTACCCATGTTCTTCAAGGAGAATCGTTTGGAGATTACAGAGATGAAAGTATCTAATTCGTGGGATGAATTCCTCATTAGTAGTAGGTCGTCAACATAGACGAGAAAGTACAAGACCGTCAATCCCCAATGAAGTATAAACATGGAAGAATCACAAGTGCTGCTGACAAAACCCTATTCAACCAGGAAGCGACAAAGTTCATGGTACTAGGTTCGAGGGGCTTGTTTGAGACCATAGATGACTTTTTGTAATTTACAGACATGAGTTGGTTGTGTAATATCAACAAAACCCGGTGGTTGCTTCATGTAAACTGTTTTAGATAAGTAGCCTTGAAGAAAGGCATTGTTGATATCCAATTGATGAAGATGCCAGGAATTCGCAATAGCTAGAGTGAGAATTACTTTGATGGTCTGATGCTTGGCAATCAGTGAGAATATCTCCTTATAGTCAATACCAAGGCATTGGCTGAAACTTTTGCAACAAGTCTAGATTTGTAGAGCAATACGGAGCCATCTAGATTGCGTTTGACTCGAAGGAGCCACATGCAGTTAACCACATTCTATGCTTCTTCTGCCTAAACTAATGTCCATGTACCATTGTTGATGAGTGCATTGTATTCTGCATAGGTTGAGTCACGCCGGTGAGGTATCTGTAGGGCTTAGTGTATAATGTGGGGTTTGTCACTGAGAGGTAATGGGTGTTTAGATATAGTGTAGGTTTTTGATTTTCGGATGTTATTTTTTGCCCTGGTTATTATAGGGTGACAGTTAACGAGTGGTTGTGGAGGTGGTGTAGGTGAAGAAGTGGAGTTTTGTATCGGTGAAAGTGAGGGAGTGGGATTTGATAAAGGTATACTAGGTTGTGACAAAGTATCAACATGAGCAATCCGTACTAAAGCCAGAGATCGTGCCACAGGGAAAAGTTGATGAGAGAGACTCATGGAGGAAGGTGAGGTGTCAGTCTGTTTAGAGGAGAAAGTGAGGGACGAATAAGGGAACTGATCATCTACAAAGGTGACATGACTCGTCATAAAGTTTGTTGGTTGTAGGATCAAGACAGATGTAGGCAATTTTCGAGAGTATCCTAGGAAGATGCATGGAGTGGATCAATTTTGAAGTTTGTGTGTAATGTAAGGTCGAAGCCATGGAAAACATAGACAACCAAAGGAGTGAAGGTGACTATTTGAAGAAGGTTGACTGAAAAGTAGTTGATGAGGAGTTTTCACGGATAGAATGGGAGTTGGCATGCGATTGATGAGATAGACAGAGGTGAGCACAACATGGGACCAGAAGGTAGGAGGGAGTTGACTCTGATGAAGGAGTGCACGGGTAGTTTCAATGATGTGACGATGACGATGCTCAGAGGCGCCATTTAGTTCAGGTGTATATGGTGGAGTGGTTTAAAGAGAGATACCATGAGTTTGGAGAAATGGCTTGAGTTTGAGGTATTCTCTGCCATTATCTGTGTAAATGGTAAGGATGGGGGTTTTAAAAAAAAATTCAACGATAGTTTTGAAATTTGAGAAAATGATCGACACATTAGATTTTTGTTTGAGAAGATAGAGCCAAGTATATTTGGTGAAGTGATCAACAAATATTACATAGTATCTAAAACCATCAAAGGAAGGAATCAGAGCTGGCCCCCAAACATTTGAAAATAGAATTTCTAATGGTTTAGTGTTAATCAAATGTTGTTTTGAAAAAGGTAGTTTGTGACTTTTAACGCACTAACATAAAACATAAATAGAATCAATAAAAGACCTAGACGAAACTTTATTTTAAGACTTAAGAAACTTAAATGTTTTCTTGGATGGATGATCGAGGATATGATGAAGGATCCCGGGACTTGAGACTATGGAATGAAACACTTGAGGTTTGATGACTGAAGAGTTGAAGTCATAGAGTTCATTGTGACATGCCTCCGTAAACAATACCGAGCGCGTCTGTAGAGCCTTCACCTGAAAGAAGTTTGGGAAAAGTTTAATAGATACATTATTAACAGTACAAAGATGTTTTGCAAAAATTAAGTTTTTATCAATCATAGGTACGTGAAGCACATTATCACACAAAAGTGGCTTAGAATCTGTAGGTAGATGGAAACTACCGGTATTGTCAATTGGTAGAGAATAGCCGTCACTAACTTGTAAGTCATCATCACCAATATACGGAGTATGGACCGTCACATGATGCGTAGTCCCGAAATCAAGTATCCACTTTAGAGAATTAGTAGACATAGGACCGCTTCGCGTGAAATGTCTAGCTGGTGCGTGGCAGAACCGAGCAGGACGTCTGTGCAGATCCCAGCACATCTTGGCCGAGTGACCAGGCTTCTCACAATATTGGCAGGTTATAGAGCCTTGGCCACTATCAAAGTGATGATGTGCAACGGGGCTTGAGCAATTTGCAGTTGATACGACACCAGTTCCTAGGCGATTGCCTGAGTTGCTCGAGCGGTAGCCATGACCAGGCGTCAAGCGTCCATGACCATGACCATGATGAGGGAGTGACTGCTGAGACTGGTGGCCTGGAGGTCCACGATGAGTAATGAATGCACTCGGTGGTCCCTGTAGTTTAGAGGTTAGAGATTTGTGATTTAAAAAAATTCAAAATTAACCAATTTCTCATATAATTCATTAAAGGCAATTGGAGCATCTCTGGCCCGTAAGGCGGTACTGAGCTTCTTGAAATCCGGCGATAACCCAATTAGCATGTGGAGTACGAGATCGGTGTCATCAACCGGGGAGGGGATGACAGCAATCTCTTCGGCAAGTTCATGAACCTTCTTCAGGTAGTCTGTCACTGTTGAATCACCTTTGTTAACAGTGAGTAATCGCTCTTTGAGCGATGCTAGTCGTGACCTCAACTTGCCAACTAAAGTTTTAGCAAGGAGATCCCATCCCTCCTTGGATGTTTTCACTGCACGGAGTAACGTAGCCACTGAAGGAGACACTAATGACGTTAGTGCCTAGATCAGGAACTTGTTCTGCCTAATCCAAACTTTACATTCGGCAGTTGTAGCATCTGGACAAGGAATAGAACCGTCAATGAACCCTTCGACACCATATCCTATGAACAAAGACTCCATCATCGCTTTCCACGAGGGATAGTTAGCACTAGAGAGCTTAGCTTCGGATGAGAGGCCTGGATTGATGATCACAAATGTTGTAGAATGGTTGTGTCAATAGTAGTAGAGGAAGACGAATTGTCAGGTGCCATTTCGAAATCTCGAGTTTGAAGAGTGTAACAGTAGGCTTAGTAAGGTGTTGATGATGAAGTCAAGTGGTTGTGTAAATCACTCAATAGGTAATAACTTCGGAGATGAGTTGAACTCTTCGACAAAGACTCTCGAGCAGCTAGACGCAGTTTTGCTCGGTAAAAAAAATCTTGATAGTAGCAATGGTGAACTGGCAACTTTCTCAAGTAGCAGTGTGCCCGACACATAGGACAAAATCGAAAGAAAATTAGAGCTGTGAGCTTTAGAGCACTAATACTATAGAGAGATAAAATGATAAATGATGAATTGTATTATTATGTTTCCAAGGTTTTACAATTGCTATTTAATGATAGGAAATAACAGAATCTATATCTACAATAGGAGGTTGTTACAACAAAATGTGGACTCACGTTAAAGTTTATTGGTTCATCCTATTAAGTATGTTATGCCCCCTTTTATTTTAAAAATAGACTTATTACTCCCTTTGACCACTTATCTGAGGAGTTTAGAATTTAAACAGACTTTTTTATCCAATATTATGAAGATATCCACACAACTGTACATGTCGCATTTTTTAGACAAAAATATCCTTTTAGTCTTTTGTTGACTTGCATACATTAAAACCTATATTTTTTGCTTTATTTCAATATGCCCTTTATTTCAAAAATAAAAATTATTTTAAGCATGGATTACATTGTGATTGTTAATAAATTAAAAAAGGAAAAAATTACTAAAAATATCATTGTCTTCACAATTGTACTTCATGACGTTAATTTATGTAAAAAAAATTTAAAAAGAAAATTTATTTCCGAAACAAAATTAAAAAAGAAATAATTAAAAATAATAAAATAAAATATTGCCATTTTTATGTTTCCCTTTTGCTTTATAAAACTATAAATTATCTTGTTTTGGCTTTTTTCGATTTTCTAAACCATTCCCTTACCCATCGGCTCTCTCTCTCTTGTCTATATAATGAGAAAGATCGGAAAACCCGAAACTCAAAACCTAAACCCTAGATCACAATCTTCAATGGTTAAACTTTAAAGCAATGCACAAAACAGGAACCAACATTCTCACAAAACGAGCAAAACACAGAGACACAAAGCTAAGTGAGGAGATCTAAAATTGTCGTCGAATAGGGTCCTAAATGGGAGAAACCTCAATTTGAAGAAAATAGGTTGTTTTCCATCAAGAAAGGGAGAGATATTGCCAAAATTGGAATTAATTTTCCAGCGAAGCAACGGAATTTTCGGATGAAAGGTAGAGAGATAAAAAAGAGGAGAGAGAAACAAACAGGAAAAAAAGGAGAGAGAAACATACAGTGAATGAGACAGAGACAATGGGTAAGGGAATGGCTTAGAAAACCGAAAAAGAGCAAAAAGAAGATAATTTATAGTTTTTAAATTTGTTTCATAAATAAATTTCTCTTTTTAGTTTCTTTCCATAAATTAACGGTCATGAAGCACAATTGTGAAGAAAAATGATATTTTTAGTAATTTTTCTTTTTTATTTATTAATGGTCAAAATGTAATCCATACTTAAAATAAATTTTATTTTTGAAATAGAGGGTATAATGAAATAAAGTAAAAAAATATAGGGTTTAATGTATTTTAGTCAACAAAAGACTAAAAGAGTATTTTTGTCCAAAAAATGCAACATGTACGGTTGTGGTGATGTTATCATAATATAGAGTAAAAAAGTCTTTTTGAATTTTAAGCTTCTTTGAATGGTGGTCAAAGGAGGTAATGAGTCCATTTTTAAAATAGAGGGGGGCATAACGTACTAAGGGATAAAACACAGGACGGTTAAAGATATTTTAGCCTAATTTTCATGAAATAAAATATTAGGCATCTTAAGATCACGTGGTAATAAACTTTCACTTTAACTGAACTTCTTACATGTAACTTTGTAAATACATTGTTACGAGTTGGATAAGGTAATAATTTTGGTTATACAAGAAATATCTTTTTTAAAGTAATAAAAGGATTTATTTTCTTGCCCATACATTCTTGTGTTTTTTGCTTCTTTATTATATATATATTGCTTTCATTTGCACAACAATTGATATTAGAGCAAAGGTTTATTATTAAGATGTCTCTACATAAGTTCGATATTGAGAAGTTCAATACGTCGAATGACTTTATAGAACTTGAAGATGAGAGCACTGTTTCTTTAGGGATGTATATCAGCTGTAGAAAGAGAAGAAAAAATGTCGAAGAATTTAGGGGCGTCAGAGAAATAAAAAATTTTATCTGGGGCACATAACACAATATTATTGAGACTGGGAGATGACATCCTAAGAGAGGTGATTGAAGAAACTAGTGCTGCTTTGTTGTGGAAACAACTTAAAAGTAAATATCAAAAGAGATTATTTACAAATTGTTTATATCAAAAGTAGTGCTTGTATACCTTGAGGATGTTAGAAAGTGCAAAAGTGAAAGATCATACTGATAATTTTAATTATATGATCTTGGATCTATAAGGTGTTGAGGTTAAAATTGAGGATGAGGATCAAGTAATAATCCTTTTGTGTTTTTTAACCACTTCACATGAGAATTTTATTGATATTGTATGGTGGATAGACTATTTATGTTAGTGATGTGAAGGATGTTTTGTAGTCCAATGATTTAAAGAAAAAGATCTCTAGCACATATGAATACATATCAAATATGAGTTTAGTTGTTAGTAGAGGAAGGAAAGAGGAAAGGGATTCCGAAAACATGAGTAAGTTGCAATCCAGATCGAAGGATAAATTTGTTCGATGTTTTAACTATAAAGTTAAAGGGCACTTTAAGAGGGATTGTCCATAATAGAAGAATGGAAACTTGAAAAAGGAAACATATTGTATAATCTAGGAGAGTTTCAATAAAGAGGATGGAAAAAGCAATGATATTTTAATAATGAGTAATTATGATTTTATAAATCAGTGGGTAATAAACATTG
Organism: Erythroxylum flavicans; assembly: GCA_027576715.1. Lineage (NCBI taxonomy): Eukaryota > Viridiplantae > Streptophyta > Magnoliopsida > Malpighiales > Erythroxylaceae > Erythroxylum > Erythroxylum flavicans. Next base: position 8,832,697 of record JANZXP010000004.1, on the reverse strand, counting down.
TCAATGCTATCATATAACTTTCAATAAGGACTAGTTTTGTACTTTTAAAGAATGGAATAGTATTTATCATATTGGGTGAAGACGCAGAGCGTGCTATCAAAGGTAGTAGTTCAATACAAATTCAAATGCACAATGAAATTGTTAGAACATTGGTTGCTTGGTATGTTCCCGAGTTTCGAAAGAATCTAATTTCTATGGGTACTCTTGATAGACAAGGGTATAAGTTTTCTATTGATGATGGAAAACTTAAGGAATTATAACATGGCATCTATGTCTTAACTGGAAAGATAGTAATTGGATCAGTGGTTATGTCACAATCTTTAGGGAAGAAAGGACTGCGGTATGGCACATATGGGTTAATCATTTTGGTGAGCGAGAGATGATGGCACTTCATAAAGGGAGCTTATTAAAGGATGAGAAACATTGGAAGGTAGACTTTTGTGAGTTTCATTCGCTCGGTAAAAATTCTAGGGTAACATTCAAGGACGTAGTATTTGGAGAGTGACAAGTATTGGGACAAACATATGAAAAGATTATTCTTGGTTCAATAATGAGTAGTACTAGTTTATAGATTGTACTAGAACAGACTGGAATAGATTCTAAGAGGGCTAAAAATTCTCGTTTAAGGGATAGAATAATGTTAAGAAGAAAGAATCAGCACATTATAGTCAAGGATAGCGAGACGGATGAAAACGATCTAGAAGGGGGGGTTGAATAGATCTTTTAATCTTTTTCGCAAAGTGCTACAAAACAGAGAATTAAAACATACAAAACAAACAAAACAAATTGAAATATAAAAGAATAGAGAAGAGAGGCAAACACAATGTTTATAGAGGTTTGGTGCTAAGACCTACGTCCTCTACCTAAGCTCCCACTTAGGATTTTGACAATGCTCTTTACTACACACTTTTTAGTTC
>JANZXP010000004.1:8803264-8823815 GCA_027576715.1 Erythroxylum flavicans | reverse complement strand
AAGAATATCCATAGAAACAATAATCCAATCATCCAAATTTCTCCCTCTTGGGACAAAAAAATGTCAAAAAGTAAAACGAATAGTCACACGTATATCTTGAAATCACCCCTTGAATGGAATAGTCACCATAAACAAGCTAATAACTCCTCCTTGGGACAACAATGTCAAAACTGAAGAATGCCTTCAACACAATCAATCTCAACGAATAAAGAAACATAAAAATCACCCGTAGGTGCAGCGGAAGCATCATATGCACGCTAAGATGACAATTTACCAGTATTCAAAATACCGAGAGATATGACCGAAAGAGAGAGAAATACCCAAGAGAAAGACCCATACTGATGAGAGAGCTAAAAAGTCTTCGACAGAGCCAAATAAAAGTCACAATGCAAACTATTAAAAAGATGGGACGACAATGGCAACATAAAAATTAAAGAAGAACTAAAGAAGACAATTTTTTTGACTTTTCTTTTCCTTTTTTTAATAAATAATGTCAAACCATACTTCAAAAATGTAAAGCACACAGTCCCTATGCCCTCGAAGAAATTCAAACCTAGGCTTATTCCTTGTGACATTATCTCGGCCATCAACTGTCTGATTGATTTCTTTTCTGAAGTAACTGACTTATCCTCAATCTGAACAGTTTCTTCAAAAACAATAACTAACTGTGAATCTGAATACTTTCTTGTTTTTTCCTTCACTACGTCTTTATACTTGTCCTTAACCCTTTCTAACCTAAGTGGATTTCGGTACTGAAGCATGATTCTGAAATTTATATGAGGGATACAGGGTCTTTCAGTTTTGGCTTATTTGAAACAACATCTGCATTAACTTGTAGCATTTTGGCCTTATATGCCCGATAACTCCACAAAAATGACATGTGGAAACAAATCTTCGATTCTTCCTCGATGTTTCTTCTTGGACAGATATAGGTATATCAATTTTCTCATCATTCACCTTGGAGCACTCACCCTTATAGCCAATGCCTTGAAGATTCCCTTTAACCTTACTGATTTTCATTAACTTTTCTAGTATTTTCTGTGCCTCCACTCAACATTCTCAATCCCTTTTCAATACTTCCTAATTTCATTCTAGCTTCACCAAGCTCATCTAATGCCAACTTCAAATTCTTTTTTAACCCTTGGATGGTGTTCTTCATGGAAAGATTTTCTTCTTTCAATCTTTCATTCTTTCTACACGTATTCACCTATTTTTCATACATAGCTTTGTAAGCCTCGTAAATATTCTCTTTTCTATCATCTAGGCCACTTTTATCACTGTCATAATATGATATTGGGTCCTGAGCTGAGTTGTTTGTGTTTTTCTAGAATTTTTTTGTTTTTTCCCCCTTTTAAGTCTTCAGTTACTTTCTTCTCAGTTACTGTTAAGCAAGTAACTGGACTTTTGCTATGTTAAGCAACTAATGCAGCACCATTAGCGATTTCTTCTTCACTATCATACTCACTTTCGGATTCATTCTCAATCCAAGTGTTTCAATAGGATTTCCCTTTTCTCTTCTTCAAAATGTTAACACATTCAGCTTGAACATGCCCGAAGCCCTGACACTCATGACATTAGATTCTCTTCACCTTCCTTTCACCCTTTTGAGCTTTGGCTTGTTGCTTTAAGTTAATACTCGATGACCTCCCACTATGTTGATTGAATTCAGGTCTGTCCTTTTTCATTCTTTTCAACCACTTACTGAACTCTCATGTTGATAGCTCCATATCTTCATTCTCATCGTATTCATTTTCTATATCATTCACACCTTTCTTAGTTTCAACCTGTAGTGCCAATCCTTTGATTCTTTCTTGCTTATCCTTTAAAAGATTCATTTCGAAATTTGTAAGAATTCTAATTACCTTCTCCAATGACAGATCATTAATGTTATGGGCCTCTTCTATTGCTGCAATTGTCAGAATAAATCTAGGAGGCATTGATCCCAATGTCTTCTTGACTAGTTTCAAATCGGAATATTTTTTCGAGTTGATGTGCTTAATTTGCTATATCTCGCAATCTTTCATGAATGTCCCCAATAATCTCATTTTCATTCATCTTCAGTTCTTCAAACCTCACAGCTAACATCTGTAATTTTGAAGCTATCACAGATTTGGACCCTTCATGAATAGTATGCAAAATATCTCACGCTTCTTTATCCGATTCAAAGGCTGATATCATTGAGAAATGTCCTTCATCAGCAGTATTAAAAATCACATGAATTGCTTATGAATTTCCAAGTGCCCTCTCTTCTTCGACTCTTGTCTATTCAAATGGATCATTTAGAATTATCTCTCCCTTATCGTCAATAATCATCGGATGTGTCCAGTTATATAACACCGAGTTCCATGCTCCTGCTCCCTATACCTGAATAAAGACCATCATCTGTGATTTCCATGCAGGATAATTGGAACCGTCCAATAGCGGTGGCCTGATAATTGATGCTCTTTCTCTTATGGCCATAATTGTGAAACCCGGATCTGCACTAGCTTGATGTACCAAGTTCTGATTCGGTGACCTTGCTCTAATACCAATTGAAAAACCGTATAAGTTAATAGTTTCGCAAACTGTTTGATTTTACGTAATCGTCTCTGACACAAATAAAATCAAAAAACGAATCAAAGGAAAATAACAGATGACATCAGAAATTTGATAACGTAATTCGGTACTCCGTGCCTATGTCTGCAGGACCCTCACCCAGATTAATTCTTTCACCGAAGTACAATAGAATTACTCAAGGCTTTACTGAGCCAACACCACTCAACCCTTGACACTATCTCTCAACCTCACTTCCTGTGAAAGATTTTCACACCCAATAACATGACTGACTCGTGTTAACCTCGTCAGAGGATTTTTCTAAACAGCTATTAATTAATGAAAGACAATAAATAAAAACTCCAAGTGTTTAAAGAATTAATAACAAAAACTTAACACACTTGAGATTCAAACAGAACAACTTCCCTATAGACATAGGTCTTCCAAGAAAGATATGAAAGTTATTCCAGCACTATAGGTTGATTTACACAAAAACATATAACAGAGTTACGGCTACACAGTCACCAAACATCCCACAATAGTAGTCGCATGCAACACTCCAATCAGTTCAACTGTGAGCCACTCCACAAGGATAATTGTCCAGCGTAATCAACTACCATATGATTGATAAAGAACAGCGTAGAACACATAGAAATTCAACCTCCATACACAGATGTCAACACAACCCACATCTACAATCACAAACCATCGATCAACACACTATCGTCTCACCCCTACACCCAAGTATAAGATGGATTGTGAACAATTAATTTCAATACACCCACCAAGACACTCACGCACACCACCACACACACCTCAGCCGTAGGTTACTCCAACATGCAATATCAAAATAAAATCCAACAACAAAACATGCATTGCACTTGGGCACTCACGCACACCACTCTCATGAATCAGCCGTAGGATTATTTCTCACAAAGCCACACCTGCGTATAAACCAATTAATACACCCTCAGCTATTTTCAAAAATCCAATTTTCTCATGTTGCACTATTGATGCAATCTCATCTGATTCAGTTTATACCCCTAATAGAGACTTACAGGATACTTCACTTGAATAGCTACAAATGTGTACACCAAAATCAATTCACGTGATCCACACCACCAAAAATTCAGCAATATTATTTATCCATGTTTTCACCACACAACTCCAATATATCCTTCAACTCTTTTTCTCGAAAAAAAAAACAACGTTTACATACAGAAATTTTCATTAATCCCTTCAGCCCATATGGTCATAATCAACCAAACATCTAGTTAAGATATATATCAATTAAAGATAGAACTCTATCACAACTAGAAGATTATCCCCAATAGCTTTTTGAATCCAAGTCAAATAAAGATACATGATTAGCTATCATTATCGAATTAATATCTTATAGGTCCAATTAATAATAAATATGCCAAAATAAAATAAGAAGATATATAACATATATCTAACAGTATCAATTAATATTAAGTACTGTTTTGGATAATTTTTTAAATTTATGAAATAGTTTTTGAATTTTTTCAAAATTGCAAAATAGTCCATTAGTTTAAGTGCAACTAAAACTGGATATTCAGTTATCACTTGAAATAAACACAGCGATAACCGAACCAAACTACTATGACTAGACATCCAGATGGACAATTGGAAAATTAAGATTCCGAACTAGCCTTGTTCTGTTAACATATTAAAAATTTTATTGTGTAGAGTGTAAAGCTCATTAATAAGATTTGGACTTGGGTCCAATCATTGTCAAAATGGTTAGAACGACTCATTTGGTTAGTTGGCCCTTACTATTTATTAATCCTTTAACATTTTCATTTTTAATCCATGTGAGATATTTTAATACTCCCCCTCAAGTGCAATTGGGACTGAACATCAATATATCTAACTTACTAAAAAATTATAAGAAATTATATCTAACTTAATAATGATAATAGCATATCTTTCAAGAAGCTTTAAATTATATCAAACAAAAACCAAGTCATTCAATATTTTCTGTTCTAATATATTCCTTTTCTTGGAATGAATGAATTTAAATGTGCTCTAATTCCTTTCACAACTTATTGTACTCACATATTGACTTAGAATTTGAATTATAAACTTTTGTAATTCTGGAACACAACTTTTGAATTGGTCCCATTAAGAAACTGTAAGTCGTGAGACAACAAAAGTAGCCTTATAGAGCAAAAAATGATAATTAATTTTCAACAAGTAACAAAAGTAAAAAATATATTCCTAAATTCAGTTTTGCTCTTTGTCGAATAGCGATTGACATCTTAAAATCCCCAGAGGCCTCCTTATAAATCTTCATTTATGAGCTTAGGAGATCTTGCATCATCTCATGGGGTAACAACTGTTGTAATAGTTAATAACATTCCCCTATTAACTTCAACTTTCTTTGTAAAACATGGTCTGAAATAGACACTAAGATTAAAAAATGCCTCAGCTGGATACAATAGAGAGTAAAGTTGTCTTTCTTATTTCTCGTTAATGATTGCAAGATAAGGTGTGTACAAAGAAGACATATTTTTTAAATTAGCCTTGATTGCTTCCTTCACCCTCTCTATAGCATCATAAAAATAACTCATTGTTACTTTTTCATCACTATTAGCTAGACAAAGTACCCTTACCAAAGGTTTACAAGCTCGAATAACCAATTGACATTGGCAACAAAATTCAGTATCTTAAAGTATAATTCTAGAAACCTCCAATCCAGCATTAGACCTAGCATGCTGAGATGTAACTCACTTATCACATGTAAACATCTATCTTAAGTCTTTCTTCATCATAATAAAACATTAAAGTGATAAGAAATTTGTTGCAAATTTTGTAACAGCAAGACGAAAAAAATTCCTATCTTTGGTAAAATTCTTTCTCATTAAATTCAAGATTCGTGCACGATTGTAGATGAACTTGATCACCTGTTTTGCTTTCTTCACAGTCTCGTCAATAATAGGAAAATACCTAGCTTCCACTATATTTTCCAATCAATGCAATGTCCAACATAAGGAATCTAAAAAAGAATTATATTTGCTTTGTAATCTTCTTCCAGTCACTTTATAAGTGGAATCATTGTTAGTAATGAACTGAACAATATTTTCTAGCCCTACTTATTTCACAACTTCATCAAATATTTCTAAAAAAAGTATTAACATTCCTAATAAGGATAGATGCATCAATAGACTTCAAAAATATTGAGCACTTTGTAGAATAAACCAGAAAATTAATAATAGGCTTATGTCTCCTATTGTCAAACCATCATACATGATTGAACACATAAATAGCCGAAGTCATTCTTCTTTCATCCAAATAACTTTTAATTTCATAAACAAAACTACACAAAAGTTTATCTCTGTTGTCATCAATAGAAGGAGCCTTGTATCTTAGATCGTAAAAAGCTATAACATCCACCATAGGCTAATAATAATAAGATTAGGAAGAACCGAATGCTACACCTAAATCATACTATCATCTAGCCATTGTTATATCTACATTGTGAGTAACTTCTCTTGCTTACAGGTCACTGCAAATTGAAAGCTGAGCTCCAGGAGTTGTTCATGGTGAAAAAAATCGGCATTTGCCTTCTTCTTTTCCTAACATCAGGTCCAGATGAAACATTCACTTATTGCTGGGTAGGAACACTATCACCTTCAAAATTTCCACTATCATTCTGAATATCAACAAACGAACTTCCACTACCAATTTCATAATTCAATTTCTCCCTTTTATCTTTCTCGTGTTGATACCCTTCAAACAAAGTCTTTATTTGTCATTTCACATCATGACTCACTTTTTTACAAGGTTCTACTTCTCCTTTAACCCCAATTAAATACTTCTTTAATCTAGTGATTCTTCCATTATCAAATGCTTGTTATAAAATAAACAAACAGTATGGTTCTTCATACCAGGGACTAATGCAGCATGAGTCCAAACTAGATCATTGTATCTTCCTAAAGTGGTTGAATTATTAGGAGTGCTTTAACTTCCTTTCATTTATCTGTAAAAATAAACAAAGGCATATTTCAAAATAAAGAACACATAATTTCATTATCAACAACTATCATAAAATATGTATTGTTTAACTCAAAAGTCCAAACTAACATAATTACAAATATACATCTTATATAATATAAGTCATTTTGTATGAGTACTTCATGCACAATTCAATTTTATTCAATACAATTCATCAGTAAGTCAAAAACCAATAATTCAAGTATTCAACATATACAATTATACAATACACATGTCCATCTTATTTAATAGAACTCATTTTATATGATTAAATTATACACAATGCAATTTCATCAAACACAATTCACCAATAAGTTAAAAACCAACAATTCAAAAATTTATCATACGCAATGACACAATACACATATCTATCTTATATAATATAACTCTTTTTATATGATTACATCATACATAATTCAATTTCATTTAATACAATTCACCATTAGGTTAAAAACTAGCAATTGAAGTATTCAACATATACAATTACATAATACATTTATACAACTTATATAATATAACTCATTTTATATGATTACATCATTCGATCATAAACTAAAGACATATACTCACAATTATAACATATTCAACTTCAACCATAACTCACAACTATAAGTTTTCAACTTACTTAATATAATCTCATTATTCAATTATAAACTAATATATTTTGTTTACTTATAGAATTCAATTTATCATGCTTATAATTAATTTGTGTTCTTAACTAATTTTAATCAATATTGTTACTAAAATTCTAATTCTCAACTGTGATTTAATAATATTTTATTCACCAATTTTAATTAACATTCTTAGTTTTTACCCAAATTTTCCAATGTATTAATTTTTTTTCCATAAATTGACATTGTCCAAATTATATTGAAAATGATCTAACTCATATAAACAATTCCAAATTTTAAATCCAAATTTTTCAATGCATTAATTTTATTCATAAATTGACAATGCCTAAAGTATATTGAAATTGAACCAATTCACACAAACAATTCCAACTTCCAAACCCAAATTTCCCAACTTATGCAAACAATTCCAACCATCACCAAAAATACATACACAACCAAGTATAATGCAATTGCTATTAAAAGAAAAAAATCCAAAAAAATTAGAAAATGCAATTAAAAGTTTGGTCGATTAGGTTCAATTCAAGTAAGGCCAGGTTTAGATTTGGATATGGAAAATTGAAGTTCCAAATCTGCAGATTCTGCGACACTTTACACTTTACATGTATTGGACACGGAAGTAGACAGTTGGAAGAGATGGCTAAAGAGCAGCTAGGCAGTGGTGGTCGATGGTAGTGTAGTGCGTTAAGGAGAGTAGAGACAGAAGTCTGTGGTTGTGAGGAAGAAAGGAAATAAGAGAGACGTTGGAGAGGATAGTCGCCGGAGAGGGAGAAGATAGTCACCGCCAGAGAGGAGAACCAAGAGAGAGAGTGACTAAGTGAGAGAGAAATATGTGAGAGAGATGAGAGAGTAGCAGCAGATAGTTGGGATGGAGGGTGTTAAGTTTTTTTTTTTTGCAAAATAGTCCTCCAAATTTTAAAATTTTATGGAACCGACTGATACCATACGAAATTGTCGATATCATTACCAATGATCAGTGTTATTAAACCAAGTTTTGTACAATTTTTTCACCGATACAATACGAGACACAACACTATAAGAAATTGCCACCATAAACTGGTACCATTAAACCAAACCGGTATAATATGAAACACATAATATTGATCTTGGCAACTTTAAGCTCAAATGCCAAAAGGGTTGACTGGTCATCCAACATTCTTAGAAGTCAGCAGCAGTGTTCTACGTTTAAAGGCAAATTGTACTTGCATTGTAATGTTGATGCCAGTGTCTTAACTGCACTCATGCTATTGAAAAATGTGGAGAGTTCCCAAATATCCTGTTCCCTCTGCTCCTGTGAAATTTCATCAATCTAATTTTAATTTACTTAATGCAATGTATGAATGAGATTATTTTATCTTCAGAACAGAAGATCTATTCCCGACGTGAAGGAAAGGGTGCCTTGCTGATGTTGACAATGAACACAAATTAAGGAATAGGTGATCATAAGGATCCAATTGTTGAAGATCCGTTCCCGATTTGGAGGAAAGGGTGCCTTGTCAATGTTGACTATGAACACAAATCAAGGAATAGGTGATCATAAGGATCCGATTGTTAGTGCCATGATTGGTAGATGGTCCTTGATGAGCAAGTTTTGTGATGCCCTTACATGCACAGAGTAAGAATAGAAGAGAGGAACCGAAGACGTTGTCCCCATGATGAGGGCCTCACATACAATGAAATTGGCACCTGGGGCTTGGCGTTTTACACGAAATCACCTGTAAAGATCGGGCTAGGCTAAGCCGTTTTTCACGAGCGTTTGTCACGCATGTGAGTGTGACTGGTTGAATTCGGAAGTTTCGTGGTTGGAGTCGGGATCATTCGTAAATAACATTGGATCCCATTCCCATGTCATGTGTTTTTTTTGTTTTTCGATACATCGGAAATGACATGTCATGTGTTTTTCAAATCCACTCGTGATGCTCGTGCCTGAAGAAACTCGCCATGAAGTTTTCCAGTGGACCTGTTACGACCATTTCTGAAGCAGAAAAAGTCAATATAACAAAATTTAACGCACCTACATATTCTACCTCTACCAACCCAAGATTTAACACATACTTTTCTCTATTGAAGACCCATTTTCTTCTCTGTTATTATAACAGATTGAAGAAGCTTGCAACGCCAGATGACTTCTTTCATGTTATTACGAACAAATTTGGAAAAAAAAAAATCAATCAGCTAAAATAGACTATCAAAAATTAAGAACGACTGAATCTGCTCTAACATGTCAACATCCTGTTACGTCGAAGAATCCAAGTGTTGCTCCGGTTTTGTAACCCTACGCGTATTATATGATTTGCAGTGACTGCACTTAAGCCCAGCAATGTGAAATGTAACTTCACTTGTACTGTTGCAATCGTTACAGAGGATTGAAACCTGTAAAATATAAATGCACTTTAACTAAACTGAAATCGATCCACGTCATAAACCAGGTACAATAATTCAACATATACTACTAAACAACTAAAATTATTAATAAAGGACTTTTATTTTGTTAGTTTATATCCTACAGCTAATCGTTTTGGTTGTAGTTTAGTGATAAATTATTTAAAGACATTCTTTATTAGATGTACATGATAAAATCCATGAAATAATTGTATATTGCAAATGAAATTTATAAAATTATAATAACGAGATTCATATTGCATTTATATATTATTCTTAAATATTCCTAGTCGTTGTTTATTAAGAATGGACATTAATAGAATGTAAAAAGAATAAGATACTTTTTGTTTTTTCTTATGAAAGAAGTAGTTGATCTCATAGGCTAAAGTATAGAGATACTTAAACAAACATATGGGTGCTTACTAAAGAACACGTTCACTAAACAAACTCGATATGAAAAATCTATTTGGAACATTATTTGTATATCTATAGAATTCTCATTATGATGATTATATAAGTGACTCTTTGACTTGAGATCACCAAAGTTATCATGTATAGGGATTGTTATGTTTTGATACTACTTATGATTTATTTAATTATGGATCGCTTAATTAGTAGTCATTATATGTAGCATGAACTATATGGAGGTAGTTGAATAATCAAGATAGGATTCATCACCCTAAAGTAATTAAAGATAATGTTCCGTTATTTTCGATTAGTATTGATTCGAAAAATCTTTGACCAAGGTGAAATGACGGTTTGCAAATAATTTACAAATGTCATCAATTGAATCGATAGCTAATGGTGGAAAACTAATATGATTATACTCAAAAGAGAATAGACATTAATTTCATACTCTATGTCTAATCGAAACATTGTTTAATGAAAGGATTGAATTATACGAAAAAATCATGCATAAAAAGGTTAGTCAAAATCACTTTAACATTCCTAAACATTTGGATAGTCATGATGCATTATTAGACGTCAATCTTGATATATGATTATAAATTATTTAATTGAATTAAAGATAAATTAAAAGGATTTTTAATTTATCTAATTATAATTATAATTTATAATCATTGCCAAACATATTTGGGAACCTAATAAGTCTCACATATAGAATGAGTTGAAAAGAATAAAGTTAATTTAATCAATTGAGAAACTTTACGATTAAATATGAGATATTTAATAAATAAAGATCAATATGAGATATTGAATCTTATATGAACATAATTGATATTTAATTAAAATTATTTTTAATTTTAATTAAAGTTTAATTGAAATTAGAATTTAATTTCAATTAAATTATTAAAACGTCCAAAACTTATTATAAATAGGCGTAAGCTTTATAGAGCTAGCACTTCTTGCTTAAGCTCTATGAAACTAGCACTTCTTGCTTCACCTTCTCTGTAAGAGTTACAGAGTTCTCTCGACTCATTCTGTAGACATCATTACAGGTTGGACATTTGTTTGGCTATGGTGGTTGAGACAGATTAGTTTCAAAAACAATTCAAAAGATACAAGATAAATATCAAGCTTTGAAATAAGATACGAATTATGTTTTCGCTTTGTTATAATTTGTGTTAATCATTTTATAGAATTAAAGAGATCTTGATTTTTGAAAAATCAAAAGTTACGAAAAAGTTACGAAAATATTTCACTGCGATCGGGATCAGAGTCCGACCTGGTTTCCTAGCACATTTCCTTTGTAATAATTTCCCACAAAATTTATACAACTTTCTCAAGTCAATGAGACATCTTTCAATAATATGCTTGGCACATGTGATAAGGTTGTCCTATACGAAACTTATTGCAACTCTAATTATGATCTCAAACAACCATTTTAGGCTATAAATAATGATTAATGCAATTGTAATCCACCATCATGTTGATTACTTTAGTAGCCACCATAAAGAAGTCAGAACTTTCACACATTTGACTTGTGTTAACTAACATTTATTTTTTCAAATTCAGGTTCTGATTAAACTTGGATGAATGATACTGCATATACTCCACCAGAAGTGAATGAAGGCTAACAACTTGTTTCTCTTTTTTGTTGATTCTGCCACTTTCTTTCCCAGGGCTTGCAATGCAATTGTTTACACTTTTTTTTCACTAACTTAGCTTAAAGATAAATTAATAACATACATTGACCCGTTTATGTAGTACATTGAATATTGTCTCCTATGACAGGATGTTTGGTTGATTGGAATGATCATTCTATTACAGATATATTCTTGACAATAAGTCTATTTAGTTCAAGAACACTTGCATAATATATACTCTTCTAGAAGTGAACGAAGGTGAACAACTTGTTTATCTTTTTTGTTGATTCTGCCACTTTCTTTCCAAGGGCTTACAATGCAATTGATTACCCTTTTGTTTCACTAACTTAAAACTTAAAGATAAATTAATAGGAGACATTGACCCGGTTATGTAGTACATTGAATATTGTCTCTTTTGGTTGATTGGAATGATCATTGTATTACTGATATATTCTTAGTAATAAGTTACTCCTCTGTTTAGTTGAAGAAAACATACATAATATATAATCTACCAGAACTGAACGAAGGTGAACAATTTGTTTCTCTTTTTTATTGATGCTGCCACTTTCTTTCCAAGGGCTTGCAATGTAATTATTTACCCTTTTGTTTCACTAACTTAACTTAAACTTAACGATAAATTAATTAGAGACATTGACCAGTTTATGTAGTACAGGAATGATCATTCTATTACTAATATATTCTTAGTAATAGGTTATGCCCTTGTTTGGTTAAAGAAAACATGCATAATATATAATCCAAGCTGCATCTTTATTCGTTCAGTTTGGGGAAAAAGTAAACCCATCAGCCTCCTATCTTTATTTATTCTACGTGGGTTGGAAATAAAATTGAGAACATGTTGGATAAAAATATTCTTAAGGAATCCACATGATTCCTTAGCTATAAAAACAAAAAAACTAAAGCAGCCTATTTTATCGTTTCTTACTTCTTCTCCTCCTTTTTCACTGTTCGACCGCAATGCGGTGGTGAGGCTATCTCTTCTCCTATATTTCTTTGTCACAGCAGTTCTCATTAAATTTTACACACCTATCTCCTTTGCCTAACTGCCCACCTCCTTTTAATGGTTTGTCATACTCTCCTGTGTTTTCTTCTTCTTTCCCTCAGGATCTCTGTTTGTTCAATCCAATCCTACCAATCTCTACCCAACTCAAAATCCTGTGTTTGGGTCTCTATATTTAGTTTTGTCGAGCAAAACTCAGTTATCATATCTGCTTATTTTGCTTTCTGATTCAAAAAGGTTAGAACTTTTCAAAAATGGAGCTCTGTTTTGTTGAGAAGCTAGAGGGTCAACCTTTGTGGGTTCTTGTTTTATTTGGTTTAGGTTCTGTCTCATTTTTGAAGTTTGTTCTTGTTGCAACTGACAGTATTGGGAAAGGTTTTGCTTTTCAGTTGGCTCAAAAAGGTCTCAATCTTGTGTTGGTGGGTCGAAATCAACTGGGTATTTGGTTTTTTTATTAATAATTCTTTTGTCATTCTAAATTTATGTTTTCAAACTAAACACTAACATTACATCATCATTAGAAATTCTTAGGAATAAACCAGACCAAATAATACATATTCTATGTATTTGTTATCTATTCTATTCCTAAAGAATCATCATTTTATTCCTTATCTATTTATGCAGGTAAACCAAACACCTTGTAAGAATTTAACACAAACATTACAAATAACTTAAGCAACCATAGCTACAAATTGCAACAAATAATTTCGGGAGTCACCTTAACAATAAGAAGAAATATTATACTAGAATAAATGAGCATGGTTTATAACAATAATATTGGTCGTAATTGCATATTTCAACAAGTGAATAAAGCAAGAATTCATGGATGAAGAAATTACCCTATACTGGTATTCTGCAGGCATTGGAATAGCTGCAATCTATGATACAAATTTGCAAAGTCAGAGCAGAATCACTATGTTATACAAGATAATAATTATAGAGCAAAGCAACTGCAGATCAGCATTAAAGGGAAAGTAAATATCACCTAATCAACAAGATTAAACATTCAACATTCAGATTTCAATTGTTCGTGTCAAACACCATGATATTACAAGTCGTATATAGAGCATTCCTATACAGCATACAAAATCTACAACCAATTAGTTGACTCCATCCGCATCAAAGTTGTTCAAAAAAATCAAGCTTGGCAAGGTTAGGTTAGCAAATCCATTAAGATAGGCAATTGTGTCTTCATAAAGTTCGAGCCCGAACAACTAGACCCATGTGTGACTGATAGCACTTCATCATCCAACAAAATTTTTTCCATTTCATAAAATTGCCCAATTTGGTTGCATTAGCACTTCTTAAGGTAACAAGTCCAAATGAACCCCTCAAAGGGGTCCCATTTGACCAAGTCCATAATCGTTTTACATATGGGGAAAAGAAGAAAATGGAGTAAACAAGGACTGAGTTTTTTCTTCTTTGTATATACTTTGTGTTGATCATGTCCTGAATATGAGAAGGAAATTCTTTCCATGTGCTCCTGGACAAATGAAAGGTGGAGTCAGTTTCTCTTAGATTGTTCCATACAGAACCAGCTCTTAGATCTTTGTTTTCAGAGTATGTTGAAAGGGAGGAGGTCTAATTTCAAAATAGGTAGAGAAGGTCTCTCAAGACGAACTTGTAGGTTGAGTTACTATCATATTTCAAGTTACAAGCTCTGTAACACTCTCCTCGAACTACATATATAATAGATGGTCCGTTAACCTTTCAAGCATAACCAACTTCTTCAGTGCTCACCACACCACTAAAACCAAGTTCCCTGATATTACAGCTAATTCTCCCAACTATGTATTGGCATCTTGAAAGTATATACGGTGCCCCACTATACCTCAATAATAACAACAACAATAATACTCAATAAAAATCTTGCTAAGATACGAAATTTGGAGAGGTCCAGTATTACGCAACTTTAACCCTAATTTGTAGAGAAGCTATTTCCAAATAACCCACATGAAATATAAATAAAATAAAAAATAAAAAATAAAAACATTCCGAATCTGAGAATATATAGCTAAAATATTACTATTAAGGTATATAAGTATAAATGTTATGCTAGGATAAATACAACTTGTTTCAAGCTGATATTGTCAAATCTACCAAAACAAAGCCAAAATATCACTGTACAAAGCCAAAGTATTATTGCATAGCATATGATTCTCGTGTACGCACTCTTAAACATACCAAATATGGAAATCTAAAAGGTCTAAGAGGCAATTAGTTTTAAGAAAGAAAACTACCAACCAAGAAATTTAAAGTAAGCTCTGCGTCATCATAAAGTTGAGAAAAAACATATTCAAAATATAGAAGAAAAATTGTCATACCTCCCGATCTAACAAACTCCAAACAAAGGACATGTCTAAAACTGTCTTCGAGCAAATTGGGCAACGGTACCTAGGTGATGATTTGGTGGGTCATGTGCATTAGGTAAGTACTCCACTTCCCAAAGTAATGAAGCAAAGAAAAAAGACTTAATGGAAAGTTTATTTGGAGCTTACTGATTTTGTTTTTCCATGTCCCTGAAGCAATCCATATGCATAGTGTGTCCACATTTCATAATTGTAGCACCTTTAATTGAATCAAACATGTACTGTTGCCATGGCACAATGTTAGAGCACAAAAGTTTTCTCAACTACTAGGCAAATCCAAGTTTTCCAGGAAGCACAAACCTCATAGCAAATTGGGCAGTAATTCTTCATCGAGTTCTCAACACATGCATGATTATTACGCAAACTCACTTGATAACAAGATCCTGTGTCCATAAGAGAATTAGAGGAGCATCCCAGGGGAGGTATAAATGGTACAAAAAGTGTCAATCTGGAAGATAAAGAGCTTGTGCAATATCCTACAAAACGTCCACAAAGGCAAGAATCCTAAAAGGTTAAAGGAAAGGTGCAGAACTTGCACATATGCACATGTTCATGCAATATGAGTGTGTAAAACTCTCCCCACCAGAAAACAATAAACCCACTCAAAATCCTGATACCAAAAAAAAAAAAACAACAAAAGAGAGCTAAGCCAGTTTTGCAACAAGGCAGTAGTTGTATTAAAGTTGCAACTTGATAAGCATAGATCTTGGAGACTGTAATTGCATGAAAACTCAGAGGTCATGACGCATAAACAAAAAGGAAGCTGACAAGCTTAGATCTTAGAGATTTTAATCGCATGAGAACTCAGAGGTCATGACACACAAACAAACCATCAGAACAAGATTCAAAATCAACGGCATGTGGCTGGTTATCAGAGATTCCACAATCAGCCAACAACAAAGTAAATAAGGACCATTCCGGAACAGCACCAGCAAGAGAGAGAATGATCACATACCACATTTATCACAGTGGAAAAAGTTATCACGACCTCCAACTCTGTAATTCACAACTCATATCTTTAAATTAAAAGTTCAAGGACAGAAGCAGTTCTTAACTATTAATGCACAAGTCCAAAAAACTGGATACAAGGTTGGTTAATAACCTACAAATTCCGCATCTATCGCAATGAAACTGCCCTTTGCTCGTCTACAATGTATCCAAAGAACAAAGAACCACAACAAAATCATAAGAACTTCTTATTCCACTTTACTTAAGGAAGCAATTCACCAGTGAATTGAGTTACATCATCATCATAGAATTTGCAGACGTCACAGAAGTATTCACCCATCCTCACACCACATTTATTGCAGTCCTGAGCGACCTGAAACAGAACAGAGACAACTCAGTTAAAACTTATATTTAACAATTAAATGGATTATATACTAGAGTAGAAAAGTACACCTGCTGCTCGGTATCACAAAGTGAACATATGACCTGTAACATAAAAAAAAAGGTCTTAACTCAATGACAATTCTGGGAAAGAACCAAGAAACCAGAAAAGGGGAGAATTTACAAGAAAAGAAACAGACTTGTATAATATCGTGCCTCAGTATTTCATGACGATCTTTGGGATTGCTGAGCGAGCTCTGCGAACATAAACGAATATTAAAAAAAAACGAAAGATTGCCAAAACCAGGCTCACATGGCATAATGTGCATAAAGAACGAGAGATGGAAAAAAAAAGTCACCGTAGCTTCGTTGTGGCAATGGCGGCAAGAGAAAACCCGGTCGCAACATGGAGCTCTGATCTTGCATCTTCGACGGTAATGCTCGCAGCTATATAAATGCAACAACAAATGTATTTTATATCGAGTAATAGAGTTATAGAGCGAGAGAGGAGAGATTTCAAAGGATACCCATATTCCAATTTCGCAATATCGTCTCTTTCAGATGAAGCAGCAGGCCCTATTGCTTGTTCCATTGGCTAGTCGCCGGCGTGGAATAAGCGGGGAAACAAATGTGGGAGAAGGTTATAGTGGCAATGTCCTAAGAGAGAATTTTATTCTTATGACAACTAATTAATTATTAAAATAGTTATTTCGTCTAGTTCTTTTTTGTACAATTTTAATTTTATTTTTCCTCGGGACATCATAATGCATAAGAAATTTTGGGAAAAGTTCGAACTTTTAAAAAAATTCAGCTTTTGACTTTAAAAAAAAAAAGAGGTTGTTTTATTTAAAACGGTATCATTTTTTGAATTTAAAATTTAAAAAAATTGAGCCCTAGCTTGGACTAAGTTGAGCCATCCCTAACCAAAACCGGTCATTTACATTCCCAAAAAAAAGCATTGATAGCTATCAACAATTCAACTACAATTTAATTCCTAATATGGTTCACGGTGGAAACTTACAAGTGAAGTAATGTTATATCAAAAAGAGGATAAAGATAAAGTGATAATTATTTGAAATTTTGATAATAAATTGCATTCAAATAGTCATCATCGTTAACATCCAGTTATAGTCTCACTAAGGCACTAGATATGGAATTAAAAATCTGAGTTTACCGTGATTTTTGTTCAATTAGGTTTAAGTCAATGTGTTGGCTTTATTTGTGCAAATTATCTTATTACTTTGATTCAGAATAACTAAAGCCATAATCATGGAAGCTTTATATGATAAAGTTATATTTTTATGTTGTACGTTAATTTAAAATAAGATCTAGAAATCATCCACTAAAATTGAAGACGATGGCAACACAATTGTTAAAGTTGTATTATCTCTTTGTTTTGTTTCAAGGCAAATTTATCATTTCTTATTTTAGTTATTCTCCCCGTGACATAGCTCATGTATTTTTTTTCTTTATTTGTTCTACACTCGGTGCTTTTAATGGCCCCTTTTACTTTATGAATTCTTTTTTAGGTTAACCCATGCTATGTTTTGGGTAGATCCAAGTTGTTGGTAGCATCTTTAAGTCATTATCATGCTCAGATTAATCCCCGCTCGTGGCTTGTGGGATCCTAAGGGACTGCTCAATACTACCATCAAGTATTTAACATTGTTGCATTCATAAGCGGAAGTCGAACCCCTAACCTTGCTTAAGCGAAGACAACCCCTTTAAGAATATTAATTTAATGAGTTAAAGATGATAAGATCTTCCATTCTTCAAACATGGTGCTGTGAAGAACTTCATGAAATGACATTTTGTGCACATAAAGATTGGTTATAGAAATCTATATATGATTGGTAGTTTTGTTGTGTGAGCACTTGGTTATGCCATCTAAGTGGTAGATTAGTAGAGCTAATTCAATATGGATTGATCCATTTTTAAGAAGAAGATGTTAAAAATTCATAAATAGAGCAATTTTACATTGCAAAGAAATATAAGGATGAGGTAAATTATATATAAGGGTATAACTTATAACCAATTATCTTAAGATTTTTAGTTGAAATATAATATTCTAGTTGTATACAAGCTTATTTAGAGTTGATATAATTTTTCCTCAGACTTCCTCAAAACCCTTTACGTAATATCAAAGCCAATCTTATCCTAAGTTGTTTGAATATAGGACTATTTGAAGTTTTGATAATGATTTATGTACAAATAATCATTTAGGTTAAGTTTTGATAATGGGTTTTATTCAAATAATCATTTGGGTTTAAATTTATGAGTTTATGGTTATTTTTGTTCAGGTTAAAATCAATGTTTGGCTTTATTTGTGCAAATTATCTAATGAACTTTAACACTGTCAAAGGTTTCTAATTCAACCTCCCATAGATCATTTAAGTCATCAATTAATGATTATATGTATACATCGATGTCCTTACAAGAGCATTAGGTTCTGGAATAAGCAAAGAAAAATAACTTTATGAAGTGACATTTTCATGTATACGAAATTGGGTTTCTATATTTTATTAGGAGAGTATTTGATAAAACTGTAATATTTTTGGGACTCATATGCATTATGTCAGCTCCATTTCAGATTAGCAGACATTGATAATATATTTCCGATAACTATTATTATTATTGAAACTATAATAATTATTTCATTTTAGTGACATCTTATTACTAATTTTGGATACTATTACTATCATAATAATAATAATAACAACAACAATAGCAACTATTTTTGGCATAATATATTTTAGAACAATTTCATAATTTTAGTTTATTATGTTTCTGTTTATATAAATTAATTATGCCTATTTTATGTGTATTTAGTGTCGCATATATTTTATCTTCTTATGGATTCAGTAATTAATTTTAGATATCTAATTTAAATATACTTAATTCTTCACTTGGATTGGTTAAAGCGATATATGATAAAGCAAACAAACACAAAAGGGGGGTAAATCATGTGTGATTTAAAAAAATTTGCAAGTTACTTTCAATTAATATAATGACAGGGGCTTATTAAAACTGAAAAGAACCTCTTGTAAGTTGAAAACAGAAAGAGTCTATTATAAAGTGAAGAAGCCTCTTGCAGAAATAAACACACACATAATATAATGCAAAAATTTAAAAGTTAAGAGAAGAGAGAGAAGGACGCAATCAATTACAACCCAAGCCTACGTTTGATCTCTAAGTATCTAACTTGAGTGTTTCATTAAAATCCTAAGTAGTAATTTAATGAGCCTCTTTAAGCTAACGAGTACATATTTTTCAAGGTTCTCTAACCTTCTAAACTAATAGTATTTTGCTAGTCTCTACAAACTCTCAATAAATGAAGAAGTAATTTACTGAATATGAGCTTCAAAAGATTTCTCTCAATAGAGTCTTTTCACTTTCTTAGACACAAGGAGTTTGATATAGATATGACTTTCGATGCTGTTGAAGTATTTCAAGAATCTGACATATGTCCCCTTTTTGCAAAATGTAGTGGCTCTTCTTTAAATAGGCATTTTCTTCAACTAGTCGTTGCTTCATTTCTATTTCAAGTTGATTTTGAATTTTTAATATTATCTCTACTAGAATCTTACAATAATCAACTGTTAAGAGAAATCTAAAGTTGATGGATGAAATATATGATTAGCAGAATCCTTCTGGATTTTGCAAAATAAATAGGGTCAGTTCATAAAAAAGGTTATTGCAAGAAAGGAAGCAACTATCCTATGATTTTTATTTCCTTTTAAGAAATAAACTGTTAATAATATAAGGAAATAAATCCAATTTGAATTTTGAAATATTATATGGTCATTATCAAAATCATTAATAACAGATATTGAGCTAACAATCTCCCCCTTTTTGATGATGACAAATAATAATAGACATATTTTCAAAATTCAACTAATAATGAAGGATTTAGAAAGATACATGTTAAGTTCTTACTAATTAAAAGGAGCCTTTCCTTTCTTAGTAAGGAGCCTATCGTTAACAAATCACAGATTAAAACTTCACAGATTCAGTTATGTTATGTTTGGTTGAGGGTTTATTAATGGAATGGAATAGAATGTAATATTATTCTATCTTTTGGGAGGAGGGTTTATAATGGAATGGAAATGAATAGATGGAAGAGGAGGGGTTCATATTACATCTCATTCCATCCTAAACAGCTCTATAACAATGATACCCATTCCTCTAGATTAGGAAAGAAATGGGGTATTACCCAAAAGTGAATAATCA
>JANZXP010000004.1:8775380-8785621 GCA_027576715.1 Erythroxylum flavicans | reverse complement strand
ACCCTATTTACAGTATTCTCAATTTTTTTCATTAGGAAGAGCAGGTCTTTTATTTTTGGTGGTTTCGACACCCATCATCCGCACTAGGTGCTTTCTTTCCATCTTTGTTGAATACCGCCTCTTTAATCTCCTTATCCTCTACCGCCTTGACTAACAGGTCACTATCCTCCAATTAAGTTGTTTCAGTTTGAATTGTGAGAAAGTTACAGCAGAAATGAAATTTGTACTCGAGGAACCTAGCAGGTTACTAAAGTACTTAATAACATCTTTCTGTATATTAGTTTGTGTCTGAAGGAGCAGGCCCTTGAAGAAAATTTTTTAGCTCCAATCTCCATCTTTCAACCAATTTACCTTCACTTGTTGCTGAAGCAAAGACTCATGGTTCTTAACAGCGATTAAATATTTTGAGAGAACCTGTTTCTCCTGAGCAACCAATGTAGCATCATCTAATGTGTTTGTAAGGCTATTCTAGACAGTAGAGAGGTCTGCCTTAGCCTACACTACTGCTTCATCTGTGGGTCTTTTTGAAGACTGGAGAACTTTAAGTTTATGTTTAATGGCCTTCAATGTTTGGACACAAATATATTGCTTGGTTCCTTGAAACATATAGTCTGTACCTCTTTGACAAGCAACCGAGAAGCTTGGATCTTAAGCCAAGTAGTTATTGAAACGAAAAGGATGGAAGCTAGTAGGCAGGCTTCCCTAAGAGATGCTCGATTTCAATGGGGGATATGATCAGAAAATAAGGGGCCTGGAAAATAGCGTAGCTGTTAGGGAATGTAATGATATGGTATTAACCATAGCTCGATCAAGTTTCTTCTAGTTGCTCCAACGAGAGGATTGCTTATTGGACTATATGAACCTGTTGCTGGTGTAGGATAGGTCTGTCACTCCCACTCGGTCGACACATTGCTTAAAATCCTCATAATAATAGCATAAGTTACAATTCTCATTAGCCTCCGACCGAAATAGAGTGGAGTTAAAATCTCCACAATGAGCCAAGGCAAGGTGATTCCTCTACTAAGATTGCTTAAGTCATGTCATAACAGAGATCGATGGAACCCAAAATTACTGGCACAGATAAGAGAGACTAGGATATCAGATTGTTCCTGCAAAAAAGATACATGGAGGTGCATACATTGATCTGTGCAGTAGAGCAAGGCTACTCAAAGTTCATCTGCCCTGTAACTGAAAATTATTCTTCCATATGCATAATGCGAATGGTTTGATATTTGCACTCAACCTGATCCCAGGATATTCAATTTGCCAAAAAAAAATTTAATTTTTATTTCAAATAAACCTGTAAGTAGAGGTTGTTCCCTCTTGACTAAATCCCTTAAAGCAACTTGCTTTGTAGGGTAATTTAATCCACCCATATTCTATACTACTATGGACATAATTAATAGATTGTATGAGAGGAGCCTATGCTTTTGCTCCTATGTGATCATCACTTTTCAACTGTTCTAAAAGGCTGGGTTACTTCCTCACAACCAACCTCACCCCCTGGCCATGTTGTGTAGAGAGCTGAGTAGTGGTAGGGGTTTCAGATTTGGGCAGTGAAGTAGGTGAGCCACTAATGTTGTTTGTTTCAGAAAGTGTTGTATTGTTTTCTGCATGTGCCTGAGGGTTCTCGGCTGATGGAGGTAGATGTTATGAGAAACCAAGAGAGGGGACCGAATTTGCACCTGAAAGGATAGCATTTCTAGTTTTAACCGGACACTTAGCTGGATTTAAATTCTCAACAGGTGCAACAATCGCTGTCGTGGGATTAACTTCAGCTTCCTTCAGTAACTCATCCCCATTAAGTCCAAAAAACTAGTTGTTTTGAAAATTTAGTCAGTTGGTTTTCAAATTTTTTCGGGGCCTTTGGAAGGTGGTTTCCATTGATAAGAAATAGCCACACTATCCTCCCATAGTTTTTTGGCCTCACCCAAACGTATGACAGGAATTTCAAACGGTAATTCTTTGATGAGCTCGACACTAACACAGATATGAGTGTAACCCACTTTTGTTTTCATTGTTGTATTTTCATCAAAATAGAAGGGCTTACCAATGAAACTAGCAAGGGCACTTAGCCCTTCTGTGGCCCAGTACTCCAACGGTACGTTATGGAAATGTATCCATAGTGGTATGCTCTGAACTAAAATATCTTCTAGCTTCAGCCTCAGTTTCTAATTCTGTAAAAATAGTGGGAAGTTTCCAACATGCCATGGACCTTCTTCTAACTCTTTTTGTGCTTTAGGGGCAGATTTAAGAGTAAATAAAATGAGGTTTTCCTCACTTAGTAAAACATTTGTTAGCCCTTTACTACACCAGACGCAGTGAGCCCATCAATGGATGCTTGGGAAGGGGGGATTTATTGAAGAAGAAATTGACAAAGGTAGCTTCCCAACTATGAGCCAATTCCTCTAAGATTTTGACATCTGGACAAACAATAAGTTTCCCACCTATGTCCTTAGATGGGTTGAAAGTGAGAGTAGAGGATTGAAGGTCCCCAAAAATTTGCTTCCAACTCTTCTTAGGGGTCAAAGCGACGAGAGGACCGGGAGTAGGGTTGGGGTGAGGTTCAGTTGCAGGGGGGAGGTGAGAGGGTAGCGCTAGGAACTCCTCCTGCCCTTTGTCAGTTAAAGGCTCCATATTTGGAAAGAAAAGCTAATAAAGGAAAGAATATTATTGGCTTGCCACTTAATACTATACTTGATGTCATGATATTAATGGAATATTCATTTCTTTTCTAGTTTTTTATGGTTTACTCTAAAATTTGTTCTCATTAGGTTTAAGGTTAGACCAGTTAGAATACGCATGTGTAGATCAAATCACATGTAATTTTCATACTACACATTCATTTAGTTGAGTTGATGCATAAGATTATTGTGGGGTTTTAGTTGCAAAAATAGTAATGATTTCCCCTTTTGTCCTTCTACTAGTGAAGCTAATGGACGAGATTGGTTTAGATGATATATTTCATTTTTATTCATATAAAGCTTGGTTATAAAAATTAATTTGTATATGATTGACAATCAACACTTGATAAAAATTTAAGATTAAATCTTGATCATTTGAGAAGAGGAAATATAGTGGATAATCAGATTTGGGACTGTTAACCTCAACTCGAGTTTTGGTTAGCAAAGTGGTATCAGAGCTGGCTTATATCCACGACATGCCTAGTTCGAATCCCAGCGCTGATGCGCCATGACATAGGGGTTGAATTTAAAGGTAGCAGAAGCGTGGTGGGTATAAGTAGATTTAGGACCGTTAACCTCAACTCGAGTTTTGGTTAGTGAGTGTATTTGAACTCATGAGCAAAAAGAAAGAAATTTTTTGTGAAAAGTACAAGAGTTCCAAGAATGTATTCATTTAATTGAACATATTCAAAAGACAGTAGATGGAAATCGATGTAAATTAGATAAAAATTGTTTTGATACGTCAATCAGGACCATACCCATTTTTTTATATACAGAGGGAAATAAGAAAAATCCAAAGCAGACTAAGACACCCGACGGCAAAGAAGGACTCCTTGGGTGTCCTGGCTAACAAGATGAAGGCATTGGGGTGGAATGTCTTGTAGAACAGAAAGTCCTGGCGCTGAGAGCGAAGCAAGCGATGCCAGTTTATTTGCACACCGATTCCCTTCTTTATATACATGCTACAGGTGTATGGTCCAGTCTCGGCATTGTAGCTCCCAGATGTCTAGTACTATTGAGCTACCATCAAATAAAATGTTAGAAAAGGATAGAGAAAAAGATAGAATGTTGATTACCTCCAAGGAGTCTAGCTCTAACACCACTCTTCGATAACCCAAGTCCGATGCCAACTGTAGTCCGGTAAAGGCCCCCCAGAGTTCAGCTTGTAGAGGGGAACACCTCCCTATGTGTTGTAAAAACCCTCCACACCAGTTCCTTGTGCTGTTTCGAATCAAGCCTCCTACTGAAGCCAAACCAGTGCCATGTTGGATGGCTCCATCAGTGTTGACTTTGACCCAACTCTCAGGCGGTTTAGTCCAGCCTACTTGTGTACCCATAGGTACTCCGATTGAGGGAACGACTTGGGCGGTTACTCATTGTGCTTGAAATATCCAGGCAACATAATCGAGGACAATCTTGGCACCATTTGTAGGCCAACAAAAGTCCTCTCCAAATATACTTTTGTTTTGCCATTGCCATAAAAACCAACATGATGTGCCAAAAATGGTATTCCATGCAAACCGCTGAACGGGGGTCTAGTTAGCAAGATTGACCATCACCCACAGCTCGGCATTCGGATGGGAGGAGGGATGGATAATCACTGTGGGAAATTGGGCCCAGTAGTAACCCCCCTACAGTCCTGTAAGGCATGCAAAATGGTCTCTTCTTGATTACAGGCGGGGCATATAGCATCCATGGACTCCACCCACAACCACAGTCAGGTTTGTGAGCAGTTTGGATTTGGTTAAGAGCCAGAGGAAAGATCTAATCCGCTAGGGCCTAGGCCATTTTCAGATCCTCTTCCACACCCGATTGTGGTCGTGGGTGGAGTCTCCCTCAATGAGCGTGTAGGCTGAGTTGACCGTGAATTTTCCAGACGTTTCGGGGCCCCAAATAAGACAGTCTTCCCCCATCCTAGCATTAGGCGGCGAAATCGACGCAATGCTCATGCAGATGGACGAGGGGAGGTAGGGTTGGAAGCGATTCCAATCCCAGGTGCCATTAGCCTGAACCACGTCGCTTACTGTCTCAGCCAATAAAGTGTCTGGTGGTTGAGATATCGCACTCAGAAGGAGAGGGCCCCAATCTCCGACCCAGCTATCCATCTAAAAGTTGATCCGCTCGCTAGTGCCTAAGCGCCATTTAGCTCCTTAACAGACGTATTTCCAAGTAGCTGAGATTCCCCGTCAAATAACCGAGGCCCCGTGCCTCTCAACTGATGGTGGCGTGCTACGACCATCAACATGGTATTTGGCGCGTAAGATTTAGACCCATAAGGCTTGGGGGTTAGTAAAGACTGCCCACCTTAGGTTGGTAAGTAAGGCATCATTGGAGGATCTGAGTTTTTTAATCCCCAGGCCTCCATCAAGTTTGGGTCGGCAGACTGCCTCCCACTTGACCAGATTAACTTTCCACTGCCCATTCTTGGTTCCCAAATGAAGTTTCTCATGAGCTTCTAAAGGTCATCACACAGATTCCGTGGCAATCTCACAGTTTGCATGGTGTAAATTGGAAGGGAAGAGATGACAGACTGAGTTAAAGTAACTTTACCGACTAACGATAAGTCGAGAGCACTCCAACCTGTAAGTTAACCTTGAACTTGCTCCAAAATATACTGATACGTGTTTCAAGAGTACGCTCATGAATTAAAATAACTAATAGGCATAGTTACCAATTTAGCCCATCATTAACTTGTTAATTACATCCTAAGTATTTGTCTATTAATCTTCACACTTTTATATTAGATGTCATGAGCCCCTAAATAAAATAAGATCACTTCAATTAGGTCTTTAAACTTAATAATATATATATTTACTGGAATATATGTATATCGATATGTCCGCATGCATTTCTCGTTATGTAATGTTGTGCAGTCCAAAAATTCTAACAATCCATTCTTGAACCAAAGACAATTTTGAAAGAAAAGAAAAGAAGAGACAAATATGTTTTAGTTGAAATATTTTATTTTCAAAAGAATATCAAACATAAATCCAATTCAACTTGCTATATTAAAAAGTCTGTTAAACTTAAATATAGAATTCTATAATTATGTTGTAAAAAAAGTTATATTTAAATTTAACTCTGAAATAAAATTATCATTAAAAATTTTTGCAAGGTTTTTAAAATTAAAATTTCAAAAGTAATCTAAATTTTCAAAATAAAAAATATCTTTTTACAATTTCTTTAGAAATTAATGATTGAAATATATTGTGTCTCTGTTCTTTGTAGAGTCCATACGAGAAGTCAATGTAATTTGAATGGATAGAATTCAAGCAGGAAGCATACCTGCAATTGATTTATAAACCCTCTTCTTCTCTTCCAATAGAATTTAAATTCACGTACTTGATGTGAAAGATAAATTCAGTAAACTACTAAATCAAGCCCTTTAAACTAGTTTAGTAGTTAATTCATTAACAATTTTCTAATAAAAGCTTGACTAGTTTATCTTTGTGCTATAAAAGTGATCTGTGTCATGAACAGAAGTAAAATAAATATCTGCTTACACTAATAAAATTTAAATATATGAAGTTAATGAGTGATATATCAATATGAGCATCCAAATTCCAATTGATAAAATCACATAAGAAACTGCAGGGGACAAGAAAAAGAAGAAGAAGAGTAAAATCAAAATTCCATTACATTATAACAAATTTAATAGTATCTTCATCAGAGGCTAACATAATTTCGATGAGGATAAAGAAATCCCCAGCCAGGCCATTTCTTTATAAGTAACCATGTTAGACAATAGCTCTACTTCAGGCTCTTCCGATAGTGTACATTCTAGTGGATGGTCCTTCAATAGCTCCTCAGCAAAACCAATTGCCCAATCGGTGTGTATCGTTTCATAGTCTGATTTATCACTAACTTCAACCACTTCCACCTGATCATGGTCGGAGCACAAAGATGATCTTTGATAGAAGGAATTTATCGGAGGCTGTGGCGGAAAAGACGTGGACGGAGACACTGACAATGATGTCCCCGACTTCATTCCTACTTCTATGGTGGTATCGTGTTGCTTACGTGCAATGATAGGATTTTTCTGATGGTTTGCATGGGTTGCATGCGTCGTCCGCCCATATTTTAACTCTCTCTTTTTACCTGAAACTGATTCTCTCTTTCCAAGTCGACAAATAACGTAATTACTGGCCTGGCCTGGACTGAACAAAGGCAGAGTGAGAGATTGACATCTAAGCCATAATTATTCTGAATCCTGTGATTGACTTCATCTTGTAATAAGGAAGAACACACACCGATAAATTCTTACATACAAGCTTTTTAAAAGTTCCAACTATTAGCTTAATCATACTATAAAATAGACATCTTAAATTTTAAGGCGGACACATACCTACCTACATGAACTATAGGCAGCAAGTGAAGGATGAAGACTGTATTCATGCATGAACCAACGACCGTTATGCTTCGATTTTGTATTGCAGTAGCGGAATACCTTCTTAAAACCTAAACTACGTTTGGTTTTCTGATCCAAAATAATCTTAGTCGCGTTCTCTCCTCTCCAGAACCCACCGTCCAAACCGATTCGTCGGCCATATCTGGAATCATTAGGACCCTTTCTCTTCAACTCGGTGAAGAAGTAGAGGGTCTGATTCTGCTTCAAATTGGCT
Organism: Erythroxylum flavicans; assembly: GCA_027576715.1. Lineage (NCBI taxonomy): Eukaryota > Viridiplantae > Streptophyta > Magnoliopsida > Malpighiales > Erythroxylaceae > Erythroxylum > Erythroxylum flavicans. The sequence goes on along the minus strand of JANZXP010000004.1, from coordinate 8,778,315 downwards.
CCACCATGCGCTTCCCATAGCTCCCAAGGTTCTTTGTCACCGTAGAAATTGCACTCCTCTACAGGAATTTCGCATGGGAAAGGCTTGTTATTGACTTTATTGTAAAGATAACAGCGAACGAGATCTTCTTCCTTCGGATGAAAACTGAACCCAATTGGAACATGTGTTAGAGGATTTTTATTCATCGTCGTCGAATTTAGCTCTTGATGGGTTTCTGTTGGGTCCTTAGATAAATGGCGATGACGGTAGACATAAAAAACCTTTTCATCAAAGAAATCCAAAAGACGACGGAAGAAGCTTCTTGTTTAGAATTTGATTTGTGCTATTTGGATACGGATTTGTTGTCTGTTAGACTAAACATGTGATTCGGTAAACCTTTTCTTGCGAGTGATTGAGAGCTTTCCTATAAGAACCCAACAACTTCATAACATTGTTAGATTAGTACTAGGGCTTTTTGTTTCCGGAAAGATGGACTTAATCCTAAGCTTATCAAAAGTGAAGGTTTGTACATGATATATTTGGTTATTATTAAATAAAAATTTTATTTTATAAATTCATATTTTTACTATTTATGATATTAATAATTACCAGTATCTGACAGTTATATATGTTTATTTTAATTATAAATAAAATGAGGTATATTCACTTAATAAATAAGAGATTCTATTTGTTACTTAATTGTATAAAGAATTTTTTTAAAAAAATAAAATTTAATATAATAAGAAGTCCTTAATACTCTTATAATTAGTAAAGGGATGACAAATTAAAACAAGCAATTTTTTTTTGCTTTTGTGTTAAAATTTATAAAACTTTTAAATAAGTATTAAATTTTAAAAAAAAAAGACAAACCAACTTAAAATATTGTTCCTATTAAGATTAGTCACGTATGAACTCTAATGTTTAGAAGGGTTCAACAAACCAAAACTCTATCCATTAACACCCCGACTACAATTTTAAAGAATGTTACTTATCTCAATTTTATCTCTGTCACTCGTTCGTCTCTCTTACCCTACATTTGGTTAGTGTCTCCGTCACTGGAGACGGATGACAAAACAAAAAAATCCTTTGCCTCATAGTGTTTGCTCACTATCTTCACTTATTTTTGTTCTGTCTCCGGATGACAGAAACATAAATTTTTTGTTCCTTTCAAAACCGAAGGATAAAAAATCTTGTCCTCGTGATGGAAACAAAACAGAATACCAACTTCCAAAAATACTCCTTTCCCCTCCCCCAAATAATATAATCAATTAAAATATAATTAATTTAATTATAATTAATTATATATTAATTAATTATAAGTAATTATATATTAATTAATTATAATTTAATTAATTAATTAATTTAATTACAACATTTTAATTAATGAATGAATTATGTTTTAATTAATTATAATTAATTACAATATTTTAATTAATGAATAATTATATTTTAATCAGTTATATTTTAATTAATTGATTATATTTTCATTCATTATAATGTAATTAAATAATTAATAATAATATTTTAATTAATTTTAATGTAATTAATTAATTAATAATAATATTTCAATTAATTATATTTTAATTAATTAATTACAATAGTTTAATTACTGAATAATTATATTTAATTAATTATATTGTAATTAATTATATTTTAATTATATTATTAATTAATTAATTACAATATTTTAATTAATGAATAATTATATTAGTTAGTTATATTTTTTAATTAATTATATTTTAATTAATTACTTAATTATAATATTTTAATTAATGAATGAATTATATCTTAATTAATTCTCACATTTAAAGAACAATGATATTGATACTTAAAATAACCAATGAATTACATATTTCCAATCATATTATAGTGCAGGGGTACTTTGGTCATTAACACTGCAACCAAACATATTTTTGTTCTCGAGACGAATACAGTTTTCTCTATTTTGTCCATCACAACCAAACACGTCACTGTCTTCAATTTTTGTTTTGTTCTGTCTCTAAATTTTTGTTTCGTTCCGTCTTCGCATATGAGAGACAGTAACAAAAAGCAACATTAGTGTTGGAATAATCATTGTTTCACCTGCATCGTAACAATCTTTGATAAATCATAACGTTCCATTGTCTCTACCCACTACAACATAATACACTATTAGCTACGTTTTCTTGACCTTTTGAGATAATTTTAAAATTCATCACAAAAATTCGTGGTTTTGGCAACATTGTATGATATCATCGTTGAAGGAGTTTATTTAGCAACGAGATTCTGGAGTCAGTCGCAAAAAACACCTAATTTTGTGACAGTTTTCTTATTTCATCGCCAAAGGTCGGGTGTTTGGCAACAATAATTAGAAACGTTGCTAAAAACAAGAACCTTTTGCGACAAAATACGTAACTCGTTGCAAAAAGTATACTTTTTGCCACTAAACCTTTTATTCGTCACTAAAAGTCAATACTAAAGAATTTATAATTAATTATGTTAGTTTGATAATTTTTTAATGGTAAGTGCGCTTAATAATCATAAGGTTCATTATAATTGACATTTATATATGATTTTTCATATTTTTTTGATTTACCTTCTTTATAAATTTGTGTATATATATATATAGTTAATGCATTAAAACTATAAAAAAATATCTTTTTGGGTATAAAAAGCTAAACAGACAAAAAATTTTAATAAAATAAGATAAGAAATAATAAATTTAACTTGAATACTATTCTTAAATCTAAAAATTGTAAAATGTTTTCAAAATTTTAAATATATTGTTAAAAAACACATACATGGTAGGTAATTTAAAATTTGAAAAGTGAATATTTTTCGGACATAATAAGATAAACATACCTAAAATTTTAATGTTAATAAGATCAAAATATCATAAAATTAAGTTGACTAATATTCTCAATCATTAATATTTATGAGCAATAAAATAATAATACATATAAATATTGGAATATGG
>JANZXP010000004.1:8760673-8774693 GCA_027576715.1 Erythroxylum flavicans | reverse complement strand
TACATGAATGTGCATAATTGAATTCATAATTGTGCACAATAATGATATATGTTTGTATTAAATGTTTTAGAGGAACCCAACGAGCGACCGATTCCAAATATTGCCGGGACCTCGAGGCAATAAGCAATAAGGGAGATTTAGTAATAATTTAGACGGTAAGTTTTGTGAGTAACCTAAGATGGTCTCACCTTGATTTGTTTTATTTTTTTATTGAATTGAATTCGATATTGATGAATGTGTACTGAATTGTGTACTGATTCTGGACATAAAGGTCCAAGATATTGATTGATGAATGTGATATTGAAGTGCTACTTGCTTTACATGAAATGTTTGAAATGACTTTGGTTTGTTTTAAAACTGCTGAGTCCTAGTTGTGGGTAAATAGGCATGCCTAGAAGGGTCTGCAGTTACTTCTGTGACACTTCGGTGTCTTTTGTTATTGACACTTCGGTGTCTTCTGATATTGAAACTTAGGTGTCGAGACTTCGGTCTCTTCTGTATAAGTCTCGTTACCCGCTTCTGTAAATGGATTTAGGAGTCTTATGATTGGTACTCTGATATCAGTTTGATTTTGGCATAAGCTAAATTATATTCTGTTTCTGAAGGGTTTATACCATCTTGTGTTGAACAATTCTGTTATTTATAAAAACTCTGTTTTGATTTGAATTTTTGCATCTGTTGTTGGCTTATAGTTTAGTTATTACTCACTAAGCTATATGCTTAGCACGATGGATTTGCCCCGTGTAGGTTCTGAAAGAGGGATGTAGGAATTGGGACAAAACAACTGCGATGGCCAAAGGAGTCTGATTTTTGTTTTGTTCATATGTATTTTGAGATTGTTTTTAGACTTTTATCTGATATCTATAACTCATGAATTTTTATTTTGATGGGTTGTAATAACCTTAATTCAGGCTACTTTATGAAATTTTGATATGCGATGTATGTTTGTTGAGATTCTGGTAATGCATGTATAAAGTTTTTTGTATGTTTCGAAATGCTTCTTGTTCAGTGTGTTCTGTATGTACGTGACACTCGCAATATCCTCTAAGGGGGTATTTGGGCGTTACATATGTTCTGAAGATCGTCTCTAAATCTATTTTGCTACGAAACACTAAATGTTGCAAAACATTATTACATACAAATTTGGTAACATAGCTAATAACTTTAGTCATGAAAAGAAAGTGCCACAAAACACTTTTGGCATGATTTGTCTTATCCTCGCCTATCTCTTTTCGCGACTTATTTGAGATTGTAGGGAAATATTATTTGTGACGATTTTGTAAAAACATTGTTGATAATAGTTTGTTACTGCGATTTTGCGATGATTCCTATGACAAATTTTATTCGTCGCTAAAAAGTTTTACCGACAAATTTTTAGCTTTTAGCGATGAAATTATTCGTCACCAAAAGCCCCTTATGTTATAGTGACTACTTATCTGACTTGCATTGCCAAATTGATTAAACATCCAATCTCGAGTGCTAGAATTTATAGAGGTAAACTTTTGATTATTTGTTGTTTTTCTATAGATGAAATAAACACAAGGGTGATATGACAAGATCAAGAGTATTTGGGACTACTATAGAGACTCACTGAATTCAAATTTCATTGCCTTTTCTTTCTATTTTGGAATTTCAAAATATGTTTATTTCATGACTTGAAATACTTCCTGTTACTAATTAATAATATTGTGATTTTTTATTTATAGGAATAAAGAGAAGGGGTGCCCAGGTCCGTACCCATTACCACCCCTGCTCTTTGGTCCTATAAATGAAAAAAAAGGCTTGAGCTTAGTCGGACAGCTTTTACCTATGTTTAAGTTTCAGACCAAGGTAGTTGAGACTTAGTTTGAGCTTGATCGACTCAGACAGTCTGATGCCTAACTCAACCTGACTTGACCTTTTTTATTATTATTTTTAAATTAAAAATAAAAATGAACGATGTTGTTGTCTTTATAGTTATGAAGCCTTGGACCGTCTTTGGTAGCCTAAGTCCGATCCAGATTTAAGGTCCTATCAATCTGAGTCTAGCCCATTGATTTCATGTCAGGTTGGGTCAGACCTAATTGCCAAATCTAACAAAGAGAAGTTGATCTATTCTATACCTAATAAGTATCAAAACACAAGACAATGTTAATACCTTTTTTAATTTATGAAATTCTCAAATTTATGTATAAAAGGAAAACATAATAAAATAAGAAATAAAGATCAATATTCTTGATGTTAACAATAACTGTTGAGTATTATTTGAATGGTCTTTTATTATAATGTTACAAGGAATGAGGAAACTTGTAATTTTGTTTTGAAAAATTAAAAATTTGGATTGATAGATTAAAGATGAAGAACAACGTTAGGAGAATAGTAGTATTATCCTTTGTCTCCTACAATAAAAATGACAATACACTACAGAATATAAATAAAACCAATTGGAACAACGACGTAGTAAGGACATCGTTGCTTATCTAAGGCAAGTTGATTGTAAAAGAGGTAAAAGACTCCTCCTATTTGCACATCTAAGATGCTAGTGTTTCCAAATTAGGGTTATGAGAACAGAGATAATCCAGAGGCTTCCCAGTTGGCTTCCATCATCATATTGACAATATGACAACCTAATTCCTTAGGTAAGGCAGTATTAGTCCATAAAAATAATCTACTAAAGACAACATTTATACTTCATCTCCATAGAAAGATTGAGCTGGACATTGTGTGCCAAGATACTTTTTCTTGTTTATGAGGGTCGTTTAATCCCCTATTATTGGTATTTGAGATTTTTCTTTCTCTTCTTGATGGATTTCCTCTTTGCAGTTTTTAACTGCACACAAAAATCTCCCGAAATGTTTGGGAATTGGTCTGCAGCTGATGGAGAATCACAATCCTCTGCTGTCAAATCTAGATTGCTTTCCCGAGGAAAAACTATTTTCTGTTCTTCATTTTGAGAGGTGATATTCCTAGTCCCCGATTTACCACATCGTAATCACTGGAGTTTACCATTGTTGTCTGTTCTTCATACTCCAGCCTAGCCTTAGAATTATCATTTTGCCCAATAGTTACTAGTGGAGTCAACATATTGACCCAATCAATATGAAAATGCTCCAAATATTGCGAGGTGAAGTGATGCACTTCATTTTCTAGACCATTGAGAGAGGTGTATCCGAATGCTATATTGGGCTTCCCACCCTTAGTATTTAGGGTATCAATTGCTGAGTTACCGAATTCTCATTAGCAACAATTTGTATACCCACAACCTCTTCATTATCCTCTGAAGAAGAATCGTCCCCCAATAATTCATCCTACCGTCCAGTTTGAAAAAGTTTTCCTATAAGAACCCATTTCTTGGTTGAATTATGAGACTTCTAGAGCTAGGTATGCTACTTTAATTTCAGATTTTTCAATCTCCCATATTTCACCAAATTTGAGAATTGGTAAATGCTTAAGTAATATAGCATTCCTTTTGACCTCCGCACAACTTTTTGCATACCTAATTCACTCCATTCTAGATGTTTGAGCATCCATACAAAGAGGCTTTCCTAAAGAGCTTGCTAAAAAACTCAATCCTTCAATTGTCCAAAATTCTAGTGGCAAATTATGAAAATATACCTACATAGGAAAAAATTCCACACATTCCCTTTCAAAAACTATCCCAAGTTTCCACTTCCAAATAAACATAGGTTGGCCCCCTATATTCTAAGGTCTCATTTCTAGTATTTGATTCAAATTACTATCAACAACAAATTTAAACAGAATAGTGCCATCATCCATGAGTAAAGGTTTTTCCAAACCTTTCTTACCCCATCGTGCAGTGGCCCAGGCATTGATGATTGGAAATGCATGCCTCTTATTCTAAAAGGATCCAAACAGGGCAGTTGACCGAGCCCTTACTCTGGCTTGCAACAATTCAATCGATGGACTGACAACACCATCCTTCGTAGCGTCTGGGTAGTATTTCAGATGTATCTTAGGCTACTGCACGTGAATTTTCTTTATCCAAACACCAGTTTTGGGGGAGGGGTTATGGGAATCTGAAGCTAGTGAGCTTACCCCCTTTCTAAATGCATACTTTTGACAAACCTCTCCGGTAAGCACAGGGAAATCTTTCATGGACAAGGGTGAAGGTGCCCTATCCCCTTTCATGAAATTCACGTTGTTGTCCCCTTGCCCCTCATCGAGTCTACTTACACGGTTATCCTCACATTGCAGCTCTTCCATCTCACGCCTTTCCCATAACCCAAATGCGACCCAGATCTGTTTATCCTAGAGACCATCGAGCAAGCCAGATCGACGACCCACCGAGTAAGGAGCGGAGGCGACATAACCTAGATCTGAAGTGTCAAGATCTGGGTAACGACCCATCAAGCAAGCAACCACCACCAGTGACTGGGTAGCACGAGTGTTGGGCAGTCCATTTGAGAGGCGCGAGATACTTTAATGATTCGGCAACTGAAAAATGTCTAAGGTTGGCTTCGACAACACCATTAACGATAACTTGCAAACTTCAGCAGCGATAAGTGAAGGTTTGAAAAGAAATCAACAAATTCACAACACCCATTAAAATTTATGCCTAAAAGAAGCTTAATGTTTGGAATCAATTCAAATATAGTATATAAAATGAGATTGTAAAATACTATTTTGTAAATGTTAAGTATATTTGTATTCTAATTTTATAGTTTAAGATAATTAAAAACAAATATTTTTTATGCAAGACACATCTTAATAAAATTTCAATGCATAAACTATAACATTAACTATTAGTACTTTTTTGTGTATATACTTATTCAAGTTACAATTTAATAAGATTAATTATTAGCAATATAGTTACAATAACATAAACAATACTTTTATACTTAAATTCATCATTGATGTCATAGTTAACGAAGTATGTTAATAGATCAAGTACAAACTAAACCAAACAAAATATGTCTTCACATATAAAGTATATTTTTATTTCTACATTCACTCGTAATAATTCTTAAAGGAAATCACAAACAACATAATACCCATAATTTATATTTTCAATTCTAACATTGTATTTTTTTCGTTCCCAACTTGTTAATCTTCTTTAGCATACCAGATGAGAAAATCAACCCATTCAAAAAATTTATAACCTTGTGCTAAAATTAAAGGCAACAATTAAAAAAAATCTCATGTTATGATAACCCACTAATTATTAAGAATTTGAAAAGAAACAATTGTGAGATAAAACCTAGAAGCTTCGTAATTTGAAAACATGCAATATTTATTAGATGTTCAAGAAATTTATATCTAGCATATAAGACAATTTCTTCCCAAATTCCTATTTGTTTATAAACTAGTCAATTTATTATTTAATCGGTTGATTTTTTCTCTTAAAAGTTATAAACACAAATCGGACCAAAATTTAAGCCGGTTTATATTCATTCCAGTTGAATCGACCAATTCGGTATGGTTTTAAAATCATCAATTTAAAATTAAAAATTCTTACTTCTTTATATATTTAACATGTAAATTAAAAATTAAAAATCATCACCTTCTCGAAAAACGCCTATGATTTAAGCTTGTCCAAAAAACTAACGAAATTTTTTACCTAACTTTTTAGCCATCGTCATCTCCTCTCTCTCATCATCGCAGGCGGTGTGCTGCAAGATAAAGAGGACCGTGAAACTCTTATCAATGCCTACTCTCTACATTCAGTCATCAAATTGCGTATCTTATTATTGAAGGCCATCAATACATTCCCGTTTCTTTATGCAGCATACCTGGATCCGAATATACAACCAATTCCTATCAATCACAAAGCATGAGGTAAAAACTCGTTCTTTACTTGAAGGAAGATTATGGCAAACAAGGAATTAACAAATCTCCCCACACAAAATTTGCCGAGTTATCAATGGGTACCTCTCAATCTGACCATAAAGTTGAATTCTAGAAGAAGGTGACGACGTAACTTTGTAAAATTGTCTTGATGATATTGTAATTTAATGTATATTTGAAAATATTGAACAAAAGTCATTAAATATAGAAATAATAATTAATGAACTAATATAAAAATGGTCATTTTCACAACTATAATTCTACACGAGGTTTTCAGTTTTCTTTATATATGTGTGTATATATATATACGGTAGAGAAATTTGGAATAATTGAATATAATAAAAATAAATAATTTTATAAATAGTGAATATATATTATTTTGTGATAAATGTTATTTATTATAAATTTTTAATCAGGTATTAGGTAAAATGGATACTTACATATTGTTGTGTAAATATAAAATCTAAGTTTAAATAAAATTATTGAATTTTGAATTAAATTTCTCACTTTTCATGTATTTCATAGCATTTTAAACTTTTTTATTTGTTCAATAATATGCATATAATACTAAGTGTTAATATTGAAGAATTCCATATAATTTTTTAAATAGAAATCCTTATATTTTTTAATTAAGCTCAAAGATTACTAAAGTGTAATTTTCTCACATTATTTTTTAATGGTTTTCTTTGTACATATTGCAATTTAAAAATATTTTAGCCAATCAATATTACTTGAATATAATTAATACAAAAATAACTCATTTCACGACTACCACACTACATGAGATTTTCTCTAAAGATGGTCGAACTAAGAAATTCTTATCATATTTTTTTAATTTGTTATAATGACAGTTAAATTAATAAAGATTGAATTGATTTATATATATGTCTTGTGTGTCGTACTGATTTATACACAAAAGTATTATCAATTAGGAAAAAACTTGTATAACATAATAAGAAGAGCCTAATTAGTGTCTAAACATATTTACCTACTTAAATAAGGAAGAACCTAATTGATGTCTAAATATAACATAATAAGAAGAGCCTAATTAGTGTCTAAATATATTTACATACTTAAATAAGGAAGAACCTAATTGATGTCTAAATATATTTACATTGATTACAATGAATATTATCGTTATCTCCCCCTCAAACTCAAGGTGATAAAAAAAAACAAACAGTTTTAGTTTGGAAACAAGATCATGAAATCAAGGAATAGAGTAAGCTTTGTTAAATAGATCAACAATTTAGTCTTGAGTAACAAAATCAATTGCATTATGATGAACATGATGACACACAAAGTGGTAATCGATCTCAGTATATTTTGAGTGTTCCTGAAAACTATCACTATAGGCAATTTACATAACACTTCAATTATCATATTCAATTTACATAACACCTGCAACTACAAGTGTTTTTCCTTGTCATTTGCAACTACAACATTTTATGTTTTTATTTCATTATCTCAAAAGATTCTCGGCCACTGTTGTTTGCACTTAGGCATTTATAAATATGTTTTCTTCATGAGATGCTATTTAATTTTTAGCTTAAAGTAGCAAACTAGCCTTTAGTTATTAGGATACAAAATTTATTGGTTGTCCCTTTGAGGGACAACTAATAAAATTGGAATGCTACAGAGCATATTAACAGGGCCCTACTCAAGGATGACACGCACATCTTAAGAAGTGATGAAAAAAGCCGTGCAACATATAAGGTATAAGCAAAAATTTTGTAGCTTGTCAGGTATGTCTATCCTACTTTTTTCTTACTAATTATGTTTGTTAAACTTGCATATCTTAAATGAAGTTTGGTAGCTTTTCTGTAAGTGATATTATTCTATTTTACTTATTTATTATTACTTTATCCTACTTATTTATTTATTATGTATCTAGTTATTTTATCACATTTTTTATATATATTTATTTTCTAAAATCCTCTTGTCACTTTTGCGTAGTTTTTTTAACCCTATTTATTTATGTATTTATTATTTGTATTATTTGTAGCTATTTTATTTAGTTTTGTTTTATTTTATTTCTTTATTTACTTATTTAATTTTATTTACCTCCACTCTTAACATTTCAGTTTTCATCTGCATCACTTTTTATTGTCATATTTGCATGTGGGTTTACCGGAAACAGCCTCTCTACTATGTAGGGGTAAGGCTGCATCCTATCAGACCTCCCCAGACTCCGCTTCATTGCGGGATTTCAAACTGGGTGATGATGATGATGATGATGATGAGAGAACTTACAGCTACAATTTTAGAAATATATATTAAACAAATTATTGAGAACATTTGAATAAATAACTAATCTTCGATGCAAACTCAAATTGTTAATTTTAGATCAGAAACGTCACAATACTTAACTTTATTCTTAATTAATAGAGACTATTTTTTTTTACAAAAATTGTTGAATTATTTTTATATAATGAGAGAACTCACATCTACAATTTTAGAAATATATATTAAACAAATTATTGAGAACATTTGAATAAATAACTAATCTTCTATGCAAGCTCAAATTGTTAATTTTAGATATACGTCAAAATACTTGGATAGTTCCCATTAATGTGATTGAATCGTAATGAAGAACTACATTTATTAATGAAAATAACCGAATATGTTAAAAATTCTAAATTAGTTAATAAATTATATGAAACATCGGGAGAGAAAACAAAATGCAAAATAGTTTTGTATTAATTTTGCGAAACAATTGGATTTAGGTCAAGCATGCAAAATTGCATTGGGGCATACGGGTGTTCCCGTTCTCATTGGCTAACGAAAACGCCGCAGTTCCCTCTCCGACAGTTACGACGTCATCAATGGAAACCACACGATCCCACCCTCCAGCGCGGTACACGAGTCCGAATGCCAAAGATTTAGTTACCTATCCACGTTCCATCATGCACTCGTTGCGGCGCTTCTCTATAATCTATAGATGCATTCTATTTCCTAACCATATTTATTTCTCAATCATAATTTTTACATACGGTCCTACTATAAAAACCCTTTTTTTAATTTTCTCGTCAAAAGGCTTCTCTACCTTCACTATATATACACCTGCCAACTTACGTCCTTCTAGCACCAACAAACCATAAATCAATTACACTTGTTCTAGCCACCCGTATATATCTTGTCTCAGTCCCAGTTTCTCTAGTTGTAATCCAACAATGAGAACCGACATAGATAGCTTCTGGCTCTTTGCCTTGGTCTCCAAATGCTCAGCCTTTACACGAGAAAACGTTGCATGGTCCGTTCTGATTATCACCCTAGCTTGGTTAGTCATTACCCTTATTTACTGGGCTCACCCTGGTGGTCCAGCCTGGGGGAGATACCACTTCAGAAGAGTTTCTTGCTCTTCTGGTAAGACCATTCCAGGTCCTAGAGGCTTGCCCTTGATTGGCAGCATGAACCTCATGATGTCTCTTGCTCATCACCGAATCGCTTCTGCAGCCGAGACATGCAAGGCTAGGAGGCTTATGGCTTTTAGCCTCGGCCAGACTCGCGTTATCGTCACGTGTAATCCTGACGTTGCTAAGGAAATATTGAACAGTTCGGTATTTGCAGATCGTCCCGTGAAGGAGTCTGCTCATAGCCTACTGTTCAATAGAGCAATTGGGTTCGCTCCTTATGGGGTATACTGGCGGACTCTCAGAAGAATCGCGTCTGCGTATCTTTTTTCCCCGAAACAAATCAAAGCTGCAGAGGCTCAGAGAAGGGCAATTGCTTCTCAGATGCTTGATATGTTTAGGGAAGAAGAACAAAGTTTCACGGTTCGTGGAATACTGAAACGCGCTTCACTTAACAACATGATGTATTCGGTTTTTGGCCGGGAATATAGATTGGACTCAGTCAACAATGAAGTTGAAGAACTAAGAGAACTTGTTGACCAAGGATACGATCTATTGGGTACACTAAACTGGAGTGATCACCTTCCTTGGCTATCAGATTTTGATCCTCAAAAAATCCGGTTCAGATGCTCAAACCTCGTGCCACAAGTGAACCGCTTTGTCAGCCGAATTATTTCCGACCACAGAGATTCAACTTGCAACGAAACGCAAGATTTCGTTGATGTTTTACTGTCTCTTAAAGGCTCCGAAAAGTTATCAGACGCCGACATGATCGCCGTCCTTTGGGTGAGTATCCCAAGCCGTACCATGTTCAGTGTACTGTTTTTTTATTTAAATTTGTACCAAGTTGTACTAACTGTAGGATTTGACGGTTTCTCTTTGTGTAGGAAATGATATTCAGAGGCACCGATACAGTTGCGGTTTTGATGGAGTGGATTTTAGCAAGGATGGCACGTCATCCTGATGTTCAATCAGGGGTCCATGATGAACTTGACAAAGTTGTTGGCAAATCAAGAGCCGTAGCCGAGTCAGATACACAAGGCTTGGTGTATCTACAGGCGGTAGTAAAAGAAGTGTTGAGGCTACACCCACCAGGCCCACTTCTCTCGTGGGCCAGACTAGCCATCACTGATACACTCATTGATGGGTACCACGTGCCTCAGGGGACCACTGCAATGGTGAACATGTGGGCCATATCTCGAGACTCGGACTTCTGGGCTGACCCACTCCGATTCAACCCCGAGAGATTCTTGACGGCTAACGCGTGTGAGACGGAGTTTTCTGTGCTGGGATCGGATCTAAGGCTCGCACCATTCGGTTCAGGTAGACGAATCTGCCCCGGTAAGGCCTTGGGCTTAACGACGGTCACTTTCTGGGTGGCGTCGTTGCTGAATGAATATGAATGGCTACCGTCCGATGGAAATACGGTTGACCTGTCAGAAGTTCTAAAGCTCTCTTGTGAGATGGCAAGTCCTTTGACCGTTAAGGTACGGAGTAGGCGCTCTTAATAACCGTATCACTAATAATAAGAACAGGAAAGGGCATAAAAAAGAGAGAAGAAAAGAACATAAGAGTACTTTCTCGATGATCCAACATATATGATGAGGTTGTCTTTGGTCTGTTACTGTAATTTTCAAGTTTTTAATTCGGTTGTTGGGGCTGTCTTGAAATCTCTTTTTTTGTATGACGAGTGTTTACTGGTGTAAATACTGTATAATGGTAAGAATATATGTTTTTCCTAGTTACGGCTTATTATCCTTTTATTTCTGGCTTTTGACTAAGAAGTATCTTCACAAGTTCTTGGATGTTCCAACTTCCTGGGAAATACAACAGCACCATCATGCGGAAAAAAAGTGCAATCCCTATAATTACATGACACATGAAAATTGCAATAGGGATAAATTATAATAAACAAACAACAACACTTATTAAAAATTGGCTGACACGTAAAGTTTAGAGAAGTTTAACACTACACAGCTTTTCCGATATTTCTTAAGTCTCTATTTTTTTCCCTTAAAATCTCCAACACCAACCTGTCAGTGATAAACTGTAATAACAGAATAATGACAACTTTAAAATCGCATCGCTAGCCACGATTTCATTACATCAACTAGTTATAAACATCGGACTCAGGTATACGTGTCACTGATATTCAGTTTTGATTAATGTTGTGTCCTATCATCGATTTAGCCGTAGCCTATCATCTGACGAAGTATAAATTGTGCTGAAAGATCTTTTAAATATCAGAATAAAAAGAAGATATTCTGGTGCATGGCATCAGGATGTAGAGTGTAAGACTAATTATAAATATTTAAAAACCACCTAAATAAAATAAGCCACTTACTATTGGTTTATAAAATATGGTTGACCTAAATTAATGGAAAGAATTACATCATTCTGACGTCCTACTGACCTAATCCCGAAATTTACTACTGAATGGTCCCTGTCTATGCGATGAGCCAAAGGAACACTTGGAATTACTAATTAGTATGGTTTACATGAGCAAAAGGAATAAAAAGGAAAAAGAATATAACAATTATGCCAGTTTGATCGCTGTGGATATTGACTTTTTGTTGGATCCCACGTTAAATTAGTTGAAAGTAGTTATTGTATCGATTAATTTTTAAAATTGTAACAAAACAATAATTATTTATATCAATTCTGTTGTTTGGTATCGAATCATTAGTTTATAGAATAGATTATTAAAAATATTAATTTATAAATTAAGGTAAAGGATATGTATCTCTTTTATGGTTTTAAAAAAATATTATTTTAATTTTTAAATTTTTTGAATTTTTGTAATTTTCAATTTTCTTAAAAAACATATACTTTTAAAATTCAATTAAAAAATAGTGATGAAACACGTATAATATGAATACCACATGTTGATCAACTAAATGTTATTTACACGACAATCAAACTTAACTTTTAAATTTGAACTAAATTAATTAAACTTGACCTAAATTAATATTTTATTATAATTATATTAAATTATTAATTTAAATCGAGTTTAATTGATTTTAATTAGGTTAAAAAGTTGAGTTAGATTATTATATTAATGAAATTTGAGATGAGTTTTTTAAAATTAAAAATTAGGAAAAATTTTTCAAGAAATTTAAAATTTAAGATTTTATTCTAAAATTTCTTAAACCAAAAAAAAGTATATCTCTTTTACATTGTAAATTATTATAAATACTTAAATTTTTATTTAATATGAAAAAAGAAGAGTTGGCTCGTACTGCACTTCTTAATAGAGAATTCCAATAACTATACCAGCTACAGTGCTCTTTCAGTGAAGTATGAAAAAACGGACAACATAATGGCACGTGTAAGAGGTCATGGGTCATGTTAAATGACAGTTTAATCACAAAAATTTAAATTATTATATCATATCAATTTAATTAGTTAATTAATTTTATATATTCATTTACGGTTGTGTTGCATTTGGCACATATAATGAGAACTATTGAGAGGACCATATGGAGCCAACTACAATGATACAATGAACAATTCAATCCCTTCTCTTAATGAATCTGATAATGACTCGCCACCAGTTCCATTAACTCAGTTTCTACTATTCATAGCCTCCCTCGCCGAGAATTGCCCCTCGCTCGTTAAGACATAGATTGTGACTGCTTATGAAATCTAAGCACAAGAAACAAAATACCAGATGGTCTGCTACTTAGGTTTTGGATAAGGAACATGGTAGCTTAAAACTGAGGTGAGTGTTTATCGACTAGTTTAAACTCGTCCTTTTCATTCCGATTTCGGCGGGGATCGATACTTGTAGTATCCCCAAGTTGCTAATTATGATATTTCTTGGGGTTTGAGGACCACTTAGGTGCAATAATATATACATCATTTATTCGATTTGTCCATTTATTCGATTTGTCATGTGTTTTGTGTCTTAAGTGCATACAAAGAAAATAGTTATGTTACGTACTTCCGTGTGAGTGGACAAAGAAGAAAAGGACCTTGTCTAGGTGACACGGTATATCTGATGCATTGCAGAGTTTTAAAGGAAATAAATTACGTTATTGATGTGACTGTTTCAGAAGAACACAAGTCATCGATCCAACATTTGGAGAACAATGTCTTGTTTGGTCCTAAACCTGAACCGTTTACTAATGTTTTGATGACCCATTCAGAATGGAAGAGTTTCAGTTTATAACTATATGTCATGTGTTCATTTTCTATTAGACATTTCACCTTTTAAGCGTGACTATGTTTTTTTTTTAATCTATGATTAAGTCAGGTTAATAATGGGTGATTTGAACCCAATCAATATCTTACATGTGACTTAAGTTTATGGATATAATTAATATTTTAATAGTGACTTGAGTTTGTTAATAGAAAAACAAATAACCAAACCAAACCAAACATACCCAAATTCTCATTTAAGTAGGGTATGGGAGGGTAAGATATACGCAGTCATCCCGCATCACCGATGGAGATACAGAGACTGTTTCCTGATAGACCCCCGGCTAAGGTAAGAACAAAAACAAATAACAACAAATAAACCAACACAAATAAACACACACAAGCAAAAAAAAACAAACACAAGAATAAACCCAACAACAAAAAACAAACAGATCAGACCAATGTAAGTACATCATTGTATAAGTATAACAAGATATGTATATGCATGGGAACTATAACTTATAGAATGCACATGAAACTGGAAATATATACATACATGAAGATGTAAATATGTGAGCAGGCACTGGCAGAGATAAATAAAAATTGAAATGAAGAAATTAACGTAATACAAATACCAAGAAAATAAAATAAAGACCAACAAAATAAAAGTACACTAGGTACATAATATATATAATTACATACATATTTATATACACATACACTTCCTATATGGCCTATTCCTGATC
>JANZXP010000004.1:8745192-8757510 GCA_027576715.1 Erythroxylum flavicans | reverse complement strand
TTTCATCTGCATCACTTTTTATTGTCACATCTGCATGTGGGTCTACCGGAAACAGCCTCTCTACTATGTAGGGGTAAAGCTGCGTACTATCAGACCTCTCCAGACCCTGCTTCATTGCGGAATTTCAAACTGGGTGATGATGATGATGATGAATAGGAGTAGCAGATGGACATGGAATGGTCAAAGTATGAAGTAACCAGCAAAGCCATTAAAGCTCAAAAGTAGTATCAGTTAGAGCTCGATATTCAACTTTGGATTGAATCGAGAGAACAATTTTTACTGCACCAAGAAATAAGTGAATCGCCAAGTAAAATGTAGTAACCACTAGTAGATCAATGATATGTGGGATCATCAACCTATGACCTCATAATTGAAGATAAGATTAGTTAAGGGTAATAAATACTATAAAACAAGGTATCTTCACTGTAATGAAGAATACGAAGAATAACCGCATAATGAGTGGTACAAGGAGCTATCGTGAATTGACTCACAATATGAATAGTATAAATAATTTCATGAAGAATAACAGTAAGATAAATAAGATTGCTAACAAGTTGACTATACAAAGTAATGTTAGGAAGAGGAGAGCCATCAAATGTAGAAATATCAACATTAGCTTCAACAAGAGTATTGGAAAATTTATCATCAATAAGACCTACACGAAAGATAAGATTGGTACCATACTTAGCTGAGATAACTAATACCCTACAGAATCGGAAGTAACCTTAATGGATAATTCAAATACCCAAGATCTCTCATCTTGAATTGGCAACTAATGAAGTTCTTGAGATATCATAACTATCTTATGTATCATCACTCGTAATAATCATATCGTCAATATATAACACTAACATAATAAGATCCCACCCTATCTTTTAAATGAATAATACATGATCACGAGGATTAAACTGAAAACCAAATTGACAAATAGTGGTTTGAAATTAGTAAATCAAGTATGAGGAGCTTGTTTAAGTCTATATAAAGTCTTTTGAAGAAGATAGACTTTATCTGGAGGATGATCATATCCAATAGAAGGTAGCATATAGACCTCTTCAATAAGATCATCGTTTAAGAAGTCATACTTGACATTCGTCTAAAATAAAGTCCAATACTTAACAACAATAATGGCAATGAGAGTACAAACAAAATTGATGTGGATTACATAAGCAAAAGTCTTCTCGTAATCAATCCCATATTTCTGAATGAAACTTTTAGCTATAAACTGAGCTTTGCATCGTTCTATTAAAGCATCAACCTTGGTCTTGATTTTGTAGACCCATTTATAACTAAGCATAGATTTGTCCGTAAATAAATCAATGAAATCCAATTTATAAGTGCATTGAGTTCTCCTTTTATTGCTTGATGCCATAAAGGATAAATACTAGCTTCACGATAAATTGAGGCTTATAAAGAGAAACAAGAGCAAAATAAAAATAAAAATAAAAATAACAAGTGATATTGGGTTGACTTATATGAGAAGAATGATGAAAGGGAGGATCAAAAGAAGACTGAACATTAAAAGAAGAAGGATAATAAAGATCCACAGGAAAGATCATCAAATTCGAGAGTAGGTGGATCAAAAATGTTTGAGCAATCTAGACCTACAAGAGAGTTATTAAGAAGTAAAGTTATAGTAAGATCAGTAAGGAAATCAAGAGATGAAGCGACTTAAAATATAAATAAGGAAGAAAACATCTTATGATCACAAATAGTGATATGACAGAAAATACAACGTCAACAACATCTTAGTGTAAGTCCAATTAAGATGTGGAGTCTAAAGAAGTCCATAAGTACATAGCCTTATCCATAACTAGTAGTGACGATCTTAATACCAATGACCCTTATGTTCAATGCCATATCCCAAAAAACAACACAAACATGCTCAAGGTTTTAATTTGGTGTATTCATTTAATTGAAGATGACAAAACAAGAAGAATCAAAAACGTAAAGATTGTGATAATCATGAAAATGACCATAGAGATGTTTATAAGGGAAAATATTATTAATGACAAGAGAAGAGACACAATTAATTGTATAAATTCTTGTAAAAACAACTTCATACAAAAAAAGATTCAAGACAAAAAGATGACATAAGGATAAATCAGATAGTTTCCATAACGTGCATGTGTTTACATTCTACACAACCATTCTATTGAGAGGTAATAGGATAGGAACATTAAATAATAGTGGCATGAGTAGTAAAAAATTGACAAAGGGTAGTGTTTCAGTATTCTATAACATTATCTATACGAAAAGTTTTGATATTACAAGAAAATTAAGTTTTAATCATATTAGCAAATTGAATAAAAATTGAAGGCAACTCAAAATAATTTTTCATAAGATAATCCATACATATTGAGAATAATCATCAATAAAGATAATAAAATATCGAGAATCACGCATGATAATATTAGGAGCAGGACCCTAAATATCAAAATGAGTAAAGAACAAATGGTGTAGAAGAGACAACATCCACCAGAAATTAAAGGTTGTAATTTAGAAGAGAAAATATGATCAAAACATTAAGTGTTAAATATTGGAATAAGTGACAACAACAACAACTCTAGATGGCAACTAGAGACAAAAAGTTTAAACAAACGACCAACCTTACGCTTTATTCTAAGAACCTTGCTCATTTATGAGTCCTGCACAGTATAATCATGAACCGAAAAGGTTACATTAGCACCAAGTTTATATTACTAAATAACGGAAATAAGATTTAAGATATAGTATGGGCACACAAAAGGCATCAAATAAGGATAAGTCAGACTAAAATATATTTCCTACGTGTTGAATTGGTAAAATAGAATTGTGAACAATTAGTATATGAGAGGTAGTGAAAATAGAGCTAAATAGCTTAGACTCAAAGGTCATCTGATTACAATAGGTAAAACTAAAGAACCAAGAAGTAGATTTACTTGGAGTGATAAACAAGACAAGGAAAGTAGGAGTACCAAAATTAGGTTGTATTTGTTAAAGAATAACGTGGATTTCTTAGCTATAAGTCTTATTCTCAGCTTCAAGTTTGGGAAAAGCAGAAATATAATGCTCATATTTTTTCCAATATCTATAAAATCCTTTAAAAGAAGTAGAGGGGCTGAAGTAGCAGAAAAGCTGTAAGAACCATATACGTAGAAGGGAGAGATTGCACGGATAAGTCAATTTTCCTCAAATAGTACCTATCAAACAGTTTTGTGTTAAGTTTTAAGTAGTAAAGTATGGTGAAGAAGAGCACTACTAATTGACTCAAACTCAATACGAATCATAAGTAAATGCCATACACGTTGGTGATTTGAAAAGCAACATAAATTTTTGTAAAGGCTATATAAAGTTAAATTGGATCAAAAGATGACAATTGATCCTATGAAGTTTACAACTCTAAAGCATAACTATGAATTGTCGGATTAAGATGTTGATATATATTATGAAAGTGACAATAAAGCTAAAATTGATAAACATCATCTGATAGTGCATAACATGCATGTAAAAAATCCTGAACATCTTTAGCACAACTAAAATGACGAAATTCTAACTTAATACTAAGTTGATAGGTATTGTGATTTTCTATCCTGTTGATTGAACCTCTCATTGAACTTAGTTTTTGTCTCATCATGTTATTTGATGTGTTTGGTAACCTCACCATACCCTCACCATCTCTTAAACTTACAAATCATAATTCGAACCATCAAAAATCACATTAATAGGATAAGTTATAAAGTTAGGATTACTCGAAGCAACTATGGAAACCAAAAAATGCAGTATGAAAAATAAGACACCCAAACTTGAATTGAAAGAGAGGCAAAATTTAGGAAAAACAGATCTCAAAAATACACTTAAGAGGGCCCAAAACCTTGAAAACTAATTTGGGTTGCAAGAAAGTCAACCCGAAAAAAAAAAGGGACTAAACCTACTGATCACGCCTATCTGGACTGATTCGGTTCAACTGGATCAATTAGGGGAGGGATGCCTACTGGGCACTCGTGCTTAGATGTAAGATGTTGACGTGATACTGGCAAATGGTTTCAACACGTGGGGCACGTGGGCGAGTGAACCAAAAAGTATAGGTTAGCGCAAATGGGCTCATAGAGGCTCTCCAGTCACAAGCATTAGTCATCAATGAGAAGAATCTTCCGGTATGTTCAAAAATAAATTGAATAACAAATCTTATACACAATGAATTTTAGCTTAAGAAGGATTAGTTAAACAAAATCAACTAAAGAAAGTGTAGGAACCATTAAAAATGATTAGAAAAAATATTTGTCAATACCACCTTACAAAGTTTGAATCAAATACTAAATTAAAACACAGTTTCATGAAGCCAAGACCAGACCTACGCCGTATTTACTCATCACAATTCTGCGACCTGCCCTTTTTCACGTTCGGTCCACGTAGCATTAGTAAGAATGATTATACCGTCCATCACACAATGTTTCCGTACCATGGAGTAGAGATTCAATTTCATTTCAGCAGAACTCGTTCCCCAGTCGACGAGCTCTATTAGCAATTTCACAGGGATCGTGTATAACAATTAACAAAATCTCAAGTCGTGTATCCCATGCTGTGCTCCAGGTCATATAATATAATCCGCGTGGCGACGATGCAATTGATACAGAAGTTGAATTGCACGTTTTCGTAACATTTTTGGCATCAATTTTCATTAGAGGTGATTTCGAATAAAACTCTCCGGAATTTCATCTAAAATTAGCTCGTGGTCTAATTGACACATTTTTTTTAATAATAAAATTAGATTGCTTTTATAATTGTCTTAAGTACCTCTATTCAGTAATAGATCCAATATGATACTGGCAACTTTTAACATTAACCAAAACCATAATGAGCTGTTGAAGGAAGCTTCGATGGAAGTAAAACGTGATTACTCCCAAGACAACAAAGGCAAGGAAGAAGCATAAAATTAGGAAAAACATTAGGTGATATACTATCAGCCACAATTTGGATAAATAAACAATTCTGCAATAGAAACACAAAAGCCACGTAAACATAGAAATGAAAGTAGAGATAATATAAGGATATCGAGAAAAAAACGTTTCAGTAACATAACAAGTTTTATAGGCCAAGAATTATTAATAAAATTCTATAAACCGTAGGTTTAATTCCATTTTCTTTTCTTATCATGCCAAACAAGCTGTAAAAGTTTTAAAGCATGGATTCCTTTTTGGCACGAGAGACATGAATCCCTCGACATTCAACTACAAATGGTTACCTTTTATCTCTGTAGGCCATCAATGATAATTCCTAACCTTTTGGAACCAGTAACACCCCTCTCTCAGTTGCCCTTACTCCTTATAGGCAATTTTCATTACCTGGAGTGAATCGAGCAATCATCTGGAATCATATAATTGAGCAAAGTGATGCTACTTGCCAAATCACAAACATGTAAGCATTCTGCAACAACTCAACAAGCACAAACGTGTAATCATTGTAAAACAGTATCAGTAAAAATGAAAAAAATCCATCCAATATTTATTGAATAATTTTCCCCTGATCTTTGCTCCATCTTTCACTGGGGTCACGAAACAAACAAACATCACCAAGCACTCAAAACTCGTCTTCTTTAGATCTGGATATGTTCAAAACAGCTTCGGCACAAGATTAACAAATGACTCTAATTTTCAAAGGACTCGTTACAACATGAACAGAAAACAATTACAAATACCAACGGCAAGTGTGAGCATACACATCACTTACGCTATAAAAACTATCCTAGTATTCTTAAGTAAATGAGATGTACAAAGGTGATTCTGTTTGAAATACCGACCCAATTCACAGGATGACACAAGCACACGAACTCTGCTTTTGCATATCTTCTTGGCTCTTGTCTGTAGCCCATTGCATGCAAAAGAAACAAACAAATTAACAATTAATTGACCAATTATTAGCAGCTATCAGAAGTTGACCATCAGTATCATTCTTTGTCATAAAGTAAAGCCAAAAGAATTGCAGCCTATCTGCCAGTTGAGGCTCAAAACCCAAATATTTATAATACCTCCCATGTAATATAAAAGAAAACAAATTTAAGAACAAAGTCAAGAAGCAGGAATAAGCAATGTGAAAAGTTAATTCCATTCATTATCGGATTCAACCTTTTTCATCAGTTGTGTAGGCCATGGCAATTGAAACCATGATTTTTGTGAAATCAGGCATTAGAGTTAAGAGTAGCCATGAGGTAATAATCATATCTATCATTCATTTCTCATTGTTGGTTTCCTTGAATTTTGGGGGGAGTTATCTTATCAGACCACACCTTTAAAAAGCCCCACCGAAGTCACAAAAAAAATAAAATAAAGAGCAGGGTTCAGGTCTTATACAATGAAATAGGGAGGGGTCTCACTCAATAACAAAGTATTCTAACGTTCTGATCTAGTTACTGAAGTGATTAATGTATCTAAATGAAATGTTACAGATCTTAACAGAATGCAGAAACAATAATAGATTTCCTTGAAGGCATACTGTAAACGAATAAGAGAACCTGTCTTCTTTTTCAAAGGAGGAGGCTGCACTACCACATGCATGGTGATAACCCCACCAGGAAAGTCACCATAACTTATTCTTGAATCAGCAAGTGTCTTGCTATTATCCAGAACTTTACCAGCATGTATTAGCTTAAGATCATTGGCTGACTTGGGCGATACTGTTTTATCTGTAAGTCCAAAAGAATGATGAGTACCTGCTAGGTCATGGTAAAATGAAATGATGATCATCTAACTACAACAAAAATCTAATTTGTCACGCCATCTTATTTAATAACCACGCCTCCTGCAAAGTCATGTGAGATTATGTCGTTTTACTGTATAATGAACAAGGCAGGAAACAGAGACAGTACAAGGGTAGTGAGCCCCCATCAAAATATTTCCGGTTAACTCAACATTACATGGATAATTAGAAAATTGATGTATGAAGAAAACAGTTCCTTAAAGTCATTGTCATGTCTCTTAGTTTCAGTTGGTCATTAGAAACAAGCTAGAAGTCCTAAACGTTTTCAAGTTCCAAGTACCCTGCTGCCAGATAATTGTTATGAACAACAGGACCGATGGACCCCAGTTACAAGCTACAATTGAAAGAAAAGAAAAACAGACACTCCTCGAGCCTCATGATTCAATAGAAAATTTTTTTAAAAAAGTTAAAAATAAAAAAAGTTATATGGGCAGAAAACCTTGTGGCCACTCGGCAACTAGCTTTTGCTTGAGAGATGCAACAGTCATAGACGATGCGTAAGTAGTATGAGCAATATCTGTCCCATCGTATATGCGGAATTTGAGCTCAATACGCTCGTCTCCTTCAGCCATCGATACTTAGGCTCTTCGTCACAGCCTGAACTCCAAATGCAGCATCCAAATATAGGAACAGAAAAGGCAAAAATGGGAAAAAGAAAAGAAGAAAGCGCACAATGATATTAAAAGCATAGAACTGTGAATTCAGAATTGGCATCTAATGACAATTAACTACTATGATCGTTTACACTGCCTCACTGACCTCCACGAATTTGTGTCAAAATCGCGTCGCTTCCTAAGAGCTGTAAATTGAGTGCAGGTTAATCAACTGCTACAGAGTCCCCGAAACAAAGTAAAGTACATACAACAGTTGCACATCCAACATTGGAATCTGATACAAGTTACATAATAAATACAAGTAAGAATCCAAGAAAAAACAAAATCATAATATCTCGCAACCATTTCTCTTGTTATTATCATCTCTAAAAAAAGAAATAATATCAGGGAGAAAAAAAATCATGTACCGTTAAATAAATAATAGCTAAAAGAAGGAAGGAAATACACGAATTCAACTGAATCTTCCTAAACCCTAAATCTGAACGGTAAGATAATCAAAATAAATAGAAAAACAAGAACCGATACAACAGAAAGGGAAAAAAATAAAAAGGAAAGGAAAATATGGAGAAGAGTACTGGATTAAAAAGCCATAAAAGGAAGACCAGAGAGGATCGAATCAGATAGATTTAGGGTTCCTCCTCGGAGTGACAGTGTCGGTGCTTCGATCAGAGAAAAAGAGAACCGCGGGCTGCCTCTTGATTAGTACTATGTTTTCTTATATTAAAATTTTTGTTATGCTTACGCACCGAATAAGGTATAAACGTTTCCCAAATGTTTTTTCTACCGCGTATAGAGTAGAAGACTCATCGTAGATCCATTACCTGACTTTTCATACATATCGATCCGTTAGAGGGGATTCGTCGATAGTTGACGGGGATAAAATGGTAAATGTTTAATGGCCATGAAGAAGACACTCGAAGGAGGTTAATTACATAAATTATCCTCTTTGTCTTACTCTTCCTCCCTTCCCACAAGTCTCGAAATAGGGGTTTTTTTTTGTGAAATTAATTAAGAAGTTATTAAGAAAAACCACGCTTTAAGTAATAATAAGTTTATCGATTTTTTTAATTAATAAAATTTTTAAATTAATAATTTTTAATAAATAAAAATAATTTCTTTCAAACATATTTTATATTTATAATTTTATTTAATATTTAACTGATTTTATAATGTTTTTTTAAACTTAAAATTTTTATTTTATTAATTTAATTTTCCGTCTTAACTTTAGAAGTAAATATTTTTTAAAACAATGTCAAGTGGTTGATCATTTTAGGTTTAGATGTCGAGATACCTTCACTCTTAAATACGTCATCGATCGAGTTCGGACTTGCGAGTTACTTTTCATATATCAATTAATCAATTTTGTTTCGTTGAACATAACTTCTGGAATTAAAAGGTTTCAAAGCGAGAGCAAATTAAAATTGTTAGTTCTTGTCCAGCTCCATACAGCTCTTTGATTTGACATCATTATTTTGCATATTTATAACACAGACAATATTGACTTTTCTTAATAAAATAAGCAAATAACCAAGTTACTCGTAATAAATGGCGAAAAGAGTTCTCCTCCAACTCGCAAAGTCAAAACTAGAAGCATCCAACAGACCAATTCCTACACCATACCTTTTAATTGCACTTGGATTGTGTTGCTTCTTCTTTATATGTGTCATTAATTTCTTTATCAGCAAGTTTGAAAGGACTTTTTTTTTCCCTCAAAACTTCAACCTTGGGTAAACTTTAGTAAGGATTTTTGTCAATTAAATATTTTATAATAATGTAAAATAGTAATTACCAAACCAAACTAAACATACCTAGATTTCTGCCTAAGCAGGGTATGGAGAGGGTAAGATGTACACAGTCATGCCCACCTCTCCAATGTAAAATAGTAATTAAAAGGTATTATTTTATTTTATTTTAAATTTAATTAATAAATATTTAATCTTCAATAAGATTTTAACATAAAATTGAAATAATGTTAAGTATCATAAATGCATATTATAATATTAAGAATTCAATTAAAACATGGAAAAGGCCAATTTTAATAATATTTCCATTATATTGTTGTTGGAAAACATCCTCGAAGAAATGCATTGTCTCTTGTGAAAGCTATTTTAAAATCCCTAAAAGAGCTATATGCACATTTGTATCTTCCGATCCCATGCGCAATGGAATGATAACAACACTTTTTCGTTTTAATTTTCCCAAAACTAAATCACTTTAAAATTTATAAAATAATTAACAGATAAATGATAATAAAACATGAATCGTAATTTGTATCTTATTATGGAACTTGATTCTTTTCTTGTCATATTCCTCAAAGCAATTCCAAAATTGGCTCACCTCAACCACCATAATTACAAAAGTGTCAGGCAGCTTACAATATCTAACATAACAAGTTGAGAAAACTCAGTAATTATTATGGAAAGGGTTAGAAAAACAACGTTAGGTTCCTTAAAGCTTAAGTCTATTTATAATAGGTTTTAAACATTTTAGTAATTTAATTGAAATTAAATTCTAATTTCAAGTAATCTTTAATGATAATTACAATTAATTCTAATTAAATACCAATTATGCCTAAATAAGATCCTTATTTATTAAATATCTCATATTTAATCATAAAGTTTTTCAAACTTTACAATCAAGTTCAACTTGATTAAAACACTTTTCTCTCTTCAACCATTTTTTATGTGTGACTCATTAAGTTCACAAATATGTTGGCAATAGATATAAATTATAACCTTAAATCATATTTAAGATTAGATAAATTAAACTCTTGTAATTTATCTTTAATTCTCTAATTGACAATTTATATCCATAAATCAAGATTGGTGTTTAGCAACACATTACGACCACCCAAATATTTAGAAATGTCAAAGTGGTTCGACTAACTTTTTCATGCATGAATTTTTCATATAATCCAATCATTTCATCATACAATATTCTGATTAGACGTAGAGCATGAAACTAATGTCTACTATATTTGAGTCTAATCATGTTAGTTCTCCATCATCAGTAATTAATTCAATTAATAAAATTTGAAAACTATTTTACAAAGTGTCATTTTACCTTAATCAAGGATTTTTCAAA
Organism: Erythroxylum flavicans; assembly: GCA_027576715.1. Lineage (NCBI taxonomy): Eukaryota > Viridiplantae > Streptophyta > Magnoliopsida > Malpighiales > Erythroxylaceae > Erythroxylum > Erythroxylum flavicans. Next base: position 8,747,080 of record JANZXP010000004.1, on the reverse strand, counting down.
TCAATACTAATTGAGAATAGTATAACATAATACTAATTGAGAATAATATAACATTTTCCATAATAAATTTAGGGTGATAAATTATGTCACAACTAACTCCATATAGTTCATGTTATATCTAATGACTACCGATTGAGCAATCCTTGATTAGAATAGGTAATAAGTAGTAACAACATATAACAATTTCTATATGAGAAAAAATTAGTGATCTAAGTCAAATGATCACTAATACAATCATTACAATGAGAATTTTCATAGACATACAAGTAATGTTCTAAATAAATTTCTTATATGGGTCAACTGAGTGAATTTGTTCTCTAACAAGAACTTATACGTTTGTTTAAGTATCTTCATACTTTATAGTCTATGAAATTGACTACTTCCTTCATAAGAAAAATATGACGTGTGATAGTCTTTTTATATTCTATTAATATCCAATCTTTATATAACAATGTCTATGAACAATTTAGGGATAATATAAAAATGCGACATGAATATTATAATTATAATCTCATTATAATTTTATTTGTAATTTATATTTATCTCATGTACTTTATCATATGCATCTAAATATGTATAAAATAAAAATGCCTTCAAATAATTATGTCATTAAACTACAACTAACAGATTAGCTGTATGACATAAACCAATAATCTCCCACTTGCACTAGGCCAATTATTTAAGTATCTTATACTATATCACCATATGACACTTATGCTACTGCTAGGATAGTGGTTTAGTGAGAGAATTCTACAAAATTCTCTATAGGGAGTATTTATTTAAATCTTACAACTTTCATCTTAATTATCATCATAATTAAGAGAAATTGCCTAAATACATACTTAGTATCTTTGATGAGACCTTTAGTTCATTTCGTATGCCCAATGGTTCTAGTGTTCTATAGTACATTACTTTTTTAAACAATGCGATGAACTATACCCATTTTATTAAAGAACTTGTTGATCCAATTAATCATTTCCACTAAATGAAAAATGTATTATGGCTTATTTAACAACCATTGCTATATTGGAACCTCTTTAATATCAAAATAATAGTGTTCGAAGTTAAATATAACTTAATCAAGACTTACTCTAAAGTTAATATCCATATAACCTTGAACTCAAATATCAACTCATACATAGAATAATGGATATCTCAAATACTAAACACCTTTAGTACAATATCTATGTACTTGAATAAAATAGGTAAAAAACTTATGTTTCCATCTTTATAAATCTAACTCTTAATATTAAGTTTTTACATATTCATATCCAATAAGAGTCATTCTTGCGCAATTATATTTTCAACAATTCAAAATACAAATTATTGTTCTCTCTATAAGTAATATGTATCAACATACTGTAGCACCCCACTCTCATAGGGCATATTCCCTAACATACTGTTAGTATTCGAGAATATACTCTATGAGGATGGTATGCTAGTACAGTCAATCAATCATACTCAATACAAATTTTAGACACATCACACACATGTTCAGAAAATCAATAATCTTTTTCTGCCCATTTTATTCATAAACATTTTCGGTCAAAAGTGTTGCAAACAATAAACATACCATCAGAATTTCAGTAGTCATTTGGGCCCATTACAAATACAAAACACTTCCAAGTCATAATTGATATTACATAGCATAATTACTCACATACATATGGTACAGTATTTGCAGAATACATTCTTTAATACAAAAATAACAGGAAAATATATGCAGATGCCAACTGATTCCAATCTCAAACTCTTATCCAATGCAGTGGTTATACTCTAATTGGTCTAACTGGGTGTCCCTTGAACCTGAAAGACAACGTTGCAATTTTGGTAAGTTTTGCAAACTCAGTGAGCAGATCATCCTCGATGGCTCACTCATATCACATAA
>JANZXP010000004.1:8725785-8745092 GCA_027576715.1 Erythroxylum flavicans | reverse complement strand
ATTATACCCGGAATTATTCATGAATGCATGTACAATTATTTTCATGTGCAAGACCTTCACTAATCACGTGTATTTGTCTGCCATATTAGGCATAAGTATGAAAAATGCATTTCTAAGCTCTCATTTATCACTCATATTTACTATTCTAATCTCTCATAGGTAACGGAATGTTACAAATTAACACTTTATTCACTTATTTCACATTTCACATTCAGAACAGTCAAACAATTCATTTCGATCATTTAAAACACATATATCAATTATATATGCAATGCTCATGAGACTCATTTCCAATTGTTACGTTGTTGTGACCGAGTGCCTGTAACTATCCCGTATCCATTGTGGATACCGGGCTCATTAATAACTGTCCTATATCTGTTAGAGATACCGGGCTCATTATACATAGTGAGCCTTTGGCTCTTAATCACATTCTAAGTTTTAAGCTCTTTTTCGATGGCTACTCTAGTCACAACTGTCTTTATCTGTTCATGCATTCATGTAGTGGAATGCATCAAATCTCATATATCAATAAGTCACTTATATTCACTTTACAAATTCACTTTCACATATCATCCGACCTAAGTCCGACATTCAACAAATATGTTGAGTATCACTTATTTCTTATTCACATTCAATGAAGCACTTCCAATACATTCACATCCATCAGACTTCTAGGATTATTAATGTTTGAAATTATCACAATCACATTCACATCAGTAATAATTCAGTGCAGAAATTTAAACAGAACAATCAATTAAAGTAAGACCATCTAGATCAACTCACAATACGCTCTAGATTAGCATTTGCTTCCACGATCCGAAACATCTGGATGCTGACATTTAATCCTGTGTATCAACTTCATGCAATACACACATTGTACACACACATTACTAATTTGCACAATCACATAAACATTAAGTTATACACATATGTATATGTGTAATGTATAATGCATGCTCAATTTGACTATTTTGGGTATGTTTATCCTTTATTAACATCTCATGATCATTTAAGCATCATGATCATTTGTGTATATCAAGCTCGCACTTTGGTTCATAGCTCAAAGAACTTAGTTATTCTAATATCATCAATCATATATCTCTCATATACAGCTCTCCATTCCTTTTTCTAACATTATAAGATCTCATAATACTCAATTTCTCATTCATTCTTACTCAATACACATTTCTCATCTTCTTCGAATCACATTAGCATTCATATGAAAACCTTCATTTCCAATTTTTCTAGATTTTGGTACTTTGATATCAACAATTCATTCACTAAGCTATAACCTCATTTATCATTATAAACATTTCACACATTTAATCACTTAATCCCTCATCATATTAAATTCATTTCAAGCTTCATTCAAGCCTAAATGCACCTTAGGAAAGTACCCTAGCATTTGTTGATTCAATCATCATTTAAAAGAAGGAGAATTCACATTAATGGCCTTCCCACGATTGTGGAGGCCTTCCCACGATCGTGGGTTAAGCCATCTGTGAGTTTCCAGCCGTCCCACGATCGTGGAAGCATTACCACGATCGTGGGATGTGAAAATCCAAACACTCCTGCCATCTTTCTCCATGATTTCCAGATTTTTATCTCATATATGTTACATATATCATATCTTATGCTTAGTTTATCACTTCTACATCACTTCATCTTCATTCCCATCTCCATTTCAGCTCAATATCATTCATAACCAATCATACATTATTATTCATTAATCATACAAAAACACAACATAAAGGTATACATACATTCATCAATGCTTCAGCTCATATTTAACTTCATTATCAACTTCACTTTATCTCTAAACTATCATTTTAATTCTCCTCATTTCAAGAACATAACTCAACATCTTTGTTAACATAACTTTCACTTTCATTATACCCTTAATTCACAACTTATAACATCTGCATAGCAACTCATTACTCATGGTGTTCATACTTTCAAAACAAAACACATGTATTCATCCATCAATTTACTGAATTCATCCCATACACAATTCAGGTAATATACACATCTTTTCTTTTGTCAATTATCAACTCTCATTCTAATACCATTTTTAACTATCAATCCATAAAACAATACATGATCTATTATTCATCATACAAAAACATAACATAAACATATTCTTTTCTTTATTAACATATAATACTCTTTCAACTCCATTAACATGATTAACCCATGTTTACACTCTCGTCAAATATGCCTCTATTTAACAAACCATAAAGATCAATAAGATACTTACTAGTTTAAGTCCAAGCCTCTTCAAAACGTAGGCTAACCTAGCTCTCCCACACTACACGATCATCTCCTTTTAAAGGTAGATTAGGTTAGGCTTTCGAGTAACAAGATGGAGGAGATAACATCTTGGGATGGCTAGTGAAAAATGATAACAAAACTCAACATTGAGAGGGTGAGGATATAAAGATTGTGAGTGGGTCGAAATGGAGAGAAGAAGAGATGAAGAAGATGACATTATTTCTTACAAATGAAAGACAGTGAAGAGATGGTCATTTAATTAGATAATTCGTTAATCATAAGCAAAGAGGTTGATTGCATGGTGAGTGTCGTGACACATGTCATGACACTCACCTCTTAATAACCGAACTAAATGCTAATGCCTTTTTGCTTATACTATTACACAGTTTTTAGTAATCAGTCCATTTGTCTCTATATTTCTAATCCAATTATCTCCCAATTTTCTATGATGCTTGTCATTAAATCCTAATGTCACTTATCGATAACTTCTACTATCATTTGACACTTAATTCTACTACCATTTATTAATTGTCTTGCCACTTGACATTTTTCTTAGTCCAAAATACTCATAAATATCTGAAATTCTCCAAATTTTTACCAAAAATTCTAAATCAATATTATAATTCATCAAACCAAATTCTCAACACAATTTATTCACCATTCACATCACAATCACGTTAGAATCATTTACACCCGAAAAATGTCAAATGAGTGCATGTACAGTCATTATAATGTGTGCAAAACAATCAATTTCATGTATGTGTATGCTAATATTATGCATGAACATGAATGCATTTTCTAATTTCTCATTAATATTCCTCTTTTACAGAAATTTAGGGTTCTCACCCTTAGAATGGAAACGAGATGTTACACATACTCCCACTAAAGAGGACAATTATACTCCTATTAACATTCTTATAGACATAATTAATTCTACAACTTTTTCTAAAACAAACTCTTTGAATTCATCATGAAATGGAATCTTTTAATGTTTCATAGCTTTTCAACTGTATATCAAATGTATCAATAAAGTTACTAGTTCTGATTAGATGCATTGTCATATGATCTAAACCTTTTAAATTTCATCTTACTCCCACTATTTATCTTGAGAATCATTGTCCTATAAGTGGTCATTGAAACAAACAAATTGTTCAATAGGTTTGTAAGATTATATCTGACGTTTTGAATATCTTATAACATATCTGACCTTTTAACTATCTTATAACCTTTTATTACCCAAATTTAGTTCTAAAATTACTAGATAATGTATGCTTCAACTAAGCATCACATCCTTAAATCATTAACTTGACTCTTTTAAATACCTAGTGTTTCATATCATATGAAATCTTGCCAATTGATTTAATTGAAACTATTCAAGGTAAGTTATTATACTATGCATAGCATATAGAAGAACTAAATATTGCATCATATAATATCTGATATGGTATTTTTCTCCTTACATAAATATAAACTCTTATGGACTTTTTTTTTATGAAGGTAGTCAATAGAGAATCTCATTCTCTATAGATAACCAAAAAATTAAAAACTCAAAGTACTTCAGCATTCTCAATGCTTAATTTCTACTTAGATTTAAACAATTTGAATTTTTCAATAATTTTAAATTATATTTCATTTAATACATATGATTATATCACATAAAGTCATTCATAATATAATGAAATACAAGTATCATCCTTTATGAATTGTTATCACATCCAATACACCACGTGTATCAGATTTAACAATTTAATACATATAATTATATATATTAAATGAAATACAAAGTATTATCCTTTTGTGAATTGTTATCACATCCAATACATCATATATATAAGATTTAACAATTCAATGCCATCATATTCTTTCATCAAAGTTTGATTTGGATATTAATCAATTTAACAAGTTTCATAAGTTTTATATGATTCATATTTAAAAAGATACATATATCCTTATACATAACTTTATGATTCTCATTATTAACCAACATGACATCAAAGAATAGTCTCATTTATCTAAATTTGTATTCTTGTCACCTATGGTAAGTGTAAGTTTTCCTTGATCCAATATATACAAAATATTTGTATAAACTTTGATCAATTACTTTTACTCAACAATTTATTTTCTTATCATGCCTTGAACATCGTAATAATATTGAATCTAAATTCAGCGTCAAATACTTAAAAGCACTAATTAGAAATACATACGATCTCTGTCATATTATGTGCAGACAAGAAAATTTGTTCAATCATTTTTTTCATACGACAACTATTTTCATACTATAGCAAAGCCTTCAACCAATGTCCATGTTTATACTTTCAGTAGGCTAAATTGAGTGGAACAATTCTATCAAGAAACTATACCTTTTAGCACTACTTCTTGCAACTTCTTGCATTTTACTATTATGGTGTTGACATACATCTTGTATGATTTTGATAAAGTTTATGAGATATTAGTTTTCTCAAAATATCATTACATTTTGTCATCCATATGATTTTTGACATATCTCTAAAACCTTAACATCAAATTCTCAACAAGGATTAATAACAAAATTGCATAATAGATATACACCTTTTCTATCTAACTTTAAGAACTTTTCTCAAACTTAACCGTGTCTAATGAATGAAGTTCACCTATTATCAACTAGAATAAACAAGGTAAATTCCATTCATAACAAATATGAAAGTAAGAAAAGCAAGTAATTGATTATATGTCATGACTATCAAATAAGATTAAGAATTTAATCATTTATTTGGTTAAACCCATTATTTTATTTGAAATAATAGCTCTCGCTACTATTTAGAAATATTATTTTAATCTTTCTAGTGGGCTAGGATCCTATTTAAATTGACTTGACTTTGAATCACTCAACAAACCAAGTAAATTTAAATTAGATAGATAACAACTTTATCAATCACGTCTCTTGTTATTCCTAGATCCGTTAAGTGACGTCTCTTACCTAAACATATCTTATACGCTATCCTAACCTTGTCTCTAAATTTATATGATCATGGGTCACTCATCTACATCATACAAATTTAGTTAAGTAAGACCTATTAATTTAACAAAAAGCATATTCAAGTTAAAAGGGCCTTGAGTCACTAAACAAGTCTTACATTAAACAGAACTATAGTTTTATTCTTAAATAATGAAAGACAACAATCACGTTCTTAATGTATACGTAATATTTTGTTTGTCTCATCAAACACAAAATTGTATGTAAAATATCACTCATATAAAAGATACAATTTAACATATATATATATCAACCATATAAATAAAGTATGCAACTTTTTATATGTATGCAACTTAAGTACTTATAATCAAATTATAAGCATAAAATATCAAGCTTCGTTTGGTTCTAATTATTAATCTTCATAATCTAAAATATATTTCCAACACCTTGGATAATTAAATTAGATTAAACTCATTGATTCTTAAAAAATTAAATTTATATTCTAAATAGAAATTTAATTTGATTTGAAAATAATTTTCAAATTCAATTTTGAAACTATTTTCAATTATCTTGACTCCTTTAACAAAATATTATTGAAAACAAAGTTTTAATAAATTATACTTTTTACTTACTATAATTTAGAAAACTCTTTTTTTTTCAAAATTTAACAAGTAAGACATTCTAATCTAATTAGAAATTATTTCTAATACTTTTCTTTAGTTAGAAAACTATTTGTTAATATTAAAATAAAAATACTTTCAAAATTAAATTAAAACACTTTCAATTTAATTAATAAAGTCCTTTACATTATTTATTTAGAGATTGATTTTTTTTAATTAGAAAAATCTTTTTTTAATAAATTAGAGATCCGTTTTTCAAAACTATTAAAAATCTGATTTTTTCATTAACTATTGATTTTTTTAAAAATTTAATCAAGAAAATAACTTTTCTGATAAATGAAGAAACATATTCTTCATAAATCAAGAAATAATTTCTAACTAAATAAAATAATAATTATCTAAATAAAAATAAATTTAATTTATATCTATCAAATTGATATAAATAAATTTTAATAAACATCTTTCTTAATTATTTAAGAAAATATTTTTCTTAATTTTAAGGAGTCAAATTTATTAATTTCAATTTAATTGAGATATAATTAATTTTAATTCTAGAAACAACTTTTTAAAAATTTAATTATGAATTAATTTAATTAGTAATCTTAATCACATTAAGAACAATAATTACTTTAATTTTACAATTAAAATTTTGATTTTAATTTGTTTCATATTATGGCTTGGAATACTCTCTTCTGAACTAAGGATAAATTTATTCAACTTTTGTAGCTTATTCTAAAACTAGAATAGACGTATATATCCTTGTACCCAAAAACGTCTTATTTTACGTTAGGAATATCTTATTCTTAACTTAGAACAATCCTAATACTATTTCCGAACACCCACTACTCTAACCCTAGAACAGTTTTATCCTTTTCTCCAAACACCACCTTCTTCCTCCTTAAACGAACCGTAGCCTTCCAAGACACCATGTCATGGCCACCTTCAAGAACTACCGCTAGCAGTGTTCTTCTCTAAATGCAGCCACCGCCGGTGTAGCTTGACGTTGCCATTTAGCCTGCTTTAGCCACCAGCGACAAACCAACTTCTCTGGACGCGTCTTCTATTGCCGCTGGTTGGCCATCATGTCTGCCTTGCAGTGGTTCCTTGTGCCACCAACAGTCACCGCTAGTATGAACGCAAAGCTCACCTTCCCACGCATCACAACTCAACGTTGATGGATGAACTTCTCCAACCACGAACCGCCCCGCCAGCCAAGCATCTCTAACGCAGCTAGCTTGCTTCCATAAACATTGTGCCTCTTGTCAGCTTCTCTAACGACGACCACTGGCCCCATCTTATGGAGCTTTACTTCGTTTGCGACCAAACAACACAATAACACAACCAAAACTCTAACCACTGCACAACTCCAGAACCCAATGCATCATTCAAGGTCTTTTGTGTGCTTGAGGGTTCTAAAACCCTTTTCTATATGTTCGAAGGATTTGGGTTCTCAACCCCGCGTTTACAGGTTTGAACTCTTTAAACAAATCTAAATTGTCTAAAGAATTAGGGTGGATGGCACAATACGAACAATTCAGATTTAAGGAACATTCAGTCGTATCCAAATATGATTATAAGATTAGGGTTTAATTTCAATTTCAAAATTTAAAATCAATAACAATCAAAAGGTTTAATCAAATTACATAATTAAAGTTGACTCCAATATTACTGTAGAAAAATCAGGGTGGGGTTTGATCCAACATGTAACAAAATGATAATGAAATATTTTCGTTTTGATTTTCCAAAAGTCAAAATCAATTTAAATTATATAAATGATTAACACATAAATCACAATAAAACATAATTTGTACTTCGTACTTTATTACAGAGCTTAATCCTTTTTTTTGTCGTATCCCTTGAATAATTTTTGAAATAGGTTTATCTCAATCACCTTAACTGCACAAGTGTCCAGTTTTTAATAGTATCCACAAAATAAATTGAGAGAACTCTGTAACTATTACAAAGAGAGTTAGACAAAGAGTATTAGCTTCTTTAGAGCTTAAGCCTGTTTATAATAGGTATGAATATTTTATTAACTTAATTGAAATTAATTTAATTAAATTTGTAATTCTAATTAAATACCAATTATGCCTAAATAAGAGATATTTAATAAATAAATATTAATATGAGATGTTATAATAAAGTTTCTTAAACTTTACAATCAAATCCAACTTGATTAAAACACTTTTCTCTCTTCAACATGATATTTGTATGTGACTGATTATGTTCTTAAATATATTGACAATGGATATATATTACAATCTTAAATCATATTTAAGATTAGATAAATTAAACTCTTTTAATTTATCTTTAATAATCTAATTAAACAATTTATATTTATAAATCAAGATTGACTTCTAACAATATATTATGATCACCCAAATATTTAAGAATGTAAAAGTTATCTTGACTAACCTTTCCATGCATAACTTTTTTGTATAATTCAATCTTTGCATCACATAATGTTTTGATTAGACATAGAGTATAAAATTAATACTTACTCTATTTGAATCTAATCATGTTAGTTCTCTATTATTAGTAATTGATTTAATTAATTGTATTTGAAAACTATTTTACAAAGTTTCATTTTATCTTGGTTAAGGATTTTTTGAATCAAGACTAATCGAGAATAATGAAACAGTCTTCCTAATTACTTTAGGGCGATGAATCCTATATTGATCACTTAACTACCTCCTTATAGTTTATGTTATATCCAATAACTACAGACTAGGTTACTTTGACTAGAATAGGTTATAATAGTATCAAAACATAATCATTCCTATATAAGATAATTTTGAGGATCTTAAGTCAAAAGATCACTTAGATGACATTAGGGATCTCAAGTCAAAATATCACTTAGATGACATTAGGGATCTCAAGTCAAAATATCATTTATACAATCATCACAACGAGAATTTTCATAGACATACAATTAATGTTCCAAATGAATTTCTCATATGAGGTCAGTTCAGTGAACTTGTTCTCTAACAATTATCCATACATTTGTTTAAATATTTTCATACTTTAGTCTATGAGAACGACTTCTTCTTTTATAAAAATAATGTGTGCTAGTCTTTTTACGTTCTATTAATATCAATTCTGAATAGAACAATGACTAGGAACAATTTAGGGATAATATATAAATGTAATATGAATCTCATAACTATAATATCACCATAATTGTATTTGATAAGATGCTATCTTGATCTATTATTTGATATTATCTCCTTTTTTATTTATTTTGGTTCTTGAATATTAAAATTAACGTTTGCTTTGCTTTAGGAGATGAAAAATTGAGATTGCATCAAATTGAGACATTATTGATGATAATCACGAATTTTGGATAAAGTAAAGAGATTGCTTCAGTAGATAAAACTGATCACTTGAAGAGTTGGAGTTTAACTGAGAAACTTCCTTTTATATCTTATCATATAGGAATTTGAATTTGAATTTGTTTTGATAGACATCTTTACAAGGTAGAGTTAGATCAGAAAAATCATATAAAAGGAACGGTCCTCACAGTAGAATGAATAGTTCTCTTCTTACTTTTCTCTCAATTCTTTGTCTTTCTTCTATTTTTGTTATTTGAGCAAAAGCTATGTGTGATTAAACTCAATTGATCTAATTCAAGAGGATTCGATATCCTAGTTTTAACTTTGTGAGGTTTTGTGTTCTTAACTTTTATTCACGTTTTAATTAAAGTATTTCTTGTTTTAAGTTCTTATATTTGATGAATGATTAATATTGATTAATTTGACAATTTAATTTATTATTCTATTGCTATCCATGAATTCAATTATTTATAATTGTCATAAAGGATTATTACAAGTAGCAAATCGATTACTTATGAATTTGCATATTTAACTTATGATAAACAAAAAAATTAAGTTGAATAATTGCATTTATCTTGATTATTATTTGATTTAGGGTTAGTCTTTTTCACTAAGCTTATTGCTATCATTTATTTGATATAGAATCATATCACAACCAGTCAAATGGATGGTAAGTTTTGGTTTGGATACTAGGTTTGATTCAATTAATTTAGAAAATTTTTAGACTTGTTACGACTATCCTAATATGTTTCGGACTAACTGCTTGAATTATGAAATATATTCTTTTTAGACCAATGCTCACTGTTACAATTAGATGAGATCTTTCCCTTAAATAAGAGTTGTGTATTATTGAATTCCCCCTTTTTTATTCAGTTGATTTAATTTGATTTCTTATTAATTTTAGTTAACCAGTTATTTAATAAAAAATCCTTATTTTATTTTATTAATTGAAATTAAGAAGTTATTGTTTAGTTCTCATGTGATTCATCCTGGTTCCACGACTACTATAAGAAGTTGGAGAATCAATATTATTTTGAGGGTTCGACAATCCAACCAAGCTTATGCTGAAATCAATAATCCTTTGAGAGATAACATAATGATAAAAACATACGATAAATTAGATAAAAGTTTACATACATATTGGTAAGGATATAATAAATTAAATTCTAAATATTAAAATTAAGTTTAAACTTAATTTTAATATTTAGATTACGCTTATCAAATCATTTTGTTAATTGAGGAATCTAGATTAAGCAAAAGTATCATATCAAAATTTAAAGGGTTGACTTTCTCACTTTTAAATGGGGTTGAAACAAACTAAATATATGTGAACATTAAATTCATTTAATTATTAAGTACCAGTTCTTGATGATGAAAACAACGTTAAAAGATGCTAGAAATGTAAAAAGCTATGAACTTATGAGAATATAAAGAAATTGTTAGGATATAGATTACAATATCTTAATTATTTAATTTTGGACATTATTTAATAATTGGACTAAGTTGAGTTTTTGTGGGCCTCTTCCAAGACAAGTTTGATAAGTTTCAAATTCTGATTAAGATTGGATGTGATAATGGTTATCTTCTAAAAATTTAACTTGATTATGGTAGCAAGATTGTGGCTAGGATTCATATGTGATATGGCTGAACGGTATCGTTTTTGGATAACTTAGCAACTAAGATTCCTAAGGTGATTTTCAATGATCTCTACTAGCTAATTGTGTTTAGCTACAACTCTATCTATTGCAAACTCTTGTAGGCTGAATCACACGACTTGTGTAGATTTTTGAGCTATGTTTTATTTGTAACTGTCATTTCTTATTGGATGAGAAAGCATCTGTTTTTCTATTGGGGTTTCACATAACCTAGGCTGATGTGTGTGTGCTCCACTTTTCTTTTGTTATGTTGTCATTAATGCTACATATTCTCCATCTTTGCATGACAATAGTAGGCTGAAAAGTTGTTGATTTTGTGTGATTCTTAGAGCTACGTTTTCTTGTGATGTGAACATCTATTGAGGTGTGCTATGGAGCAAGTTGAAAGCGTTGATTTTTGTAGCTAGGATTTGCTGATGTGTGAATGAATATTTGGTGGTTGTCTTATTGTTCATAGTGTTAGTTTTGTGGCAGCTGATTGTGAGTTGTGGTGTGAGATTCCAGAAGTTGCAGTTGTTTTTCTTGATATATAGTATGATGTTTTTTAGTGGATTAAGTGTTGATTGGGTCTATTTTTGGTGCCTGTTGATAGTGGTAATGGTGTGAGAAAAATTCTAGTAACCATCGTGAATTTTGTAGCTCTGATGTTTACAACATTTTAGTGAAGAAATGTTTATGTTTCTTGGTGAACAACTTTTTGATATCTCTTTAAAGAAGCTGGAATTATTAGGGAAGTTGTTTGTTTCTTGTTTCAAATGTTTTTATTTACGTTCTTTATTGTTTAATCACTTGAGCTGTTTATTTCGTATCATTATCATTAAACATTGTTGAGAAAATCCTGTGTTGAGGTTAGTATGAGGCAGTCATACTATTGGGTGTGATTTACTTTCATGAATAGCGAGGACGAGGGATAATGTCAAGGGATGGGTGAGTCGACTCTATAATGCCTTGAGTAAAACTATTGTTATATCAAAGGTGAAAGTAATTATGTTAGGTGAGGGCCCTGCAGATGTAGGCAAGGTATGTTAAACTGCGTTAGCAAATTTCGTGTGTTGATTTGTTTATTTTACAGTTATTTTTTTGTTTTTGTTTATGTTAGAAACACCCGCACCTAAATCAAAAATTTTACAAAACCACATCCCTTAAAAAATTTACAATTTGTATTAAATCGGGTCACTGAATTAGAACTTGGTATGTCAAGTTGGTGCAGATCTGTGTTTCGCAATTATGATTATAAGAGAAAGGGCATTAATCATTAGGACACCATTGTTAGATAATTCAAATTATCCTACATGGAAATCACAGATGAGAGTATTCATTCAGACACAAGGAAAAAATGCATGAAACTCAGCTTTAAATAGTTGGACACATCCAGTGATGACTGATGAAAAAGAAGAAGCAGTATTTAAAGATGCATATGAGTGGATAAAGGCTGAAGAAGAGAAAGCACTTGGAAATTCTCAAGCCCTGCATGTCATCTTCAGTGCAGTTGATGAAGGTCGTTTTGCTATTATATCAGCTTATGAATCGGTTAAAGAAGCATAGGATATTTTGCAAACTATACATGAGGGATCAAAATCTGTGATAGCCTTAAAACTTCACATGTTAGTTGTGAGATTTGAAGAGTTGAAGCTGGATGAGAGCGAAACCATTGGAGACTTCCATGAGAGACTGTGTGATATAGAAAACCAAGAACATCAACTCAGGAAGAAGTAATCTAACCTAAAACTGGTTAAGAAGACATTGGGATAGTTGTCTCCGAGGTTCATATCAAAAATTACAACAATCGAGGAAGCTCTTGATATCAATGTATTGTCATTGGATAAAGTAATTGGAATTCTTACTAATTTTGAGATGAATTTGTTAAGGGAAAAATAGGAGAGGAACAAAGGATTGGCATTGCAAGCTGAGATTGGTAAAGTTGTGAATGACTTTGAAGATGAATTCGATGAGAATGAGGATATGGAGTTATTGACAAGAAATTTCAGTATGCGCTAACACTTTGAAGAATAGAAAAGGAAAGTCCTATACAAGCACTTAGAGTGAGATGAATCCAGAAATGAGTATGGTAGTAAAGAAGAATTTATGAGTAGTGCTGCATTGGTTGCTTTATACAGCAAAAGTCCATTAGCTTGCTTACCAACAACCAAGAAGGAAGAAACTGATGATGAAAACGTGGATAAATTAAAAAATTTTGAAAAAAATGCAAATGAATCAGCTCAAAGTCTAACATCAAATTATGACAGTGATGGTAGTGGTTCAAATGACAAAAAGGAGGATATCTATGAAGCCTATGAATTCATGTATGCAAAATGGGTGCAAACATGCAAGAAAAATTAAAAGCTAAAGATGGAAAACCTCTCGATGAAGTACTTCATTCAAGATCTATAGAAGAAGTTGTTGTCTACATTATATGAGCTTGGTGAAACAAAATTGAAGTTGGTTAGTACAAAAAAAGGAATAATAATGCTAAATGGAGGTATAGAAAAATTAGAACAATTGCTAAAATGTTGGAAATTGGTAAGATTAAAGGATATCTTTAAGGCATTGGCTATAAAGGTGAATGTTCAAAGTCTAATGATGAGAAAAGTGATGCAATCAAATCTCTCCAGGGAGAAATCTCAATGAAGAATCGGAAGTTTATAGCTACATGTCACTTTTTTGGGTTATCAGGCACAAAGGCCAAAATGCTACAAGTTACTACAAATGATATTTTAAAGGGGTCAAAATTGAAAATCTAGACATTTTCCATTAAATTTCCAGGAACAGCCCACATTACCAAAACATAATTGAGTTAGAAAGGGTCAATTACAAGCACAAAGATATGGTGAAGAAAAAACAAGACATTGTCCAGATTCACAGTTAGTTGTTACTGTTAAAGAAATTGTTTAAACAGAAGACTAATTGGTTGCTTATAAGGGAGGAATCAACCAGACATCTGATGATTGAGTTAATGTAGCGAGAAATAAGGCCCAAGTTTGAATTTCTTCAAGGGATACAGGGGCTCTGTTCTTTACATTTTTGAAGTATATTGATTTTCTTAAACAAAACAAAAAAACAAAAAAAAGGTGCAAAGGAATTATCGTCTAGGTTTTCTGAGTTTTTATTTATGGGTTTTCTAAAGTTCAGTGACTAGTGTGTGTTTGGATTTTTCTTTACTTGTTGAGTAGTATATTTAATGTGAAAATGAGGCTTTGTTTGATGATTTAAGAATTTTTCTTTTGGACTTTGATTTATGGAGTTATGTCAAGAATATGTTGATGGTTGGAGACCTGTAGGAAGTTTCAAGTTTTCTATGATTTGGGTTTCTCAAGTTTATCTTGGTTTCTCCTTATATCGTGAATTTGCGTTCATATGGTTTATATGAAGAAGAGATTGATTAAGTTTCATTATGATTCGTTGAATGCATTTTTGGGATTTCTAAATTTAATCAGTCATATATGGATGGCTTTGATGTAAGTAATGATATGTTATCTAGTGCTTTGATCGATGGTAAATTGTCATCTTGGCCTTCTGCTGCTGCACTACGTGCTTATGATTCTTCCACTGCACCTACTATTGATTTTTATGCTTCTGTATTCGCTGAGATTGATCGCATTGAAGTCATTCTTTGTTTTGGCACTGCTTCTTTATTCGCTAAGATTGATCACATTGAAGGCATTCTTCGCTTTGGCATTGTTTTGTCCCAAGGGGAGATATATGATTGTTTTTGGTGACTGTTCAATTCAGGGCTAGATGTGACTATTAGTCTTACTTTTTGGCATCTCTTTGTCCCAAGGGGGAGAATGGATAATTATTGTTTATTTTGATATTTGTATCTTCGAATAATTGGTTATGCTTGGATCTTATTGACTAATTAAGGGGGAGTTTTTTTTGTGAGTTCTTATGTGGTTTGTGACTTTGATCTTATATTTCCAATTATCTCCTTTAGGAAGAGTTTCATATGTGTGACAAATAATGCCAAAAAGAGAGAGATTGTTAAGATATAGATTATAATATCTTAATTATTTAATTTTGGACATTATTTGATACTTGGACTTAGTTAATTTTTTTTTAGACTCTTCCAAGACAAGTTTGATAAGTTTCAAAATCTAATCAAGATGGGATGTCATAATAGTTATCTTCTGAAAATTTAGCTTGATTACGGTAGCAAAATTATGGTTGGGATTCATATGTGATATAGGCTGAATGGTGTCGTTTTTGGATGACTTCGCAGTTGAGATTCCTAAGGTGATTTTCGATGATCTCTACCAGCTGATTGTTTTTAGCTACAACTCTATCTGGCAAACGTTTGTAGGCTGAATCACATGACTAGTGCAGATTTTTGAGGTGTGTTTTATTTGTAATTGTCATTGCTTATTGGATGAGAGAGCAGTTGTTTTTCTATTAAGGTTTCATGCAACTTAGGCTGATGTGTGTATACCCCACTTCTCTTTTGTTATGTTGTTGTTAATGCTGCGTATTCTCCATCTTTGCATGACAACAGTGGGCTGAAAAGTTGTTGATTTTGTGTGATTCTTAGAGCTGCGGTTTCTTGTGCTTTGAACATTTATTGAGGTGGGTTGTGGAGCATGTTAAAAGCGTTGCAGCTAAGATTTGCTGATGTGTGCGTGAATCTTTAGTAGCTGTCTTATTGTTCATAGTGTTAGTTTTGTGGCTACTGATTGTGAGTTGTGGTGAGAGAAAATTCCAAAAGTTGTAGCTACTATTGGTCAATAGTGTGACGTTTGTTGAGTGGATTGAGTGTTGATTGGATATGTTTCTGGTAGCTGTTGATAGTGATGTTGGTATGTGGAAAATTCTGGCAATCGTCGTGAATTTTATAGTTATAATGTTTACAACGTTTCAGTGAAAAAACATTTATATTTTTTGGTGAACAACTTTCCGATCTCTCTTTGAAGAAGCTGGAATTATTAGGCAAGTTGTTTGTTTCTTGTTTCAAGTGTTTTTATTTACGTTCTTTATTGTTTAATCACTTGAGCTGTTTATTTCGTATTATTATCATTAAACATTGTTGAGAAAAATCTTTTGTTGAAGTTAGTACGGAGTGGTGGTACTATTGGGTGTGATTTACTTTCACGGGTAGTGAAGACGAGGAATACTGTCAAAGATTGGATGAGTCGGCTTTGTAATACTTTGAGTAAAACTATTGTTGTATCACATGTGAAAGTAATTAAGCTGGGTGAGAATCCTGCAGACATAGACAAGATATACCGAACTACGTTAACAAATTTCGTGTGTTAATTTGTTTATTTTATATTTATTTTTTCTGTTTTCGTTTGTGCTAGAAACAACCGCACCCGAACCAGAAATTTTGCGAAACTACACCCCTTTGGAAATTTACAAAAATCAAATGAAAAATCTTTTAGGATATGTTAATGGCTATCCATAGATGCAACTCTACTTATAATATGCATCTTATCGTATTTGATGCAACTCAACGTACTTATAATATGCATCTTATCGTATTTGAAGCATAACTGTGAAAGGAATTTATGGTTTTTTTAATCTTCAAAACGAAAATTGAATTTTGGTAGTTGGACTTGTGAAGTATAGAAATAGAAATCAGCTCACTGGCCTCGATTTGCTTATATAGAAATATAGTAGTCGATCATATTCCTAAACCGGTTAACCAGACAAGGACCAGTAATTAAACTAACAACCAAATAATGTATGATACATTAGAAACAAGTGACAGCCAACCCCACCTACGTAACAACGTGGTTTGGTTGACATTGAGAAGGAGGCAAATGACTGTTTCTAAGCTAACCAACCCCAACTGCAATACCCGTTAAACGGCCACATAAAAATGTGGTTTGGTTGACATTGAGAAGGAGACAAATGACTGTTTTTAAGCTAAGCAAGGATGTACCAACCAATGATGTCTCCAAGATCTATAATCTATAACCTGTAGGTTTCGTTACTTTAAGTGACTGTTAACCTGTCCGTAGTTGGTTTCCTTCGTCAACTGGCAATTGACGTGAATCCAGCTTCTTCGTTACAATTTCGCACGTAAAGATTGGAAGTGATCTCATGCTGCGTTAATTTTGAATGTCTTAGATTCAACTCTTGGAAATTGGATGGTAAAACAGCAGAAATACATCACGATGCCACATGCTATACGTATCATAGATCTCCACTAAAAAGGTTTCCGCAATCTTCCTTTAGAAATCCAATAAGTTCGATTTGGTACATGTACTTTTTTTTTTGACTAAATTTGGTACATGTACTTAAAGTAAAGGTAATTGGATCTCTCCAAACTCTACTTTTATTGGAATTTTTTACTAGTTCATGTTTACTGTTGTTAATGTTATTTAATTAAGAGAGGGACATGACAACCTTCAAGTTTATTGTTGAATTTATCTTACTTTTTTATTTAATTAAGTCCAATATTATTAATTTGAATAAAATAGCATTATTTAATTAAATAAGTAGACCTTAATAATATATTGTCTTTGTTATCTAATCTTATTTAATTATTTTTATAAAATTTTAAAATTTAAATTTATTTATATCTTTGGAATAAAAATGAAGTGTCATAAATCATTCTTAATCAGAAAAAGAGTATAGAATAATACATTGTTATCATTACAAGGTCAACTCCACTAACATTGATGAGATACAATTTTGATCAGTTGTTAACAATCTTTATTCACCACATTATTAATTAAAATATATACACATTATTTTATGTGAACAAAATTTTGAAATAATTATGATCAATATCAGTAATAGTTATTACTTGTTTTTACCTTAAAACCATTTATGTTATATAAAAGATATCGTGTTTAAGTCAATTTATAATTTACATAATTAATTATTTATCTTGCATATATACCAAGATTATTATTGTAAAAGTTATTTATAATAAGCTCAATCTTTATTTTTTAATTTGAATAATCTACTCATTAATATTTCTAACAAGATATTATTTTTTATCACAAATTTTTCTGAAATTTTAGACGTGATCTATATTTTATGTGTAAGAAGTACTTATATCCTATAACTTATAATTTAAGATAAATTTTTTGTAATATGTAACGGTATCATAGTTACGCACTCCGGATCGAACGTAAAAGGTCAAAAAATGGACAAATGCGGAATGTACCTGATTTCGGTTCTAAAACTTCAAACAAACTTTTCGAAGCCGAAACGAGCCATAATCCAGCACCGTCTTCACGGGAATCCATCACCGGGATATAGTCTAGGTCTTTCTACAGTTTTCTCAAAATATAAGCTCTCTTAACGGGTCAGAGAATCCTTATGCTTACGATTGATATGAGCAACTGCAGGAGAACTTAACCTATATATATAGCTTCCATATCGGGCTTCCCTATCACAAATCTGATATGGACCAGGTCCACACTAAAAGGGATTTATTTTTCTACCCAGACTTTGACACATTGATTTAGATGATTTATTGGGCCACTTTATTATCTTTATCCAGATCGAATTACATAACTTCACCGATAATTTATTTAAAAACTAAAATTACAATTAATAGTTGCCCACTTAATAGGAAAATGACAAAAATGTCCCTAAGGACAAAAATATCTAACATTCTCCCCCTTGGACAATTATTAATTGTAGTTTTACTCAAGTTTAAAAACTTGGTTCAGTTACGCTGCTGTATTAGTCGACTAAGTTTAAAAACAAAACATTTGATCCAAAGATAATGAAAGTACAACATTCCATCCTGTAAGGCTTTCAATACCGAAAGGTTTCAAATACATATGTCATGTGCAACATAGATCTAATACAATCACTCATATATAATACCTCACTAATATGAATGGGAAAATGGAGTGTGGCAAACTACAATGATACCTTTATGATCTAATACGTATCGTCTTCATTTATAGGTCTCGATTTCTCCAACTTTATGCTAAATCACATTACTAAACTGCATCAAAGAAATCTTATTTTCTCTCACCGAATGCTAAACAACGTTAGAGAAAACTTGTTTACTCTCACCAATGCTAAACACCATTAGAGGAAACTTTTATATTCTCCAACTGAATGCTAAACTGCATTAGAGAACCTTTATAGGATTAAAAACTTATATCCCCTATGTCATTTGAAACTTTAAGGATATATCTGTACAAAACTGTATGCGTCTAAATGACATAGGCTTAAGGTCAATCTATTTATATGCCCAATGACCTTTAAATGCTTAAGATTGACACAAATCTTAAGACTTTCATTCGTATTATGACATTGTATGATAACATGCATTACTGAGGATAAACAATGATCATCTTTAATTGATGAACCATCATATCGTCATAATACATCAAAACATATAAATGTACATGGAGCAAGCATGACGATCTTTTAACTAATAGTGTCTAAGGACTTCAAAAAACCCATATTTTATACTTGTAATTCAAACACAAGTGGGCAAAGTCCTTTAGTTAAAGAATCGACTTATAGTTCCTCAGTCTTTAAATGCTCCAAACCTTAATGTCACCTTTTC
>JANZXP010000004.1:8712305-8725685 GCA_027576715.1 Erythroxylum flavicans | reverse complement strand
GTCGAGTGCGTGTAGCAAACGCGCTCGACGGTGAGAAGATCCTGGCCGAAAAAAGGTGATTTTTGACGAGTTTCAAGTCCTTGTTTTTGCACTTTTGAGCTTGTCTTCAACCCGTTTCTCAAGGCTAAACACATATATACTACTTTCATACAATGAAAAGCAAGAAAAAATCGAGAAACGGAAGTTAACTCTCCGAAAACTCAATGGAGAAAAAAACAAAAAGATCTCTATTTTTAACCACTCGATCACGTCACCGCTCTGATACCACGTGTAATATGTAACGATACCTTAGTTACACACTCCGGATCGAACGTGAAAGGGCAAAAAATGGAGAAATGCGGAATGTACCTAATTTCGGTTTTGAAACTTCAAATGAGCTTTCCGAAGTCGAAACGAGCCCGAATCCACCGCCGTCTTCACGAGAATCCATCATCGAGACGTGGTCTAGGTCTTTCTACAGTTTTCTCAAAACTTAAGCTCTCTTAACGGGTCAGAGAATCTTTATGCTTACGATTGATATGAGCAAGTGCAGGAGGCCTTAACCTATATGTATAGCTTTCATATCGGGCTTCCCTATCACAAGTCCACACTAAAAGGTATCCATTTTTTACCGGGATTTCGACCTATTGATTTAGATTATTTATTGAATCACTTTATTATCTTTATTTGGATCAAATTACGTAAATTAACCGATAATTTAGTTAAAAACCAAAATTATAATTAATAGTTGTCCACTTAATAGGAAAATGACAAAAATATCCCTAGGGACAAAAATGTCTAACATTTTTTTAATGATATCCACATTTAACTTGCATTAGTATAGTATTGCATAAAATGTAAGAAGGTAATTATATAGATTTTATTTTATATATTTTAAGATGAATTTTTTTAATGATATCCACATTTAACTTGCATTAATAAAAATGTACGAAGGTAATTATTTAAATTTTATTTTAAGAACAGGGTTATGCTCAATTTGACTTTGAATTGATAGATCGTTTAGGAGATCTTTCAGATTGGATCTGAAAATCCAACTTTGTACCGCACTTGTTAAGCAAAAGAATAATGTTGTCCACAAGATTGTGCTTAGTTATTAAAAAGAAGCACAAAACGTGATTTTGATATTTCTTTCTACGATTACGCGTGTACATCTCCACAAGAGATAGGATCGCTTAAAACGACAAATCACAATGGTGTCTATGTTATTGTTTTTTACTTTTTAGCACTTCCTAAAACTTGCATGTCACGTTAGTACTCTCTCTCTAATACTTGTGTGGCATTCTTCATCTAATTAAATCATACCTCTATTTGCGACTTGCTTTGGAGTCACTTCATTTTTATCGGCACTTCTTTAAATGACCTTTCTAATTTTTGTGAATAAGAGAGAATATTTCGCTTAAGATGTATTATGATTTAGAAGTGGAATCCCATGAACAAGTTTATCCAGACGAGTACTATCCTTTCTCTTCAGTGGATTGAAGAAAATCCACTTTCATGTTGGAGATTATTATGAAACTTCAAAAAGTGGAGAGATGGATTTAGATATTAGTCATCGAAACCAAAGCAACTTATTATTATTATTATTATTATTATTATTATTATTATTATTATTATTATTTTGAGTTAATTATAATTTTGTAATTTAAGTATATATTTATCTTTTGGTACTAAAATTAAATTCTGTACCAATTTCAATGCGCTATTCATTACATTAATCGTAGCTGACAGATTTTAATAAATAAATCTCCAATTAGCCATCTATCCGGCGACTTGAGCCTTTCTCTGTTTTGTTAACATGTTTTTGTACTGTGTGCAAGCATATGGGCAAAGAATCTATGTGAGTATATGGGTAAAGAATCTTTGTGAGTTTGCGTGCCATTTCAGATTAATGCGCAAGAGAACAAAATCTGGGATGTTAACAGCCATTATTTCAGGAAATTCAATCTCAGTAACAGAATTGAATCGCTTCTGCGTATCGCGTAAAGTGCGGGGACACGACCTGTTCAATTCTCTTTACCTAGCGCATGCATGAGCATGCGCTTGAGCATGAGCAGGGTACCCTTCTTGCTTTCAGCCAGTGACTGTGCCCATACCCCTCACATGTCCCGTTCATATCAGGTTGCTTTTAACAAGTCACCAGCATTTGACTAGTCTTTGCCAAGTAACTATAGTTTGAAACATTTTGCTAGTCATATTTATTTAGGTATCCCACCTAGACAAACAGGTGGTTTGTATGCATGAACTTTCATTGAGCCATTGAAGGGGAACTAGTCCAGGCCATACTTGGTTGGAACAGCTGGCCCAATCACGCTGTGTTTTAGCCGGCAGCACTACAATCCAATTAGTTTGTAGTGACTCTCCAAATAATTTTAGGGATTAGAAGTTTTGAGTTTAAATTCTTCATAAAATTCTGTTCGTACTTTTAAGTATCGGAAAATAAGGTTCTTCTACCTATTTTTTATTGTAATTTTTACTTTTTATTTTTTACTTTTTTTTGTTTCTGTTTTTCTTTAAAATAAAAACAAAAATCTGTTTAGTTGTCAACATCAATGTAGTTATATTTTTATTACTGATAATAGCTACGTATTATATCAAACATAAAAATAAATTATTTTTAATTAAATAAATTTATTTCAATATCTTATATAATATTTATAAGTAAATTATTAACAAAATTATTTTATTTTATTAAAATAAATAACATAAAAATTATTTTGTAATTATTAAATCCAATTTTAATTGAAATTTATATATTTGAAGATATTTTAAATTTAATTATATTTATTAATAATTATTAATTTATTAATTTAATTTAATTAGAAATTGTAAATAAAATAGTTCATAATTCTTAGGATAATTAATTTTAATTATATTATATTATATTATTCATAATTTGTATTAAAAATTAATATATTAATATATTAAATAATATATATTTAGTTGACAGTAAATCATATTATGTTAAACAAAAAAAATAAAAGCTACTTTTTATAGTTTTCATAATTTTTGAAAATCGGAAGAACTCAAAACCAAAAATAGAAAACAAAAACTTAAACTAAAATTTTTTAATTAAATTTAAAAACAAAAACAGAAAAATAAAAATAAAAATAAAAACAAACAAACTCACTTTACATTAAATAAGAAAATCAAATTACTATTTAAATTAAATTAGTTTTTTAAATTTAGGTCAATAATTCGTTCACCATTAATAAACTATTAAGTATACTTAAAAGTTTACTTCGAGCCAATAAGAAATATAATAATTATATAATTTTCTTCGTAAGTTAAAAAAAAAAAAAAGGCCGGTAATCCTAAGCAATAAGACTGGAATGAAAAGACTGGAATGAAAAGACAACGCGATGAGCTGGTTAGCTCAACATTCATGTTGTCCAAAGGTGGTAATTAACTTACCACGTATCACCATTCCCAGTTTCTAACAGACTAAGATACCATCACAGAAGAAAAAGAGCAAAAGGAAAAGGAATGTAATTCCCTCTTTTATCTAAGATAAAGCTGAGGAATATATGGGCACAGCACATATAAGGAAGATAAGTTTGAGAATTTTTCCTTTCTGCAAATGAAAGAAGGCAATAGGGAGTTTAAAAAAGGTGTTGTCCGTCAAGTTCTACCGCCCATCCCATTAGTTCTTTTTTATTTCTCCCTTTCATCTCGTTGGCTCCTCCAGTCGGAATTTTGTTTACCGTTGGCCTATCCTATTTCTTCTTTTGCATAGAAAATCCATTCTTTTGCAATTATTCTTCTCAAAGAATAAACCGGGAATCATATAACTGGTAGGTCAAGCATTTTGTGCCAAGAAATGTCAAATACTAGAGATGTGCAAGTTACTGATCAAGGTTTTGGTGTTAAGTATGCACCATTGAATTGTCTCAGCCATTTTAAGTTACTAATATGGCTTGAGATCAGGATCCATAGTAGGGTTTAGAAGTACTTCCTTTGCTTTAGCAGCTCGAATTGAAACATCGATATCTGAATTGTTACTGCTGAGCAAGCGGACCACTTACATATAAAAGCTAAACTTCATTACGAATAGGAGGCACATTACACGGTAGCTAAACGAAAGCTATATAAGAACTTGAACACGCAAATCGCTATATTGCAGTAGGCTACTTAATGCAAAGCACGCTAGACTATAATAATCAAGCCAATTTTATTCTTGGAAACTTGAAGTGGATGGAACGTAGTAAATGTTTAAGATAAAGCTTGGTTAGACTTAAGCATTTGACTGAGAGTGCCACTTAGATGGAGTGACATGATTTCATTGGTGGAACCCACGAGCTTTCCATTGATGAAAACTGCAGGAAGTGGCGCATTGCACCCTAACCTCACAATAGCTTTCTCCATTTCTCGCCCATCAGGGTCTCCGTCAATGTCGTATACCAGAGGCTCCACTCCAATTTCCTGGAACAGGATTTTGACAGCATAGCACAAGCAACATGAGCTCTTGCTGAATATCACTACCCCTTTCTCTGAGGCTAATGCCAGCACCTTGTTCATGTTGATAATCCTGGATTCAGAATTTTTTCCTGATCTGGACAAGTTTTCTACTCTAGTGCAGATAAGTTCTTGGCTTTTTCTTTTTTTTGGGATTTTTAGTGGAAACCAAAGACCATTAGACCGAATTCTGAAGAATTCGATCCAATGGTGATTGAGGTAGGGAAGATTATAAGGGGAGGAGTGAGCAAGAGAGGAAAAGAGTTGAAAGTTGAAGGTTATTTGAACTTATGCCTCATGCTGGACTATTTATAGGGACAGGTAAGAATGGAGTTCATTGTTTGAACAAGAACATTCAAAAGCGGAGCAGCTTTACTTAGATGCCCGAAATTATCAAAGTTACCTTTAAAGATAGAGACTACTGTACTTCAATGTGCCGAACAAGTTGGAACTTGTATTTTCTGTACCACATCGTCAAGTTTTGTGTTAAGACTATGGGCCTCTTATTAAATATCATAAGCTTCTTCAAAGCAGGAAAGCAGCTCTAATAAGAGTAGTAAATATAAAAAAGCAAGTATGCAAAACAGATAACATGCTCATCCTACCAACCATCCGTTCAGTTTCAACCTTGGTTGATATTATTTTATTAATTCAGGATGAAAAATATTGCAAGTCTAGTCAATTTTAACAGATTCCCGCAATCACCATCTTTGAGTCGACCTTGTGATGAAAGAGCGGAATGTGAAGGCTTTCGGTGGTTACGATTCTTTATGTTGCCCCCACCAACTTGCACGATTCCTTCAACCAATGCTGCACTCCAACGAATTATGCTCTCGCATGTGTAGATTAAGTCAGTGAATGGCGACACGTGCATGACAGAAATAGAAATGATACACGCCCTCCCTTGAATGTGCATTCTCAAACGCATAAAACTAGTGAAGGTTTTAACTTGCTATCTTAATATTCTGCTCTGTATCTGCCGAAGTTACACTGGACCTGTAAATGTGCCTACATAGTCTATAATTGCCGTAAATAATCTGGCAACTGCCGTGTAAGCAAATAACGGTACGTTCGGTGTCCGCTCATAGAACAGTACATTCGGTAATACGGACGTATGTATGTAAACCATTCATACTCATTGTTAAAACTTTCATGGCTCGGCCTCTCGTAGTTTTTTCGTAATAACTGAAGCCGCTATGTTTGATCATGCATAGATGGGAGCACACATATGCACTCATGATTCATGGGATGGGACACACGCACACACACACACACATATACAGATGCATACCATGTTATTAGTCTGTGGCCCTAAGCTTAAAAAGCGCAGCATTTTGGATATGGAAGAATACATGGGATCCTAGGATCAACTTTTTGGTCATCACCTTAGAGCGGTGAGGCATTAATCAAATAACTGAATAACTAACTCTCAAACTAAAGCACAAAGAACAATGGCAGATTTAATTCTCTTAAGCTCACAAGACGTAGACTGAAAGAAACATCAGAGGCAGCACATTGGAGACAAGCATTTCCGTTCTGCTATTTAGTGGATCTGCAGATGAATTACCTCTGCTAATATAAATACTGCAGTTTCCACTTCAAGATAAGGGGGATCACTTTCAGTAAAGTGGCAAATGTTAAGCATCTCAATTTGCTTATTTGAATTGCGGGAACTTTATTCTGTTTTCAGATTTACTTTGCATTGATAGATAGGAACAATTCTGCTAAGCTTTTTCAGAACAAGAATTTCACCGAAATGTCTGAGGATCAATTATTATGCTGTATTTAAGGCTTACATGTGATGTTTTATATATTATGTGCACAGGTAAGAATCTTACGAAGTTTGAACCTGCAATATGGTTTGGCAAGTGTGTCTCTTGAGGTTTATACAGAACCCATTGTAATGAAAACTCGATAAATTATTTTTTTTATGAAGTGACTCTAGAAATTCTTGAGGGAACTTCTTACAGAGTAACATTTTCGAATTACAATGCAGTGGGGAAATTGAAGAAAAAGCAGAGCCCTCAATATAACATTGTTTTTCACCATATATAGTATAGTAGCTAGTGTATTAGGATAATTAATGAGACGTGCATGGGGCGAGCTTTGTTGAAGACGTGCTAGAACCAGATTGCTTTGGCATCTTTAAGCATTCGTTTGAGAGTTCCATCCAAGTGAAGGGACAACACATCTTTGGCTGAGCCTACATATCTTCCACCAATGAAAACTGCTGGAACAGTAGGATTGCACCCAAGACTACGTAAAGCCCACTCCATTTCTCTCCCATTCACATCCCTATCAACTTCATGAATCGCAGGGCTCGCACCAAGATCGTAAAACAGTCTCATGATGCTATGGCACATACAACATGAGCTGTTGGTGAAGATAACTGCAGCATTCTTTGAAGCCAAATCTCTCACTATATCCATTGTTACAGGAACAACTTTTCTCTCAATCTGCTAAGAAATGAAAATAACTATATACCTTTCCTGTGCAGAAAAGAATTAGCGGGAAGTAACTACGAAGAAGGAAACTGGACAAGTTAGCTAGTGAGTGGCAGGAGCTCTTTTATGTATGTTCTTGACTATTGAGGCTTCGCTGTGTGAGTTTGAGATTCATCGGGTCGTATTTATAAGGGGTGGTGAGGGTGGTAGATTGGATTGTTCCAATCCGTAAAGTCAAGATTAATTCTAAAAAACAAACCGTGCAGCAAAAAATATATATCAAAGGGATAAAGAGAAAAATTCCTTACAGATATTTGTTTGGATAAGAAAATTGCCACTCGTGATTTATCTGATGGCGACCCTTTATGCTATAAACAACTTGGATCATCCCTAACTATAAGACATAATTCAAAGTTCCTCCAGATTGTCCGTACAACTTAAAAAATATTTGCAAGAACAAGAACAAAATGAATACATTAATACACTATAAGCTTTAGATCCGAAGCCATAAATCGCATAGAAATTTTAAGATATGGAAGATCTGAGAACTATGCAGATAAGAATGTGGAGGAGAATAATTTATCAGAACTTTAAGTGGTTTAGAGAAGTTGGCTTGGAATGTCAAAGGGTTCTCCAGGACATAAAAAGTCCATTAACTGACTCAGGATGATGATGTCTAGTGTCAGCATTTTCCTTTTGATAATCGATGCCTACTGTAGTTGCGGGCATGACGTAATTGGGTCTTAAAATTGCAGATCTCTAAAAGTCGTTTTTATAGGATACACGTGTCTGTCATACGTGTACATGGTTATTCGTCCTTCTAGCTAGCACCTATTGCTATTGGCTGATGTGGAGAAGGATAGAGTTTATCCAATCTTTTCCAACTTTCTGGCACTTGTCCCCTTTACGTATCCCTGGGAAACCAAATTATCAGATACGAAAATGATAATAGATATGTGTGTGTGTGTGTGTATATGTATCGTAACGAAGGTGTTGTTGTATACGTAAGGTAATTGACCTCTTGCTCCTTGTGTATGTTGAACCCCGCTCTGTAAGTTTGTGAGAAGACCACAGAATTTCGAGATACCTCACTCTTATTTACAAAAGAGCCTTTAGCTTAATGGTAATGAGTTAAAACTAAAACGACGAAAATGAGTGCCTCTACCTAACTTCATAATCACAATTTAAATTAACACATTTTACATCCCCTAAGTGGAGCTTGGTGGACATCTAACAAGCCCAACTTGGATAGGAAAAAAGAAAAGGATAGAATGGTAAGAGGATTCGTGAACATATTTACTACTTGTTGCTTAGTTGAAATATGAAGACGAGAAATAAATCACGTTTTTAGTGATCACGAACTAAATGACATTCAATTTCAAGATGTTTCATTCGTTTAGGAAAAATTGGATAGCTGTAATATGAAGTACGACTTGATTGTTATACCAAAGATGGATCAGAGTGGGAACTGGTGTTTAGAAATCATGCAGAAGATAAGAGATCCAAAGAAATTCACATAGATATTTAGCTTCAACAAAGGAACATGAAATAGTAGATTGCTTCTTAGTTTTCCAAGAAATTAAAAAGAAATCCAAAAGGATACAATAATTGAAAGTTGAGAATCTATACAAGACACCCAATCGGCATCACAAAAGGCTTCAAGTTTGAAAGGATTGTTTGTTAGAAAAAATAATTCCTTCGATGGACAACCTTTCAAGTATTTAAGCAAATGAATTGCAACCTACCAATGTTGTTGATAAGGTGCTTGAATATACTAATTTAGTTGCTACACCTCATAAGTAATATTAGGTCGAGTAAATCCTAAATAGAGCAATCTGCATACAAGTCTTTTGTATTTCTTGACATCAAGAATTAAGGGCCTTGCATATTGAATAAGTTTGAGACCTTTAGGAAAGGGAGTACTGGCAGGCTTTGCACCCATAAGACTTACGTCCGTAGTAAAATCCAAGATACACTTCCTTTGATTGACAAAAGTTTCAGAAGTAGATTTTGCTATCTCCAACCAAAGAAAATACTTAGCATGTCAAGTCTTTAATAGTTAACTATTCATAGAGAAAAGTTCTAACTGTAAGTAATTCAGCTTCACAAGGTTCATTAAGCAATACATCTTCAATGTATACAATAAACACAATGAAAGACATACCCAGAGTTTTTACAAAGAGGTTATGACCATGAGTAGATTGAATGAAACCAGAAGAGCTTAATTGAGTCATAAATTTATAAGTCCATTGTCGAGAAACTTGCTTAAGCCCACACAAAGACCTTTTTAATCTATAAACATCACCTTCTTTCGCCTTTGAATAACCTTTAGGTGGAAGACTATACAATTATCATCTAAAAAATCATATAAAAAGTATTATTCATGTCAAGTTGATGCATTGACCAAAAATATGGAGATGCCATAGCAAGCATAAGTCGAACAGTGGCAATTTTTGCCACAGGAGAAAAACCATCTACATAGTTTATTCCTTCCATTTAGTTATAGACTTTCGCCACTAATTAATCTTTAAACCAATCAATGCTTCCATCAAGCTTTAATTTCAGTCTATACACTCATTTTGAACTAATGGCCCTTTTTCCTTCTTATAACTTAACCAAGTCCTATGTTTGATTAGCATCAAGAGCGTCTAACTCTTGTTGCATAGCCCTCATCCAATCTGTATGACTCTTTGCTAATTATAGGACTGTGGTTGTTGAATATTTGACAATTTTGCTAAAAATGACATGTATGGGTTGAATGTAAGGGTAAGTGATTGGTGTATGACAAGATTATGCGAGACCTTTAGATAAATATTGTATATAAGCACTTTGAACATAATCTTAAAAAACTATATGAGAACAAAATCATTTAACCAAGCATATTCATGATTCACCCTATTACTTCTTCTTACCTTAGAAATAGGAGAAGAATTATGAAAACTTGGGGAAGTAGTTTCATATTTAGGAAAAAAAATGATCATATTTGTCAAGTGGAGAAGAATGTGGTATACTGGGTATATTATTTTTTGGTATATAAGTTAGTGAGAGATGTGTTGTGGTATATGTGTGTGGGTTAAGAAATCAAGTGAATTTTCATCCAAATCAGCTCGTACAGTTGGCAATGAAACATTAGTTTCAAGTTGAAATAAATTTGTATGGAAATTGAGTTTCATGAAAAATCACAACTCTAAAAACAAGAAGAACTTGAGAATCAAGATTAAACAGTTTGAAGGCCTTGTGATTTCCATTTTAAGACTGAGGTAAGAAGTCTATTAATTATATGTGCGATTGTAAGAATTGATTCTCCTTAGAATTTCTTAAGTAAAGAATCTTGAAACATCAAATCTCTTGCCACTTGCAAATAAATGCTTATGTTTTCTCTCTACTATCCCATTTTGATGTAAAGTATATATGTAAGATAGTTGATGCATAATTCGTAGCTCACCAAATAGCCTTTGACACTCATTGTTAAAAAATTCAACTTCATTACCATATCTTACAGTTTTGACAGATTTCTTAAAATGATTCACTATCATTCTAAAAAGAATTTGTAGTATATGAACTACTTGACTCTCAGGTTGCATCAAATAAGTCCACGTTGCTTTACTAAAATCATCACTACAATTAGAAAATATTTTCTATCAGATAAAGATCATTGCCTATATAGTCCCCATATATCTATATACACCAACTGAAAAATATATGTGGTATGTATTTCACTAGAAAGAAAAGGTAGTCTTATTGTTTAGTAAGAGGACATATGTCGCAAACATGTTCTAAATCAACAACTTAGTTATGGATATAACTAATGTGTCCAAGTACAATATAAGAAGGATGACCTAACCTTTTATGCCAAAAAGAGGACACAAATATTAAATTAACAACATCATGATCAACCTCAAGATTTCGTAAGGATTATTGTTTGACAATTTCCTTACGAAATAAACTTTCATCTAATATGTATAATCTTCTTATCACCTTATCGACTGCCATTATTTCTTAGTTTTCTAGTCCTGCAAAAAGCAATGTCCAACACCAAATTTAAAGGTAATTAAGGCTATATTGGCAAGTTTGTTTACTGATAACAGGATGTATTGAAAGGTAGGAACATGTAAGGCTTCAACTAACACAAGGGTTTTGTTTAATGTAACATCACTAATGTGATGAACATGTTTTAAAGATTCGTCTAGTAAATATATAGGAGTAAATTTGCTAATTGCACCAGGGTTAGTTAAGAGGTTTAAATCCACACATATATGATTTAAAGCTCCAATGTCTAATATCCAAAAACCAGGTTCTATTATATCAAGGCAATTAATAGCTTTATATAAAAACATATCTACAAAGTCATTCAATTGTGTAAAATTCATTATGATAAGATCATTAGGCTCTTTTTCCTTCATCAATTTTACCAGCTTCAGCTCTATCATTTTACATAAGGATGATGTTTTAGGACCCTTTTTTCTATTAGCTCAAGGTTTATATTTAATGATTTTGATGATAACTATATAATATTTCAAATCCAAATTGGATTTATTTCCTTGTAAAATTAATGGTTTAATTCTCAAAAAGGAAATAAAATCATAAGAAATACACTTTCTTTCTTGCAGGAACCATCTTTATGAACTTACCTTATTAAAAATAGTTTATCCGAAAGGATCTTACTAATTATAAAGGTCATATATTAGCATTATGATTACTATAAGATTTTTGGCAAAGATGACATCGAAGTTATTCAAGGTTAAATCCATTCAGTTGACTAAAGATGCGAGTGAAGCAATGGCTAGTTGACTAAATTGACTATTTAAAGAAGAGCAACAACATTTATGAAGCAGAGCAAACATATTCAGACTGTTAAAACATTTTGCGCAACATCTATACTCCTGAGAATCATATCATTACTATTGTGCTTTAGAAAGTGAAATCACCCTATTAAGAGAGAAATTGTTGTTTTGCTTTTCTATGAGTTTTTTAGAAGCTTGTTATACACTTAGAGTGTAAAAGGTTGGGGAATCTTGAAAAATATGTACTTGTGAGCTTAGAGAGGCTTTTCAAATTTAATACTCGGTTTTTGTAGTGAAACACTTAAGTGAATACTTGGGGACTAGACGTAAGCTTGGGTTGTAATTCGAACTAGTAGAAATCTACTGCGTCTTTCTTCTCTCTCTCTCTTTAACTTTTAAATTTCCACATTATATTGAGTATGTGTTGGTTTTACTGGATGTAGACTTGGATTGTAAGTCGAACCAGTATAAATCGACTACGTCTTTCTTCTCTCTCTCTCTCTTTAACTTTTAAATTTCTACATTATATTGCGTATGTGTTGGTTTTAAAAGGCTCCTTTTGTTTTCAACCTGCAAGAGGTTCCTTTCAGTTTTAACAAGAGTCTTTTATTTTAAAATTGTTTTAACAAGATTTTTTATTTAGTAGGCTCCTTTCGTTTAAGTAGGATCCTATCTCACAAAAGGCTTTTATTGACTAATAAGGTTTTGTCATTTAAAAAGGTTTTATTGTCTGATAAGCTCTTACTATTTTAACTAGGATCTGTTTATTATATGAATTGAAAGAACTTGCAAAAAAATTTTATACACACAATTTTCCCCCTCTTGCGTGTGTTTGCTTTTATCATTTGGTATTAGAGCGGGGTTTCACATTTTTTGTGTTTTATATCACGTGATAGATCATAGTAAGCACCTTGAGAAGTTTTGAAGGACAGTCTGTTTCAAAGCCTCCTTACTTTAATGAAAACAACTACTCATACTGGAAGGAGAGAATGACCATATATCTCCAATTTGTAGATATCAAAGCATGGTAAGCAATTAAAGTTGGTGCTATAATTCCCGCTTCCAATAACGTGGAAGTATAGACTGATACTGACAGGAGAAATGCATAACTAACGCTAAGGTAAAACATCACCTGATATGTGCATTGTCTTCAAAAGAATATGAAGAGATATCCTACTACTCTACAACAAAAGAAATGTGGGACAAACTTCAAGTCATGTTTGAAGGAACAAATGAGGAAAAGAAGCATAAAAAAAGTCTTTTATTGCATCAATACGAAACTATTGGCATGAAATAGGGAGAGACCATAGACGAATTCTTCAAAAGCTTCAATAACATCATCATAGCCCTAAAGAACTTGGGGAAGATATATCCCAATGATGAGCTCATAACAAAGATTTTAAGGTCGCTACCAAAGGAATGGAGACCTAAGGTGATATCTCTAGAAATAGCAAAAGATCTAGACACTATTTCAGTCAACTGGTTAGGAGAAAATCTGATGATCCATGAAACTGAGCTTAGGCGAGATAAAGGATCTTCCTGCAGAAAAGAAATGGCACTGAAAGCAACTGATGAATCAAACGGTGATGAAAGTGACACTGAGTTGCAAATAGATGGAGATGACGAGTTCAACTTTATGGTCAAAAAATATACGTGCTTCTATAAAAAGAAGCTGATGAGGAAAAGAGAAGGAAATAAGA
>JANZXP010000004.1:8671265-8712205 GCA_027576715.1 Erythroxylum flavicans | reverse complement strand
AAATATACGCGCTTCTATAAAAAGAAGCTGATGAGGAAAAGAGAAGGAAATAAGAAAGCCGGAAACAACAGGTTCATATTAAAAGGCAGCAACAACAATAATAATACATAAAACAATCAAATCATATGCTATCACTACAAGAAGCCTGAAAACACAATACCAGAATGTCCTCTTCTTCAAAAGGACAAGTCAGAGAACAAAAAATTCAGAAAGCAGATAATGATTATAGCCTAGTCAGATGAGGATTCTGAAAACTTTGAAGAAGAAGAAGAACCAGAAAAAATTAGCAACGTTTGCTTTATGACTGAATCAGGAGACGATGAGGTATATTACTCTGACTCTGATATTGAAGTTGATGAATTAAAAATTGTTAGGAAGCCATGGATTCATGCATCACATAAATGGCAAGGCAGCAGAAATGTCAGAATCAAAATTCCAACCCCACGACATCCCCAAAAAATCTAGAATCTATGTGCATGTCTAAATAGATTATAAGAACATGAAATTACAACATATGTACCTTGTAAATACTCCTCCTTTCTTTAATCTTCTCCTTGTTTGGGTTGTAGCAAACACTAAACACCTTCCTTAGCCTCTAGAGAGCACACAAAGATGAAGAAAAATCAAGGTGTAAGGGTGGTTAGAGCACCAGACAAGATGAGTTCAAGTAGATGCTCTAGTGAGAGTTAGATCAAGACCAAATTTTATGCAATTAATATCATGCAACAATTGCTTAAGATTGCATGAATAAAACTCAAGATCACTCTTCTCAACTTCCAAAACTCTTCTAGACCCTTAGTCTCCCTATTGAGTGTGTTTTCTTGGCTAGAATTCATGTGTACATAAGTGAAGAACTCATTTATGCACCACCTATCATTAAGTTGGTCACAATCGTGGCCAATAAGTCACGACCATGGCTTGCTTAATTGACAGCCATACACAATTTGTTTTTCATCTGATCTTTGATGCGTATGATCTTTAGGTTCTTAATTATTTTGGTCACCTGAATTAACTCTTAATCCAAGCAAATTATGAAGGGTTTCATGATACCAATTTACCAAATTATAAGTGGATTAACACTCGAACTCTTCGATAGTTAATTATCTGACTTACGAACCTTTCTATAGTCAATTATCGTGCAATTCGTCCCTTTACCATCCTATACCCCACTTGGTTCAGAGTATGGACTATGTGTGAAATCCTACTAGACTAACTATGTCAGATTTAGTCCAAGTGATGTTAGTTCTTGTCCTGAGGATCTTATTACTCTGTGTGTTATTGAAGACTCTCTTCATAACACATAATTGCTCTGGCCAGATACTCCTGAGTAATGACCCTGATAAGAGATTGTAGGTATCAACTCCTTCTTTTAGGAGTGGTGAATCATTTATTGGCTACCCAACTACCTTTGAATGCCAATAGCTGTACCTAATCACTACCCTATGAGCGACCTCATCTTGAGGCAACAAGGAATGGTGTCAAAGCATAGGATCGGTATCCAAGATATCCTTGAATATCTCAAGTCTAAGGATATTTGCACCGTTGTTATGATCAGATTAATCATTGACATTTGATAGATCATCTATATGATAATCTCAAAGCAGGTCATCTGATGTACTTACTACTCTTAGTAAGCATCCACATGTTAACTCTAAACATCTCATGTTTACAGTTTATGAGGTCGAATGCTTTATCAAATCAAGGAGTATAACATGTGCTAGTCTATCCGGATTAACAGTGTCCTGTCTCATTAATCCTATGACTAGGGATAATTTAGATACCAACATAATTGCATATGATAGGAATCTCATTATCATGATCTCATCATGATTTCCTTCATGCTATGTTTTGTATTATGGGTTTCATTAATTCGATTTAAGAACGACATCAATTCATAAATAAATGAACATCAAATTAATAAAAATTACGTTTCGCTTTATTAATCAAAATAAAGTTTGTACAAAAGTGCTAAAAGTGATTGACTTTAAAGCACTACTCTAACAAAAAATGCATATCATGAATTGTATGATCAATACAAAAGGCTGACGGTGAAGTGTTTCAAAGAAGTTAAGTCCAAAAGAAATGATACATCTATGAAGAGTAAGATTAAATCATTAGAATCTGCAAATGAAAATTTGGCGACCAAGAATTTATCTCTTGAGATTGACTATAAGCAAAAGGTTTATGAAAAAGAAGCTCTGGAAGAAAGAGTAGCTAAGTTGAAAATACGCTGCTTAAAAATGATTATGATAAGATAAAATAATTAGAAGAAAAAGTCACTGCATTAGAACTTGAAAAGGAGAAAAATGTTGGAAAGATTTTATCTTTAGAGAAAGATCTACAAAATTTCGTTTATGGAATAAAGAATCTTGATGCATTGCTTGGTAGCGATAAATTTATTTTTGGTAAGCCGGAATATGATACAATGAAAATAACAATATCAGGCTATACAAAAACTTCTTTGTTAAATCCAGTAGCAACTATAGCCAAAACAACAGGAACCTGTTAAGTGGCAAAAATCATAACAGCTATCATTCATATGTTTTGTGCGATTACTATAGTAAACATAGTCACATCAGTCATTCTTGTAATTTTAGTAAAAAGAAATTATCTCAGATTTATGTTTGGAGACCGAAAATTTGGGTACCTAAAATGAGATAATATTTTTTTCCAGATATGCTTTAAAATAAAGACAAGAGAAAATCAATGGATAGTTAATAGCGGCTATTCGAGACACATGATAGGTGCACATTTCAACTATATTGAAAGGAAAGACGAAGGTAATGTTGCCTTTACAGATAAAAATAAAGCAAAAGTCACCAGAGTTGGTAATATTGGTAATTCTAGCTCTACCTTCATTGATAATGTTCTCTTTGTTGATGGTTTAAAACATAATTTGTTGAGTGTAAGTCAGCTATGTGACAAAGGTTACAAAGTCATTTTCTATGCATCTCATTGTGAAATTATCGATATTCATAATGATAATATTGTGTTTGTTGGTCAAAAGTCATGTCCTAACAAAATATTAAGTGTTTTGTCTCTCTAGAAAAGGATTCTTTTGTCTGACATAGGAGATTTGGACATTCCAACAAGCGCATTCTATCAAAATAGTCTAAAAACGAGTTATTAAGAGGACTATCGACTTTAAAGTTTGAAAGCAATAAGGTTTGTGAGGCTTGTTTAAAAGGTAAACAAGTCGAAAGTAGCTTTCCTCTAAAAAATATGGTGTCTACTAGCCAACCACTTGAACTTATGCACATGAATTTATTCAGTCCTATTAGGACTTAAAGTTTTGGTGGTAAGCATTATGGTTTTGTTCTAGTAGATGATTATTCCAAATTTACATAGGTTTATTTCTTATTAAATAAGGATGATGCTTTTGAAGTGTTCGAGAAATTTTGCAGAAAAATTCAGATAGAAAAAGGATATTGCATCACTTCAATTTAAAGCGAACATAAAGGAGAATTTGATAACAAAAAATTTGAAGAATTTTGTGACAACAATGGTATAACTCACAACTTCTCTTATCCAACGATGCCTCAACAAAATAGAGTTGTAGAGAGAAAGAGCATAACTTTAGTTGATATGGTTAGGTGACAGGCGCGTCGTATCGCTAGTCAAAATAAAATAACTAGACTACTGCTATAGTAGTGATGAGTCTAGGTCGATCCTACAGGGAGTGTTCGGTTAGCTTATAAAATGAAATTAATTGATGTTTAGGTAATGGGGAGTTTTGAAATTAATAAGAAAATAAAATAAAATAAACCTAATGAAAATAAATTAAAGAAAACATGCAAAAAGTGATAAAATTTGGGAATTTGATAGGGATTCGATTCTTTGGTTTAATCTTGGCCTATACCCTAATTAAACATAATTTATTGATTTGTTCTTATTTTTATCTCTCTTAGCAATTAGCAGTCGTAGATTAACAACGAGCTTTGTTAATCTCGATTTTTCCTTAGATCCTAGTTAATTACGAAGCCCTTATTAGTTAACCCTAGCTATTGGGAAACTTAGAATAAGCTCTCTAAGTTTATTCGGACAATTGCCTTACGAATCAGAAAAATAGACCAATCCAGGTAATAATCACACAAGCTCATATTATTTAACTTATGTTATGTTATCTCTAATGATTCGGAACCTTTAGTTGTTACACATGAATCGGGAATATAATGATTACCTATTGCATTCAATTATAGCAATGGGTTTTCATGAAAAACGATTCAATAGAGCATTAAAATCATCATCATTCAAATACTTAATAAATTCATACAAGATAACATAACCCATTCATAATGAGATAAAGAAACAAAAAAATAAAAAATGCTTAACCCAAGTCATTGGAGTCAATATCACCTCCAAACTGGTGTCGGAAACTTAGCCTTCCATGGGTCTCTCCAAAGAAAATGCTTCAGCCCACTTAAATAACCCTACCGAAGACCCGCAGTAGCTCTTCTTCATTGCGCCTCCCCTCTTGGTTCCACGCTACTACTCTTTTCTCTCTTTTCTACTATTCATATGATGTGACAAATAAACCTTTTGTCCACTATCACTGTTACACGTTTTCTTTAAGCCTAAGCGTGCAAAGCAGGCATATGCATTATGTTGAATGCAAGCACAGAAGTGTGCGTTCTGTTGAATGCATACGCATACATTCAATGCAAAACACAGATGTATGTATTGCGTTTAACACAGACTTTTCCCAGTTACGACTGCACTGCATTTTGTTCATCTGCTGCTCCTCCTCCGCATGAGCTATTGTTTTCTTCCTTCCCATGTTATGTCGTGTTCTCCTTCAGCTGCTATTGATTTTGCTCATGTTTATGTCGTTTTTGCATTTTTTGCTCCTTGGACGTCACCGTTTGGCTCCTTACTGTGCTGTTGTTTCACTCCTTGCTTGTCCACCTTTCATCATCCAGCCATCACTCCATTAAATTCAAATTTAACCATGCAAAAACATGCAGCATGAATGTTGATTTCCAGCAGCCCTCTTCCATGGGTTTTATGCTTTATCCCATTCTTTTATTCTTTATCTTGTCTTCTCTTGCTCCAATTTTCTTCTTCTTGCTCTATAAAAACAAGTGAAAATTAATCTTCAAAAAATGGCCCAAATATCGTGCTTTTAACTCAATTTAAATTCTTTGCTTTCGAATTGTGCCTAAAATCACATATGAGTTAAAATGAGTATCTTAAGTAATTTCATGTCAATAATCACCAAGTATTATGGAATAATTTCATAATCAATTAAGCATCTATCATTAGGACCATACTTTGTGAAAGTGGACTACCTTATGAATATTGGGTAGAAGCAGTGTCCGCGACATGCTAAATTCTTAACAGATGTCTTATAAGACTTATTTTGAAAAAGACCCCCTATGAGCAGTGGAAAGGAAGAAAACCAAATGTTGATTACTTTTAAGCTTTTGTTTGTAAGTGTTTCGTTCTAAACAATAGAAAAGACATCCTTGGAAAGTTCGATGTAAGATCAGACAAAGCTATTTTCCGGGCAATAGTATTGCCAGTAAAGGATTCAGAGTCTATAATAAAAGAAAAAAGAAGATAGAAGAATCGATACATGTAGTATTTAATGAAGCATTACCATCGACAACAGCAGCTGATTCAGATGATGAAGAGAATCTTTTGATTCCTAAAAATATATTGAAGAATCAAACTACACCAGTAATACCATCAGACTTACAAAATCAAGAAGGCTCCTTTAAAGCTAGAATAGAGCAGGCTCCTTCATCTCAGCAAGAGTCTATCCAATGAAAAATACCGAGAGAATGAAGAGATCATGATACACATCAACATATTCTTGGAGATCCCTTTGAAAGTCTAAGAACAAGATCATCATTCAAGAACAACTTTGTAGCTCTCATCTCACAAATAAAACCAAAGACTGTTAAAGAAGCCCTTACTGATGAAAACTAGGTATCGGCCATGAAAGACGAACTGAATCAATTTGATAAAAACAAAGTCTAGAATCTAGTACCTCGTCTTCAAAACAAGTCAATCATTAGGACTCGGTGGGGTATTTCGAAACAAACTTGACAAAAATGGTAAGGTGGTAAGAAATAAAGCTAAACTTGTAGGTCAAGGTTACAATCAACGGGAAGGTATTGATTTTGTTGAAACTTATACACCTATTGCTAGATTGGAATCTATTATAATTTTATTTGCCTTTGCACACTATAGAAACTTCAAGTTATTCCAAATGGATGTTAAAAATGCATTCTTAAATGGTTACATTAACGAAGAAGTATTTGTTAAGAAACCCTCAGGTTTTGAAGAAGAAAACCATCTGGATTATGAGATGAAGTTATCTAAAGCTCTGTATGGTCTAAAGTAGGCTCCTCGA
This sequence comes from Erythroxylum flavicans, assembly GCA_027576715.1. NCBI lineage: Eukaryota > Viridiplantae > Streptophyta > Magnoliopsida > Malpighiales > Erythroxylaceae > Erythroxylum > Erythroxylum flavicans. The sequence goes on along the minus strand of JANZXP010000004.1, from coordinate 8,705,847 downwards.
GCATGATATGAGAGGTTAAGTAACTTTCTGCTTTAGAATAACTTTGAAAGAGGAATTGTTAATAAAACCTTATATATTAAAAGAAAGGAGAATGATTTACTTATAGTGCAAATATATGTTGGTGACATAATATTTGGTAATACTAATTTATCCTTCTGTGAAGAATTCTTAGCATTAATGTAGGGGGAGTTTGAAATGAGCATGATGGGAGAATTATCGTTCTTTCTCATATTACAAATCAGATAAACAAAAAAAGGAATCTTTATTATCCAAGACAAATACACAAAGGCACTCGTCAAGAAATGTCATTTTGAGAATGCCAAACTGATGGGTACTCCTATGTACACTGGAGCTAAACTTGATAAGGACAAAGAATAACCAGACATTATGCTTAGTGTATGTCTTTGTGCACGATTTCAATCAAATCCAAAAGAAAGCCACCTTTAAGTAGTCAAAAGAATCTTTCGATATCTACACAGGATTATAGACTTTGGACTATAGTATCTAAAAGTTGATTCATTTAACATAGTGGGCTATTGTGATGCAGATTATGCAGGTGATAAAGTCGTTCGAAAAAACAAAAGTGGTCACTATCAATTTCTTGGAGGATGTCTAGTATCTTGGTCCTGTAAGAAGCAAAATTGTCCAACACTTTTGATGACTGAAGTGGAATACATAGCAGCTGCCAACTGTTGTGCTCAATTCTTATGGATAAAGCATCAATTATAGGATTTTTCTCTAAAATTTTTCTCATAGTCCTATATTATGTGATAATACGAGTGCTATAAATCTTTCTAAACACCCTGTGCATCATTCTAAGTCTACACATATAAAAATCAAACATCATTTTCTTAAAGACAATGTTTTAGAAGGAACCATTGCTCTTTTGTATGTTAGTACTGAAATTAAGTACCTGACATTTTCACCAAGCCATTATCTGAAGATAGAGTTTACATGTTAAGAAAAGAGCTTGGAATTTACAAACTCTTTGATATTATTTCTGCATAAATATTCTCTGTTACTTGTCTTTGCATTTCGTTTAGCAAGATCCTTCTCTTCTAATCCCTTAGAAACTCTCTCTTGGTTTAGTAAGCCCCTTCATTGTTAGAAGGCCCCTCTCAATTTAATAGAACAAAATTATATATGTACTAAAAAGGTAATTTAGTAATTTCCTTTGTTTTGTCATTAGAGCATTTAAAGACAAGAGCGAAGTTCTAACAAGCATCGCTATGGATCTAACAGAAGATATGTAAATGATCACACTTCCTATATTAGAGGACGATCATTCATCTTCATACGAGATCAACGCTCAAGAAACACCTAATATACCAGAAATAGACTTCTCTCCTCTACTCACCCTTATTGTTCTTCGAAGCGCCACTCTTGACTCTCTGCATTCCAAGTTTCTAGTTTTAGCTCAAATCTTTTAAACCTCATCCATCTCTCTTACAATGGCACGAACCAAGTCAAAAGGATAAAAGAAAACTCCAATTTCTATTGATAGTCATGGTGAAACACATGTTACTGAACCCCAAGTATCAGAAGTACACTGGGTTATAAATGATGATGATTCAGATGAAAAACCTTCTCAGTTGATCAGACAACCACAAACCAAAGGAAGTCTTATACAGCAAGCTGAGAAATTTTCTGAACAAAAAGAAACTATTGATGCTGAAAAGAAAGATGAAGAAGAATCTAGAAAAAGAAAAGGGGAAGAAATAAAGAAAGGAAAAGCACTTGTGACTGAAGAAATTATCAAGGACTTTATTGATAGAAATGATTTGTTTCATGAAAAGATGATTCCTAAAGAAAACAAAGCAAAGAAGATAAAAATAATCACATAAAAATGAAAGACATCAATACCACCAAAAATGTTTTAAAGCTGAAGTTCGCTATAAAATGCAGTACAAGAAAAGAAAGGTAGTTGTTGGGAGAGTCTTGCCTCCTGTAATGTTTGATAACATAGGTATACATACCTCTCCTTACTTTGTTGCAATTGGTTAGGAAAATTTCCTAAAATTAGATGAGACAGTGTATGATGAACTAGTCAGGGCATTCTATACACGCATAAGAAAGGAAGTAGTTGATGGAAAGCTAGCCATTGTTTCATGAGTACGTGAAAGTGAGGTTCTAATTTATGTAGAGATTTTAGGAGATATACTGGACATAGCTCCTATAAGGAGAACTGATCCTCTTTATCATAAATGGGATGTTGATAATCTGGATTTGGGAGAAGTTGTTAAATCCATCTGCCTTAATGCTAAAAATACCCAAGATGGGACATTGGAATAAGCAATTTGACTTACTACCACGATGCCTTGCATCGTTATCAGCTACTTTTATTTTCCTCAGGAATAGTTTTATTGAAAGGGGCAGTTTGCTAAACACTTATATAATGTATAATTTACTGAAAGGAAACAGAATGAATCTCCCTGCAATTATTTTAAGGTATATGGTGGATAAAGCGAATCACAAGAATACAACCAATTGCCTACCTTATGGAATGTTGCTCACTAAGATTTTCAACCATTATGGAGTACCTTTTGCAAATCTGAGTTGGTGTACACCGACTAAGTTTCACCCTTCCACTCCTTACTAGTTCAGATACAAATTCTAAAACTATGTCTGGGTGGAAAAGAAATTTGAAAAAGAAGTAAAAATACTGGGATATTCTCCAGATCAACGAGCTAATGTTCCTCCTCAAGATGAAAATAGTACAAATCTCCAACAACAGCTAAAGAACATTTAAGCCAATCAAGATCAAATGTGAGAACAAATCGACAACATGTAGAATCAACTTCTTGACATGTAGATTTTTCTTAGAAGAATCCTTGAATCTCTTCAATAACTCTACTAATACTTGCTTTCTGCTTGTCTTATTTATACTGATGTTTTTATTTAATGCATCATTTACTCTTCTCCTCTATTTCATTATGTTTTATTTCTTCCCTATACTCCTTTATTTTTGATAATGACAAAGAGGGAGAGTTTATATGATATATTTTGAATATTTTTTATATGATGATATATTTCTAAGTGCATATTTCTCAATATTGCTCGAATATATATATATATGACTGATTATGTTGTTGAAAATTATGAAAATCTGTGATATATAAACGATAGATTCCTTTCTTAAAAGACAGGCTTATGCTAATTATGACTGAATATATAAAAGTCACAGGTATCTTTTGAAATTATTTATTATCTTTTTTAATTTTGAAATATATATATCTATTATTACTTGTCATCATAAAAAATGGGGAGATTGTTAGCTCAAGGTTTATATTTAACGATTTGATGATAACTGTATAATATTTCAAAATTCAAATTGGATTTATTTTCTTGTAAAATTAACGGTCTAATTCTCAAAAAGAAAATAAAATCATAAGAAATATACTTTCCTTCTTGCAAGAACCTTCTTTATGAACTTACCTTATTAGAAATGGTTTATCTGAAAGAAGCCGACTAATTATGAAGGTCATATACTAGCTTCGTGATTATTGGAAGATTTTTGACAAAGATGACATTGAAGTTATTTAAGGTTTAAATCCATCCAGTTGACTAAATATGCGATTGAAGTAACGACTAACTGAAGAAATTGACCATTTAAGGAAGAGCAACAACACTCATAAAGCAAAACGAACATATTCATACTGTTGAAACATTTTAAGCAACATCTATACTCTTAAGAATCATATCATTACTATTGTGCTTTAGAAAGTGAAATCACTCTATCAAGAGAGAAATTGTTATTTTGTTTTTCTGTGAGCTTTTTAGAAACTTATTATACACTTTGCGTGTGAAAGGTTGGAGAACCTTGAAAAATATGTACTTGTGAACTTGGAGAGACTTGTCAAATTTAATACTTAGTTTTATAGTGAAACACTTAAGTTGAATACTTGAGGACTAAACGTAGGTTTAGGTTGTAAACCGAACTAGTATAAATCGACTGCGTCTTTCTCTCTCTCTCTTTAACTTTTAAATTACCGCATTATATTGTGTATGTGATGATTTTAAAAGGCTCCTTCTGTTTTCAATTTACAAGAGATTACTTTCAGTTTTAACAATAGCCTTTTGTTTCTAAATTGTTTTAACAAAATTTATCATTTAGTAGGCTCTTTTAGTTTAAACAGGGTCCTATCCTACAAAAGGCTCCTATTGACAAACAAGCTCTAGTCATTTAAAAAGTCTTTATTGTCTGATAGACTTCTACTATTCTACTAGGATCTGTTTATTATACGAATTGAAAGAACTTGTTATCGTAACTATCATTAAGACTCAATAGAGATTGCATCGACTGACTAAAAGATGTCATAGCTGCTTCACAAGTACACTATGGTATAAGCATCAAACACACAAATTCATCCTATATAGTTTCTTTAGTTTAGTGAAAATATTTGGCTACAGACATGTTCCTTTACAATATAGAACTTATCTCTATGTAATTGATACATCAATAGACCATTACATTCCCCAAATCTTTTTTCTAATTCTAGTTATAGTTCCCTAGCATAATTAGTGTAAATGAAGGTCTTGACGATCACTTTGGACATAGAATTTAAAATTTAAGATCTCACCATATAATCGACATGTATCCATTTATCATAGTTATCTAAATCTCGATTAGGTTTTGTGCATTTTTCCATCAATAATGCACTTTCAATCTGTATAAGTTCCAGCTTTGTTTACCCTAGCTAGGTGAAATGGCAGTTTCATGTGTTGTGAATAAGAAATAAGCAGTCTTATCTACTGTTGCTGTTGCCGATCTGATCTTTTCATTCCTAGGTGTGGACGACACAAAGTCTTCCTCTTAATAAGATTTTACTCTGCCTATTCTCAAGGTATCTCCTGACTCAAGGTGAGAATGAGAATCAATTCGATGGAATCAAAAAAATCTATTCACTTATATAAAAGCATATTAAAAAAGGAGAGGATAGTTTATATGGCAATGGAAGAGTCAGTTGCTTTTTTGAAGTCTAGGCTTTTGAGATCGAATCATAGCCAAAGTTTTTTTTTTATGGAAGATCAATTGATCACCGCCTTAGCCCCTAGAGCAATTCTCATTGATCTACTCCATCTTAAATAGTTGTTACCAGACAAGTAGAAGTTACTAAAGATCATATCTGGATGATAAGATCCTTAAAGATAAGTAAATTTACACTACCTTGCAATTGGTTTTCATCCCCTTTTTGCTTCTAAGAGAGAATGGGTATTTGATTCATCCAACACATCTTCCATTTTGTAATCAAATGATTAGCTACAAAGTAAATCGCTTCTTCAAATCGAAATATCAGACTTGATTAGGACCGAATGCTCTAAAACCATGAACGAGTTGCATACAAAAAGAGTCTTCAGCTCAGTATTTATACAAGCTAGCAATGAGTAAAAACTGAAACATTTAAAATATTTGTCTCTAATTAACTTCCTAACTAAATATTGGCTTGGAAAGCTTGGTCCGACGTCTTTGTATACACAGCAGACAAATGTAAGGATTTGGAAGGTCCTTTGGAGCCTTAACATACCTCCAAAAATGGCACATTTTTTTTGGAAGGCCATTAATAATTCTCTCCCAACAAAGGCGAGATTGTATGAAAGACACATAGTAAATGATCCTTCTTGCTCTATATGTGGCACCCCTAATGAGTCTTGACAGCATGCTTTATTTGACTGTGTGCAGGTTTTGGATTTGTGGACTGCAGAGCCGTGGATCTTGCTTCCCAGGAATGATAGTACGCTCTCCTTTACTGATGTTTTCCTGTGGGTTACTGATCATGCTCAGGAGGAACTGATTTCTTTTGCAACAAGGTGTTGGGTGGCATGGACATTTAGAAACAAGTTGCTATTTGATGAAGAAATTCCTATCTTATCCGTTCTGTTTGCTGGCTTTCAGAAGACGGTTTTTGATTACCAGATGTTCAGAAAGTCGCATGTCCCTTCGTCCCAGGTTTTATCCTTCAGACACTATGATGCTTGGACGAGACCATCAGGTGTCTTTGCAAAAATAAATTTTGATGCTGCTTTGTTTGATGGTTTTCATATTGGGCTTGGAGTCTTGGTGTGAAATTCTCGAGAAATTGTTTTGGTTGTGGGAGTACGAAGGCTAGCAAGAAAATGGGATATTCAAACGGCGGAGTATGCTGCAAGTCTTTTTGGGCTGCAATTAGCTTTGGATTTGAGGTTGAAGTTTATTGTTTTCGAAGGGGATTCTTTGAATTTTATCCATTCAATGAACTCTAGGAAATGTTTTCTAAATCATCTTGGGACTATCCTAGATGAAGCTTTTGAACTCTCTTTATTATTTGATGTATGTATCTTTTCACATATAAAATGGGGGGAAAATACTATAGCACATGCTATTGCTCGACATATTCCGTTGAATGAGGTTGAACAGATTTTTGTACCTGATCTACCAACGGGCGTTAATCCGTTGGTGGAGTTGGATCTATCTTAATAAAATTCTCCTGTTTTACTTAAAAAAAAAAACTAACTTCCTAATCACAAATTAAATTAACACATTTTACATACCTCAGCAACAAGATTTAAATATAAAATTTCCTCCGACTTAACCAACTGCATGAAGCAGTTGTTCTTGGGAAACATAAATCGTTCTTTTTATATTTTGCCGACTTCATCCACGTACATATTCACATTCGGCTCTATCTCTTTCTTAGCGAGGGCCTTACGAAGATGGTAAAGGGCAAATCAATACCAACGCAATGAATGACACATCCTTGCGCTAGAGCTGGTAAAATTTGAACAATGAATGAGTCATAGGCCACTTTAAAATATGCCACAGAATCCTTCTACCAAAGTCCAGGAATATGCATTTATTCGTCCTGCTCCTGCACACGTATGTGTCGGCCAAATTTCTATAACACTTCATCTGGGATGGATGGCCATGCGCATCGCCATATGCTTCCATACATAACATCCCATCATATTTTGATTCTTACTGTTATTCCACAAATGGGTTATGGGCTATTGGGCCAAGAAAATTAGATTTAGACATCAGAAATGGAAAAAGAACATGGACTAGTAGTATTACTTGAAAACAAGAAGCCCATTTTTTTTCCTTTTATTTTTTCCAATAAAACCCTAATTCCGTCGGCTTACACTCCTCGTGTCAGCCCATCGTTTTCAGCTACTCTTTCGTCCTGTTCGTCTGGGGAGAACACGTAGATTTTGTTGTGTTTTTTTTGGTTTCTTCTGCTATCGTTTTGCAGGTTCTAGGTTTTCAAGTTATAACCTTTAGTTTTATGTGCTTCATATACGTGACACGCAAGATCAGACTTTATTTTTATGTTGATTCGTGGCACAGATCGTCTCCTCCACGCAAGATCAGACGCCAAAGGTAATGAATCTATATTCTGGATGCTTGTGCCTACTTCATCTTGCTTCCTTTAACCATTGTACCATCCTTGCCAGGCATGGGATTCAACTTGAAGGGCTCACCGGTGTAAAGCAAGAAGGGTCAACCTCATTCCGGGTAAGAACCTGTAGTCAAATCCTCTTTACAGTTAAGAATGATCTATTTCCGAGCTGATTAGTTGTTCCCTAACACTGACAGTGATTGTTTACACCAACCCATCTTTGTAACGTTCCTTAAACTGGAACTTCGTCAGGTTTCTTTCTTTCCATAATTCTTGAGAAGATATGGCCAGAATCAGCACCTTCCGCTTCCAGATTTAAGTGGCATTTTGTGCATTAGTAAGCATATTAACCAACTCCATTAGGGAATTTGATAGCTCATACCAACCGAAGTGTACTCTGGACAAATTCCAGATTGATTTAGAGAAAGGGCAGAGAAAAAAACAGGTGGTCCTTGTTTCTAATTCATCTTTGCCGAAACAGCAAATCCCATCCTGATTTTGTAAGTAATGTAGTCTATCCATAGTAGCAATTCTGTTCTCAACCATTAGCCATAGAAGGAAAGTTGTACTGGGTCTTAGGAAATTATTCCAGATTACCCTAGGCCAAGGCTTGATCTGAACAATAAACCCATTTCCTATAGGCTTTACTAGAAAAGCTCTCAATAGACTGCAACTTTCTTCGTAATTTGATTTTTATTGGACTGCGACTTTTTTTAAGTGTCTAGGTAAAGTTACTGCCTTTGATACCGAGCATTATGTAATTCTATTTTCTTTATATGATTAAGAACTCTTAGCTAATATGGATTGAATGTGTTTGTATTGGTCTTGTTAACTGGAAGTTAGTAAGAAAGAATCACGTGGGTAGTGTTTAGTTGGAATTAAAAATTTAGGGGAGTTGTTTTTTAGTTTAATTTTTGACATTGATCAATTGTGTTAGTCTTGTTGGGTATGTATTTACTTTTTTGAATGTGGTTTTATTCTTCATGGTTTAAATTTTTTGTGCTAAGCAAATAAGCAGACATCGATCATAATTTTCTGTAATCTCATTTTTGCATTTCTTCATTGATAAAGGGGTGAATAAGAGGGTTGACTTCATTAGCTGTCTCAGTTTGAGCAAATTCCAATGTCCTTTTGAGTTAATGTTGAATTAGTTCCAATTTATAAATCATCCTATTCTGATCTGCCTTAGCTCTCGTTTTAATGTGCTACATTATGTGCTTCATTTTTTGAAAAAGAGAAAAGATAGGACAAAAATGGATATGATGGCATTCCACTTCTTCTAACAAATGTTTCCTAGTGTTTGATTCCAAGATGCTAAATTTTTTAGTAGGATGATTTTAAAAGTGGAAGAGTTGGTTGCAGGATAAGAGCTATACACTCGCCTATGTGGTCCAGGACTAGTGACAAATAATAAGAGACTTGCTGAAGTCTATTTTAGGCGCAAATATAAATAGTAATTGATGATTGGACTTATTAGTTTTCAGCATCAATTGCTTTCTTAGTTAGGGTGATGTAAGAGCTTAGAATTTATAAGAGAAGTACAAGAGGGCAAATTGCTCAATCACAAGTTTTAATTTGGTTGAATGAAGAATAGGAGTTGAGTTGACAGCAAGGCCAACAAAGGTTGAAATTCACTTTATGCTAGCTCTTCCTTATTTGGTAAGGAGTAATTAGTAAGCTATATATATTGTTCTTGTTTATTTATGACCTAAGCTTAATAAAGAATAAAGAATCTTTGTTAGAGTAGGATTCAATTATATTTTGGATATTTTAGTTGGGAATTCCTTTACTACTAGAATCAGGGTTCTAACGAGTTTTCTGTAAGTGTCTGTGTCTGTACCCAGCCTTTCAAAGAGGAAAAAAAGCCTGATTTTCTCTACAAACTTGAGTTTGCAACTAGAAGATGTAATGCTCCTCTAATAGTGATTCTTAGACTCCATGAGTGATTCCTAGTTTTCTGCCCTCCATAATTTGTTTACGTCACTAAAATTCAAGCACTTCTACACCAAATCTCCAGCAATCAAAAAGCCTAAAATTTCATCCATAACAAATCCGAAATTCCTGTAACTTATAACGAATATTCCAAATCTGAAATTCCATCAAATCTTATTACTGTAATGTGTCAACCAAGGTAACAACACCAAATCGAGTTTTCTTCTGTTTTGTTGTCTGATCAATATTCCTAGCCAAACAAGAGGAACAGACAGAACAGTTCATGATAGTTCAGGGCAGTTTTGGGATTCAATCTCCAAAGAGATGTTCCATGTCAGATTTACCCTCTGAAACTTGATTGCTATTTTGTGTGGTCAAAGGGTTCGACATTTATATTAGACCCAATTGTTTGCTATTTAAATTTTACATGAGGATAGGTCTTCATTTACAAATTTTAAGGTTGAAACTCTATGGGTCAATGAGTAGTGGCTTTCAGTTGATTAATGAAGTTGACACTCATTGGAAAGTTGGCTTTCACCTCCTCTTGATTTGTTTTAGCTTCATAGGATTATAATTTGGATAGTAGGAGTTTATGTCCTGCTTTATAGACATTACTGAGTTGATTCTATCTATAAAATCTTCATTTTAAGGTGTTTGCACAGGATACAGTTCAAAAGGTCCTTTGGTTTTCATATTTTTATTAATGACTTAGGTTCTCTTTTAAGGATAATCTGATATTTATGATGCAAAAGAACTTAAAGTATATAAGAGAAATAAAAGAGGAAAAATTAGTCAACCACAGGTCTTAATTTGGTGGGATGAAGATTGAGAATTGAGTTGACAACAAAAGATAAGGGCTGAAATTTGAATTATGTTAGGATTCCTTATTAGATAGGAAATAGTAGTAGGTTAAATATGTTATTCTATTTTACAACAGTTATCCTAGTTGCTTAGGACATAGAATTTTTATTAGAATAGGATTTAAATTTGTTGGAAACCCTTTCCTACTAGAATAAGGGTTCTAAACCTCTATATTTATGTGTATTTAACTCTTCATCAATAATAAGCAATTTGGAAATTTTTTACAAACTCGAGTTTTCAACTAAAAGGTGTGATGCTTTCTTCTAAGAGTGATTCTTAGACCTTAGAACCTCTATATTTATGTGTATTTAACTCTTCATCAATAATGAGCAATTTGGAAATTTTTTACAAACTCGAGTTTTCAACTAAAAGGTGTGATGCTTTCTTCTAAGAGTAATTCTTAGACCTTAGGAGTGATTTCTAGTTTCTTACCTTTCATTCTTTGTGTTCACCACAAAATTCCAACAACCAAAATCCTAACTTTCAGCATATTAAGCCCTGAAATTGCAAGCCTAAATTTCTAGCTATTAACTCTTAAAATTCTAACTATATAAAATCTGAAATTTCAGCATTCCTAGCCAAAATTCAACCCTAAAACTTGATATTCCAGTAGTCTAATATCATCCATATTTCTTAATTTTGTGATTTTTAGCTACTAGTTAATAATTCTTCTATTTGTCCTACATCAATTTATCACCAATTTTTACCCCAAGTTCATGAGGATGAGCCTTGGAGCAACTGATAAAGTTGCTCCTTTGTGACCTTAAGGTCACAGATTCAAGTCATAGAAATAGCTTTCTTGTAAAAATACAAAGGGAATGCTGCGTACGTCATGACCTTTTCTAGACCCTTGCAAAGCGGAGAGCGTTGCGCACTTGATGCATTAATTTTTTTTCATGATATTACGGGCCATGCTCTCTGATTTTGCTACAATTTCTCATTGAATGTCAGGCTCGTGTTAATAATGTATATTTTTTTATCTCAGGCTTGTGTAGATGGCCGACACTGTGGAATTAGGAGATACACTTTCTGAAACAAGTTCAGAAAATGCATCTCATGAAAAACATGAAACTTGTGATGAAATGCTTTCCAGGCACAGGTAATTCTAATATTATTATGGTGTTAATTGCTTTATGATTTGGTTATAACATCGAAAAACAGAATACCTTCCTTGCTGTACGTGAAATTCTCATGTTCAAATCAGGGGTTCAGTATGGATCCTGTACATGAAATTCTCATTTTCAAGTCAGGGGTTCAATATGGTAGTTTTTTTTTTTTTCCAATCCTTGTGGTGAGTTATATGTAGAAAAATCCTAATCTGCTTTCTAACTGTTCATTCTAGATTCCTTGCTAAATATGTAATTTCTTTTTTATCTTTGGAGAATACAGATTGATCTTTTATCATTGCCCCAAACATACCATTACTAGCACCAATGGTATATAAATGTAAATCGTTGGTCAGGTAACTATTCAGACCTCTTAAAGCTACTTGTAAGGCTTCTCAGGAAGCTTGTATTGGACTTTGATCATGAACGTTCTGTTGTTCAAAATCTTCTTGCCTTTTCTTTTGAAATAAGTGATATGGGCTCTTGCATCACAATTGTTTAAGATTGACTGGGATATTGCTAATTTTGTCTAATCATGGGTCTGGCGCCGATGATATACTTTAATTGGTGACACTATTACAAATTGTTCTTAAACACTGTCCTGTATGCAGAAAGGAGAAAGCACAGCTGCAGAACAAAGAGATGGAACTTAAAAAAGGTGCAGCAAAGGGTAGTAAGGCTGAACAGAAAGCTAAGAAGAAGCAGGTTGAAGAAGAGATCTCTCAACTTTCTACTAAGCTACAAAAAAAACATGCTGAGGAACTTGCTTCACTGGGCTATACCAGCAGTAGTAACGGTAATGACAAAAGCAATATCGACAATTTAGTGAAGGCTATAGCTGGTGTTTCTGTTGCCAATCAACCTGAACATGCAAGGATCACCAAGGGTGCAAAGAAGCGGGGAAAGAGAGCTCAACAAGAAGCAGAAAGAGAAAAGAGGATTCAGGAAGAGCAGAGCAGCCTTGTGAGTGATCGAATGATTGAAGATGAGAAATTAAAGAAAAAGCTTGAACCCCGTGGATTGATTGTTAACCAAATAAAACCAGATGGGCATTGCCTTTATAGAGCTGTTGAAGATCAGTTAGCACACTTTTCTGGTGGCTCTTCTTCATATACCTACCAAGATCTTCGGAAAATGGTGGCTGATTATATGAGGGAAAATTCCTCAGATTTCATTCCCTTTTTTCTATCGGATAATACAACAGAAGGAGATTCTAATATTTCAGTTGCGGACAGATTTGAAAAGTATTGTGTTGAAGTTGAGTCTACAGCAGCATGGGGAGGGCATCTAGAGCTTGGGGCTTTATCTCACTGTCTTAGTAAACATATCATGATATTTTCTGGATCCTTTCCTGACGTGGAGATAGGTAAGGAGTATTTATCAGCTGAGGGAGCCTATTCATCTAATGCAAGTATTATGCTGTCATATCATAAGCATGCATTCGGTCTGGGGGAACACTACAATTCTCTTGTTCCAAATTTGATCAGATAGGTATACCGTGTTACCTTTAACAAGGTACTTTTTGTATGCACATTTGGTTTTCTTTGAAGTGTTAAACGAAATTACTACCTGAGCCTGTTTTAGATCTTAAAAGCATATTCTCAGCTTGGCTGATGGACTATTGTCAATTGTAATATTACTTTTTAGAGAGGTGGATTTGCTTTGCCTCTTGGGGTCAGAATTCTAAATTGGACCTTAAAATTTCGAGCAAGTGTCAGGGAGTTCATGGTACTGATAATAATAAGTCATGCGTAGGTTTAGGCTTTTAAGTCACTTAACCTGTTTTAACTGTTAACCTGTTTTAACTGTGTTTGCAAATAAAACGACATCGGTTTAAGATAGAAATAGATGAGTTGGAACAGGTTTAAGTAGTATAAAGATGTTTTAGGCTTGTTTATATATCAAACGACCTCGTTTTAAGGTAAAATTAGGGTTTGAATATGTTTAAGTAATATAGAGGATCTAAACTCGTTACTTATCATCGGCCACTAACATGAAGTTCTTAAGTCTGCTTGGTTACTCCCAAGCCCTTGGAAAGAGTTTTTGGGACACGATAACCAATGAAATGAATAGGAATTTGGACGTTCTTCAAGAATTCGAAATTTGTTGCATTAACATTAATGCTAGTCGGCAGTGGACCTACGGTGTGTGACGGGCTAAAGAAATGGGCGATTTATGCTCCTCTGGTCTTGTTATGAGAATTCAAGCACCACAGAATACAATATATGAATTGGGATGAGCTATACAGTATTGCCATGAAAGGTAAGAAAAATAGACATGTTTGCCGTAGATGCCCGTATCGATTATCCAACTCCGTTAGTCCCTTTCCACCGTCCACCAGTCCCATGATTAGATTTCGGAGAATCAAATCCTTAAAAGAAGATTTAAGCCAATGATGCTCCTCCATTACTCGATCGCACTCGTGGAATTGGCCAATTCCAAAAGTCGACTCCTTCACTTCTTCCATTTTTGTTTAGGAAAAAGATAAAACAACTGCAAGTGTTATTTGTACACTGAATAGCCTAAACGCTTATGAAAGTCAAACATAGTGAGCGCTTTGGGGGAGTTAAAGGAGGGTTATAATATATGTAACATTTCTTTATTGAATCCAAAAGTTATCATAAGTTCCATAAATGCCTATGAAAGTGTTATTTCCTTTTCTTTTTATATTACATCAAATCAATATTGAGTATTGGTTAGTTAAAAGACATACGTTTCCTTTCTCATTGATCCATTGGTTCGAACAATAAAAAGACCTTGTAAAAAAAAAGGATCATATGAGTGCGAATTAAAGCTAAAAGACAGTGGGGGTAGGAGGTCCGTACACCATAGAAGATAATGATAATGTGATGCGAGAAACGGATCACACGTTATATCATTTCTTCTTTAAGACTTGCGTATCCACTTCTCGTCTATGTGTCGAAAGTTTGATTTCATCTGAACAAAAAGCATGTGCAGCCAAACCAGTACTGGAAGCCACCACTTTAAGAATCCATCCATCGATCACCATTCGTTATCTACAACTTGCGGTGTTCTTATCTTAGTTAAAATATAGAAGCAGTCAAATATTAAGATATATATAATATTAAAATTTGAAACATTATAAAGTAGAAAAATTCAGATTAAAGATGTTGAAAAAATAAATTCGATTTGTCGTATGCATATTAAATAATATGTTTGATGGTTTGAGGAAAAAAAATAGAAAATAATGTTAAAAGAAGGAAATGGGGGTGACCCTTGGGGTTAATCATGAGCCGGCATACTTCGTGGGTCAGAAGGGGTGGTGGTAACCTTAAGGTAAGGGGTATGAGTATGATTCCTTCTCTCGTATGTTCCACCTTCTTTTTATGCCAAGGGATTATCAACGTACGTACCAGAAGCAGAAAAAAGAAGATGCGTCATGCCTCTTAACTATATACGATTCCAATTTGGTAATGGAAAGCCCAGAAGAACCCTAAAAGCAAATTGAAAGTCAAATTGACAGTTCCACATTGAAAGTAGACCCTAGTATTGAGTTCGTACAAATTATCACACTGTGTAAGATCCCGTAATCAATGAATATGACAATTTGACGGGAATATGAAATATTTCATCATATATTTGAGAACTTGAAAAAGATATTCGATCTACAAATAAAACGCCACTTGATAATAATGTTTGTGAAAGCAATGTTCTGATATATTCACTACCAACTCTTTATCATTTGATTTGCCTTGCAAAACTAATATATAACGAAATTAATTGTTTTGAGGCTTTCTTTTTCTATTTTAACTACTACTATTTATCTATCCTACACACTTAATCTAATTTTATTAATATTGTTGAAATTTTGTATTTCATGAATAATGTCAAGCAAAATTGTCATTTAGTATTATAATTATTGGGGCCATACGTATTAAATATTAGTTAAGATTAATTTAAATAATCACAAAATCATTATAACGAAAGAATTGATGATAATAACAATAACTATGTGAAAGCAAATCAGATTGTATCGATAAAAATTACTTAGATTATCTTTTGTGACCCTAATGACTAAAACATTTTGTTATTTTTGAAGTGATGAAGACTCAAAACATTAATGCAATGGAGAATGATTGTATTTCTGATTATTTTCTTTTTCTAATGTTAGAAATGTATAGTGGTTAAGTAGTAACATTCTCTTCCCACTTTTAAATTGCTAACTTGTGTATTTTGGAGTTGATTTTTGCTACTCTTTTCATGTTAGCACTTTTAATAAACCCTTCTTTGTTGCTTCCTGATAATGTGGATGTTTTTGATGTCGTTAGTTTTAAGTTAATGTTAAATAGAAAAGAGTTTGGTTATTATTACGATAGGTGTTAACGGAAGTGCAATGATGCGTGTCCCTAAAGCATCCTATTAAACTTCACTCGCTGGTATTTAACTAATCATTCATATTGTTTTTACATAATTTTCATGTAATATTATCAAATTGTCATCCATTAATATAAAATATTTAATCATATTTTGTAAATTCTAACCATTCATATTTTTTTATTTGATGAATTGTATTAATTTTTAATAAACATCTTATGTAAACATAATATCGAGTATGAATATTATATTGAAGTTACTCGTATTAGATAAAATTTAATTGATTGAGAATGAACATTTTAGTAAAAATGTTATTATATGTGAAGTGATCCAAATAATAAGAATCTAAGTATGAAGAATAAAATATAGATCAAATATTAATTTTAATCGAATAGAAATATTATAATTCTATAAATAGGTATAAAGGTACTGCAATTACCATTTCCTTATCTTGGTATACCAGTGAACGCCATAAAACACAAATACTCAGAGTTCAAACCATTAAAGGAAAAGATCAAAAGAAGAATTCAGAATTAGAGCACTAATAGACAATGTATGGTAGGTCGTCTACAATTGATGGATTCTATCCTATCTTCAATCAATATATACTGGACCTCACACTTGATACTGCCAATTACGGTCATAAAAAGCCATTAATAAGATCCTGAAAGATTTTTGTGGGATGGAAATGAGTAAGGAAGGAATAAAGCAAGGATCAAATGGAATGATATTTGTAAGCCTAGGAAGCAGGGGGGACTAGGCCTTATACCCAACCAAGTAGTCAATCACATGATGTTAGCAAGAAATTTCTAGAGGCTAATTAGAAAGGAGAACTCCTTATAGGTGAATTGGGTATGGAGTGAATACATAACCAAGGATAACACCTGAAACGTCAAAATTTTAGGAAAGGGATCAACTACTCTTAGAAAGATAATAGAGATAAGGGAGATAATCAGACCTCACATAAGGCATAAGTTGGGGGATGAGAAATAAACAAGCTTCTAGTTTGACAAATGGTTGGAGATAGGAGTGTTACATGATCAACCACAACTCCATAGGTTGAAGCAACATCTCCCAAAGGAGACCACTATTTAGTAGGGCCTCGGCAACAAGGAGATTATACAAAGGATGCTCCTGAATACATTGGTGAAAACACACTTACTCAATATCATTATATCAAATGATAAAGATAAAGTGACATGGATCTCACAATGGTCTTTACATAAACAAAATTGTAAGAAACCTATTCTGAGGTACAGATAGAGTAAGTTATGAACTAGTATAGGGAAATAAAATTCTCCCGAGGGCAACTTTAACCTTTTAACTGGCCATCTAAGGACGGCTACCTACATAGGATATATTAATAACCATATGGTAATCCCTAATAGGTGTACACTATGTGAAAAGGACAATGAATAATCAACCATATTCTATTCATTTGTCAGCACACAAACAACATATGGAAAGAGATTCTAATTAGATGTGGGGATAATGATCCACCAGAAGACATAATAGATTGGAGCATGCAATGGATGAGAGCACAAAACAGTAGTACATGGATCTTTAGGGTGGCGATAGCTTACTTAGTTAGGGGAATCTAAAAAGATAGAAGTTGGAGAATCTTATTTGAGAGGGTTACATCTTGCACATTCCTCATGATGATCATCATCAACAACATCAGAATATACATTGGAGTTCTTTTGGAAGGTAGAGAACTCGACAGAGAGATGAAGCAAACATGGAGATTATCCTGAATAGAAATGACCCTTTGAAAATGCAAATGACGACTTTTTATGAGATCTAGATAAATTAACAATGAAATAGAAACACATGGAGGCTTCTGAGCTAATAGGAGATAAGTGGCAATATAAAGGGCATCACCAGTCAACCACACACTACATGTACTTAACTCTTTTATCATATTAATATAATTCATTTATTTTCTTTAAAAAAACTATATATCTCAACCTATAGTAATATACAATAATTTTATTAAAATATAGATTAATAGCATTTTATTGTAAGTTTTTACACAGTTTAAGTTAATTTCATTAGATTTATGATAGACTACGACTTAGTAACAAGACCCATTCCCTTGAGTTTTACCATGAGATTAAGGTTAAGCCAATTTGTACAAACTTACAATGATTCAATATAGTCTAAAACAACTTAAAATATCTCTTTATATAAATTAAAACAACTTTAATTCATAATTAAGATAACGTCTCCCAATCTAGGATTCTTTAGATTTGATTTTATGCATTTTGCTGTTACACCTCCCTAAATCTTTACATTCTTCCTCAACCTTCTTACTTAAAATAACATATAACAAGATAATACATAACAGATAGAGAAAAAGTAAATAAATGAGAGTAAATATATAACACAATCCTTAGTTCTTGTGCTTGTTTGGAATTATACTTATCTTTATAACATTTGTCAAGAAAATAACATGCTATAAAAATAATCCATAATACATCAGAATTGAATGGAACATATAGAATTGGCAACTATAACACATAATTCCTTGTAAATGCTTAACATAGATGTCGATTAACCCTAGTCAACAAATTTATATACGCCCAAATTTGACCTTGAATAATGCTCTAGGAAATAAAATGGTACATACTATATTATACTTTTCACTCTCTTTCTCTGATCAATGAATTAGTATATACATCAATTTGGCATCCATTAATTGGCTTATGTCAACCATCGCTTACCACCAAGATTCATACAACATAATTAATTCCTTCACAAGGCCTTATTGCATATAAAAACATTGAATCATTCACCATAACAAGTCAATTGTACACACAAAGAACCTACTTTATGAAATGTGATCAAAATCAACACTCATAACCATAATGGTGTTTCCAATCACATATTCACCTGCAATTATAATTACATGTCATGAATCACACATTCCACACACAATTTATATGAACAAAAGTCCTAAATTATATTAATTTTGTCAAAAATCTCAATTTACCATAGTCCTAATTTAGGGTTTATACATTTCTTTCCACAATGGAGATACTGAAATACTTAATAATTAATCAAGAGACAAAAAAACAATCAATAATAAAAAATCAAACTAGAAAACTCTAATTGACATATACCACCTATTAGCTAATGAAAAATACCTTGAGTCTCTTTTTATATATTAAAATTTGTCTAGATGTTATAAGTCTTGCAAGTCTTATTCAACTTAAATTCCTTTTTTTTTCCTTCTCCAATTTGTCTTTCTCAAATTCCCTATCATTGTTCTTTCTTTCTACATGCAAATTGATAAAAAGTCAAATTTTATTTTTAAAAAGTAGCATTCAAACATTTTGATTGACCAATATAAGATATTAATAGATTAAAATCATCTTCTCTACCTTATATTAGTTGAAAAATAGGCCACATTGGTCAACCGATAGGCCTGAATAAATCTTTTGTGTCTTTTTATAAATTATAAATTGTTTAGTTTTTTGTAACGTCTTGAATCACCTCAATCTGATATTTATATGAATAATTATGATTAAAATACCAAATCATATTCAATAGTGATAACAAATTGAACCAACATGTTTCACTAAAATTTCCTTCTTCTTTTAAGTGTTATCACCAAAATTAATTAATCCTATACTGTCTAAATTAGCTATAACTCAATACACAATACTAAAGGATCTTCCTAAAATATTAAATTATATCAAACTATCAAAATCACAAAATCAAAAATTCTTCCCAATTTCAATAATATTATACATGTTGATTAGGTGTATAAATTAGTGGTATAGACATATCATACAAAACTTAACCTATCATCCTATTGATCAAATTATTATTAGTTAATTACATGATCTTATCACCTCATGCATATAAAGAAAAATGTTCTGAAATAACCTGAGTCCTCCATCATAGTCTTGATATTTAATGAAGGATCCTACTTTATTTATAGAATACATAAATAACTAAAAGCTATTTCCAAATAAATTTAGGGCATGAAATAAAAAATACCAATACTAACTTGTTTATTTGACATTATTACATAAATAGTAAACAACAGATTAAAGAGAATATTTGAACTAAATGTTGAAATTTAAGATTTGAATTTAGTTGTATCGGCATATATCATATATGTACTTGAATGTGTTTATATTAAGAAATTTTTGAGAAAGAAAATAGGTTTATGGGGATTTTGCGATCCACAAAGCAAGTTATAATTTATGAGTTTAATATGGAGAATATATATCTAATTGAGAGTTCTTTCCATACAAGTTATGTGATATGTTTCGTAGTGTTGAGAAATGAAAGAATGGAGAATGAAGAATGAAAAAAAGCTTTCTTCTATTTCATTTTAACTATTACAAAGTGAACTATGGTATTATAGATGTGTTCATTTTATATTTATGAAAAAGACCATATATACAAATATAAATGACTCACCTAATACTAGAAGACTCCCGTGGTTGGAAAAGACTCTTGAATTAATTTACAATATTTTCAACACCATATTTTTTTAAAATTCACATTATAGAAAATTTAAATTACTAGTTTCAAAATCCCCTTTAATTTCAAAATTTCTTCATTATGCCAAGTCTTTCTCTTAATATTCGAAAATATTCAAACTTTAATGCCTTAGTGAAAATATCTGCAACTTGATCTTGAGTTTTTACATAATTGAGCCCTACTTTCTTATTGGTTATACATCCTCTAATGATACCTTGTATCTATATGTTTACTTCGATTATAAACCGCCGAATTATTGGCAAGTGTTAGGGAAAACTTATTATCAGTGCATATCTTTGTGCCTTCTTCTTGTAGCAAGTGAAGTTCCTTTAATAATTTTGTAAGCCTAACAACATGATAAGTACATATTGTTGCGTATATTCAAATTCACAAGTTGAAAGTGTAATAATAGGTTATTCTTTGAACACTATGTGATAACTCAATTACCCATCAAAAAATGCAAAAATTCTTTGTATTATCAATATTTCCCATAAAATTATTAGGTAGCAAAGAATCCTCTTAGAAACTTTCATAGAGGTGTAGGTAGAAGCTTCCGTAAATTGACTTATTGATCTAACCAAATAAAGGATATTTGGCCTTTTACATGTTAAATATCTCACACTTCCCACAAGACTTTTGAAAACTGTGTGGTTTTCCTTTTCTCGATCTTTCGTATCCTTTGACCATATAACTTAATGGTTATTCAACATAGACTTCTTCAAGATATCGATTGAGGAAAGCCAAATTTATATCTAATTAATAAAATTTCCATTTTATTTGAGCTGCAAAAGAAATAAGTAAATCAATAGTCTCCATTCATGTAATAAGTCAAAAAAATATCATCATAATCATCTTCATGCTTTTGCTTGTTTCCTCTAACAGTAAGTCTTGCCTTGTACTTTCTCTTTATTAGAATTCTTCTCACCTTGTTTACCCAGTTTACTCCAATGGCTTTTTGAAAGTTAAATGAATTAATGGAAGTACTCTAGTATGAGTTATAAACAATTTAAAGCCTATAGAAACCAGATGGAGAAACAAGGATTAAAAGGTAATAAACTTTAGACCACTAGCTTAGTTACTCGAATATAGTTTTATAACTAACCCTTAATAGCTAAGAAAAGTCATATGAGTATGAAGTCACACATAAATAAAAGTATATGGGATAACTGAAATAGCCTGCTGGGACTAACAAGTATGGGTCATTAGGCCATCTTGTTTCAAATATGCAACTACAAGGAATCGGGAGAGCTAGTTTGAACATTTATACTGGGTCTAAAATGGATAACCATCCATATACCTGAAGAAGCTAGAGCTAAAAGAGATTCATACTAATTTTGAACCTTGCACTTTAGTTAAAATGAATTCCTTTAGTAATAATGATTTCTCTTAGCCAAATGTGAATGAGTCTACATAAAGTAGAGAGAGAATTTGATTTTAGAGCACTTTATTGTTCCTTTATCTCTATATACCATAAAAGCAATAACTAAAGCTTAAATATGGCTTGATAAGATTTGTGTTGATATTTAACTCCTTAAGCCTAATTAATTACTTGACCTTAAGTGTTAAGATGAGTTTGCAAGTTGCACCATTCAAGTAGCTGCTTCCATATAAAAAGGACGAAAGGACATGAAAAGAATGGATAATTACGGTTCTCAAGATTAGATTGGTAGAACGTACAAGAGGTATTGGGGCAAGGATCTTACTTGATTCTATCAAAATTCATGACGCATTTTCTAATTTCCATTTATAAAATAAAGGATACCTTAGGTAAATGGCCTTTAAACCATAACAGATTGGACAAAGTGACCACCTTACAAGGATATTTGAACAAAGAAAATTATAATTATTTGGTGAAGGAAATCATAATTATTTGGTGAACTTCCCAAACTTATTCTTTAGCTAGGAAATAGAGTCCATTTTCAATAAATTAAGCCTGTAGTTTGGAATTGCATTAAGGATGTTAGTTAGGCCCTTATGTTCGTAACACCACCTGTCCTCTCTAATAATCACTTTAACTTTGACAACTGAGGATATTGCATAATATAATGAGGAGAAAGCTAGAAATTATTAAAGAGGCTCTAAGTTAGACTAGTTATCACACCAGAAGCTAGTGTTTTTCCATTACCAATATGATATTTTTTTCCTTGGCAAGCACATCTCTAAACTTCAACATTTACTTTAAGGTCTAGGAAGTTTTAGACTTAGCTTGTATATTCCAAAAGTTATTAACCTTGAAGTATTTCTCATGTATCCATTTCATCCATAAGGTTTTACGATCATTGACTAGTCTCGATATCCATTTGGCCAAAAGAACCTTATTAAAGGTTATAATACATTTTATCCCAAAGCCACTTGGTCTCTAGGAAGATAAACATCTTTCCAACTAATTTTAGCTACTCATTTTGTGGATGTTAAGTTGTTTTATAGGAACTTCTTTATAGTTTTTCAATTGCCTTAATAAGATTGAGAGGAAATAAGAGATAGGAGCTTTAATAGACATGCATTTTATTAAGAATAAATGGAATTAACTGATACCTTCTTTCATAAGAGAGAACCTTCTTCTTCTGGCCATAAATTCACATCAAAATAGACTCCAAAAGGGAGGGACATTCTCTATAAGTAGGTCTAGTAGTAGTGATTGGGATGCCTAAGTATTTAAAAGGGGGCATTGCAGATCTGAAGTCCTATGATTTTAGCAATTTCTTGAGTTAGTTCCCTTGGACAAGAAGAGGCAAAAAACTAACTTTTGGAGTTGCTTTTTAAATGTCCAGATAGTGAAAAGCTTAAGAGAATGCATGAGGGTTCTAACATATTCCTTGTTAGCAACATATAAAAGGAATAAATCATTAATAAATGAGAGGATATAAAGCTTAAATTTCTTTCACTTATAGTGATAACTAAAAGGCATATCTTGATCAATGTTATAAGAGATATATCTTATTAGAACCTCAATGCAGATATTAAATATGTAGAGTAAGACAAGATCACCTTGTTGACTACCTTTATCACCTTTAAATATATGTGTCGCTTCCTTATTAACTTGAATATTTTAAGGAGCATAAATGCATTATTGTATCTAATTGATGAATCTAGAGGGAAAGCCAAAAATATGTAGAGCATGAAGTATGAACCTCCTAACTAATGATATTAAAGGCCTTGAAGAAATCAATCTTCATATAGTGAATTTTAATGAATTTTTTATTAAGATAAGATTTGAAGAGCTCATATGAAATAAGGATATTATCTCTAATACTTTAATTTGGAATGAAAGCACATTGGGAGAGAGTGATTATTTCTCTAACAACTTTTAATCTTAGAAACAAGATCCTCGAGATAATTTTGTAGATGGTGTTACAATACAAAAGAGGACTATAATCCTAGAAGGAGGAAGGGTTAAGACTTTTTAGCATAAGACATATGTAGGCTTTGTTAATCTCTTTGAGCTAATTTACTTAAGTAAAAAATTCCTTAACAACATAACAAACCTGATTACTTATCAAATTCCATGACTTGTGAAAAAAGAAGCATAAAAGTAATCAAGTGTAGGGAATTCATCAAATTATATATTGAAGAGAGCTTTCTCTATATAACCTGCTAATTCCTAAGTATTTTTCTTTTCAATTGCCTTGATTTTTTGATCCATGACTAATATCCACCTTTTATCTTGCATGGTTTCTTTAAAATTTATCATTATCTATAAGAAGATCATACAATTCATCATTATTAAGTACAACTTGATTATACTTTCTATAAATGTCACCTATATCTTTCATTTTCCTGGACCTTTCACTTAAACTTTCTTTATAAGGTAGCAGAAGTGATGAATCAGGTGGAAGTGTTTCTTGTATATGCATAGGACTCTTCTTCTTCTTCTTCTTCTTTAAAATATGGAAGAAAATTATAAATTTTCTTTTTATGAGCCTCCCAATTTCACATAGCTTTCTCATCAAATTCAACATCTCAACTTATCACCACTTACCATTATTTGGATTGTATAATTTATGGCCTTTATAATGTGAATCATATCTAATGAAGACATATTTAACACTTTGATCATCAAGCTTAGATGTTTCTTAGTGTGGCATTTGAGCATACATAATGCTTTTAAAAAATTCCAAATGATAGACACTAAGCTTTATTCCACTTTATACTTCTTGAAAGCATAAGAAACAACTTTAACCCAAAACTCCTTAGGCGTATTTTTTTCCTTCGTCTTGCGTTTTGTTATATTAAAACTGATTCTATTCTTTCTCTTGATTACATAATTTTATTGTGGTGATCTAAGAACTATTAAAGGATGATGGATGAAATGAGTTTCACAAAAATTATTGAATTCTTTAGAAGTAAATTCACCTCCTCGGTCATATTTCAAAATTTTAGTTTTATAGTCACTCTCCTTTTCTACAACCATGTTTAAATTTTTGAAAGCAACAAAACTTCTAATTTTTTGTTATAAAAATAAACGAAAGTTTTTCTACTAAATTCATTATTAAAAAGTAAGAAATATTTTCTTACCAAATGAAGGTGGATTTATTAGTCCACAAATATTAACATGCACAAGTTGAAGATGACTAGTTGCTCTTAGTATTGCTTTATTAGGAAGACTCTTCCTATTATGTTTTTTAAGAAAATATGCTTCATCTAATTGATTAGGATGGACAATTGAGGGTATTCATTTTACCAACTTGTTTTCTCCTATGACCTTCAGAGCTCTAAAATTTAAGTGACCAAATTTCATGTGCCAACATCATACTTTATATTGCAAATCAAATTTCAAACATTTTGCTTCAATTATTTTGATATTTAATTTGAACATTCTATTCTTTAACATGATCATTTTAGTAATTAAACTAGAGTTTTGATCTTGAAACCAAAAAATTTTATTTTTCTTGAGAATTTCATACCCTTTTTCAAAGAGTTGATTTAAACTTAAAATATTAATTTTAAATTAGGAACATAATAAACATCAGTAATCATCTTGTGACTACCATCTTTATAAGAGATGAGAATTGTACCTTTTCCTTTAATTCGTATTTTTGACAAGTCTTTAAGGAAACATTACCTCTTAACTTCTCATTAAGCTCTACAAATTTACTTTTGTATTCAGATATGTGATTGCTTAGCATCATTATCCAAGTACCAGATACTGTCAACATTGTTTTCTTCTTTATTGCTTGTTAGTAACAAAGTTGAGTCTTCATATTTTTGATTGCCATCAATAATATTAGCCTTTCTTCAATATTATTGATGGCACTAAAATTATCAAGAATAATGACCAATTTTATAACAATTAAACATTTAACTTTAAACTTGTCATACCTACTTTTATTTATATTTAAATAGTAGTCTCATCCTTATCCTTTTATTCTTTAATTCCTTTTTCGTGATGTTGGCTTCTCTCTTCAATGTTTATGTTATTTCTCTCCTATCTTTCTCTTTTATATATGTCATGATCACATTCTTTCTCTTGTTTATGTCATCTAAATTAATTCTGTTCTCCTCCATCATTCTTTAAAGTTGTCTTAACTTTAAGAACTTGTTCTAATTACCTTTTTTGTTTTCTCTTGATCTTTTCTTTATAGGCTTGTAAAGAATCCTCTAATTCTTTCATGGTTATCGAGTTTAGATCTTTTAACTCTTTAAGGACACACACCAGATAATCAAATTTGGGAGTTAAAGAACTAAGGATTTTTTTCAACTACACGAACATCTTCTATCTTGTATCCATATTTGTTTAATTGACTTACAGTTGCCTTCACTCTTGCATAATCCAAAATTGACTTGGATGCCTTCATCTTTAAAACTTCAAAATCATTTAGTTTTTGAAGTCTCACCCTCTTTAGTTTATCATCTCCTTGAAAAATACTTTCTAAACTATTTCATACTTCCTTCAAACTAGTAGCATCAACTATCTTTTTAAACATTAAATCATTTAAAGATTGATAAATAAGAGTGAGAGCTTGTTGATCCATGTTTCTTATCTTGGAAAAAGCTTCTTTACCATTTTGAGATAAACTTTCTTCATTTTAAGACTTCTCATAGCCTTTCTCTATACCCTCCCATACATCTTAAGAGCCAAGTAAAGCTTTCATGTTCAGACGATATTTCTTAAAATCAATGATGTAAAAATCAGACCGAACTAGCTAGTTCATTCGAGTTAAGCACGAAGCAGACTAGTTTTTGGTTTGATGTTTACTTTTAACGGTTGTCAATAAAAATTGACCAGTTTTTGAGCCATGAACCATCCTATTAAGAAGAAGAAGGAGAGCAAGAGTAGATGCATAGACTAGCCACTCTGTCTTCAATTTGAAAGTTTGAATGTTAGAGGATTTGATAGAAACAAAAATGAAAACCCCCTTTTAAGATAAAATAAAGATAAAGAAAATCAAAGCCAAAATAGAGATGGATGAATAAAAGGAAGAATTTGAAGTTGAACAAACCTTATTAAGGGAAAGAAGAAGCATTTACTTTGATATATGATGAAATAGAAAAAGAAGAAAAAGAGAGAGAAAGAGAACCACCCATTCACGCATCACTAAAGGAATCATGTTAGTCTCCTATCTTTTTCTATGTATGTAAGTATTATCTCCTACTCAAAACCCCAAAATCAAAATAAAACAACTTTTAATTAGACAACGAAGCATCTGGGTTGGGAGTCATCATACAATGAAGTAAAGCACAAACCCAGCAACTAAAGACAGTGGTGAAGGTGATAAATACTTGTCATTTTATTTGTGAACAACTCGATAGAAAGTGAGAACAACATTATATTATCATACTCAAGACAAATGGTGAGATCTTAATCTAGATCCATGCATACGATAATGAGAGAGATTGAGAGGGAAGAGTAGAAAGATGAAGCAAAAGGGAGAAAATAGTCAAAAAGAAAAATTCAAGAGCAGAGAGAATATGATAACCATTGTCTACAATTGTTTTTCAAAGTTGCTCTTGAAAGTTAAGTATATGCTAACAAAACATGGAAGTTGTTCCTGAAATTTGAGTATAAAGTAACAAAACAATTTGATATGTCATAGGATTTGCTAATGGCAGTTGGGATTTGACCACTCATTTTTTTCAAAGAGACGAAAACTAAAAGGGTGAAAAAATGAATAGTTAAGAGAATAAATGAATAATTATATGGACCAATATATATAAATATATCGCAAAAAGATAACACTGTACAAAAATTAATGCATAGGTTATAGACACATTTTAAGTTTTATACACCAAATTAAAATCTTTAGGAATATTAAATCATGTTATAATGAAATTATTTACTTCTTTAAAAAATTAATCTTTACATGCTTTGTTTAGGATCTTAAAATTCAAAAAGATAACAATAAAATCTATTGATTAATTGATTCATTTTTAATAACAAGAGTTGTGATTATTTTAAATAAATTGAATCAAACTAAAAAGTTGATTAATTTAAAATTTATACTTTTCATTTATTATATACTAGTTTTATAGTGGTTTAATACTGATTGATTATTTAAACCTTAAACCTTTCCTTTGATTGATTTGATGTTCAGGTTGGTTTTTAAAACATTGCTTATAATTGTCCTTTGTAAGACTAGAAAATTAGAAGGAAGTGAGTCTGTTAGTTGTTATTTCTTCCTCTCCTCACAACACTCTTCTCTGCGCTCTAAAAAACAAGACTCTGATATTTCTTTGTTGAGAAATGAGAGAATAAATAATTAAGTGCCTGTTTGGTTCAACTTTTGGAGGGTGAAAAAGTATGTTTTTATACCGCAAAAGCTATTTTTAAAAAAATGAGTATTTGACTGTAAAATTCAAAAGCATTTTATTAATAGAAATGACTTTTTTAGAAACTAAATTACAACTTTTTAAGAAGCTTAAATTTGAAGCTTTTCAAAAAAACTCTATTGATAAAAGTTCTACTGATATAATCCCATCTAAACAGGCACTAAGAATGAAAAGAAACTTTCTTCTATTTTATCTTTAACCGTTACAAAATAAACTATGATATTTATAGAGGCATTCATTCTATGTTTACCAAAAGATTATGAATACAAATGTAAATGACTTAACCTAATACTAGAATACTTTTAAAATTACAAAAAGACATTTGAATTAATTCACACTATTTTTAATATCACATTATCATAAAAATTACATTTTAAAATTTGCAAACTACTATTTTTAACAGGTGCGGTGGTTCGCCGGTTCCTAAAGAATTCTTCTTTCTTCTTTGTGCCATTGATATGGTAATCTTTTCCACTTTTTTAGCATCTTTTTTCATTTTCAAATTTCTCCTCCTTTTTCTTTGTCTCCCTCATGCTTGTCAGCTCCTTTTTCTTTTTCTTAGCAGTATTGATGTTCTGCGAATCTTTACCAGGGAAGAATAGAAGAAACAATTCGGACAATCCCAAATGATTTCTCCAGCTCAGCAGATGCTCCAAAAAAGGGAAATCATCCTTAGATGAATTTGTTTATCAAGAACACAAAGCAGAAAATGACGAAAGAAGGAGAACAAATTTTCAAATATGTTGCCAATTTAACTTGTCAATAGTTCTCGGCAAATATGTATGAAGTTGCCATTTTTTGTGAACGTAGCCAAGAAGTCTGATGATCATTTACTGATTGTTTGTGACATTGTGCACGCTAACCAATTAATATGCTAATACCAGCCGATTATTCTCTACAGTTATCACAAACAGATACGTCTCTATCAAATAATCATCAAGAGTACGTCGGGAATCAAATGACAAGTACACTCCAAAATTTATTCCCTTTCAGCTTATATTCTGTCATGGCAGAAAAACAGTGCAGCTCACCACCCTGAGTGGCATCTATAAATAGGCCCCAAAAGGTGTCAACTTCATCACTTCAAAACTACAGCTATCTCAACAAGTTCATACACTAATATCACCTGCTCCATTTTACCCTTCATAACTATGGATATTGTCAAAAGGTTGGTTTCTGAAAGGCCAGTCGTGATCTTTAGCAAGAGCACTTGTTGCATGAGTCATTCCATTAGGGCACTGATATGTAGCTTTGGAGCTAACCCTACAGTTTATGAGCTGGACCAGATTCCAAATGGACAAGTAGTCGAGAGAGCACTACGACAATTGGGGTGTCAACCAAGCGTACCGGCGGTGTTCATCGGACAAGAGTTTGTTGGTGGTGATCAGCAGGTGATGAGCCTGCAAGTCAAGAACCAGCTAGGCACAATGCTAAAGAATGCTGGAGCAATTTGGATTTGAATTAAACAGCATATCTCAATAAGGTCCTTTTACCTTTTTTCCGGGTGTAATATAAAGTGCTGAGAACAAGTAGTCTATAGGTACTTAATATTCTATCCAACATTAAAGCTAATCTTTTGGTTTATCCTCTCTGATAAAAACCTGGAGTTTTTTCTCCATGCTAGGTTTGTATCTATAATAACTAAATTAATAGAGCACCTGGCTAGCTACATGTGTACTATCTGCATTTAATAAAAACATATTTTAGCTACTGCAGATGGTGATTCTACATAGCTTCAGAAATTGGTTGATCCTTCGTTTTCTTCTTCCACTCTTCTACTACTACTACTGAATGCCGATGACGGACCAATCTAAATTGTTGATGCTAATAAAGCCTCCAGCTTCTCATTAAAATTAATGATGATCAACAGTCGCAGGAATTGGACATAACTATACATATCAGTGTGTACGCGAAATTTTGGTACGTACTTGCGATTCTGAAGATATCCTTAATGGTGAACTATAAACTCAATCACTTAGCAGTTTCAGGCGTCTAGAATATAGACAGGCCAATAAACAACTAGGCCTATTTCTGAACGCTGAAAGTGTAGGCTCTTTTCAGTCAGTGTTGATATTGATAGACTCTCCACCAGCGTAAAATAACACGATAGTCATGTGTTTTTACTTTTACGTAGAATATGGGAATAGCAGATTCGATGGGCCACTGAACCCCTTTTTATTGGACGTTAATTTCACCCCATGTAGCTTCGGAATTATCAAGGCCAAATTAGCTTATGAAAGCAATGTTTTCCTTCAACCTCTAGACATTTCTATCTTTTTCCAAAAAAATCAATGCTTTTTTGAAGACAAGAAAGAAATCCTCTTTACAACCTGAGATGGGCAGACAAAAAATAAAGGAGCTAAGAAATGCTTAAGGTAAGGGGGGAAAAAAAAAGAGAAGAAGATGTGTTTTGAATTTTAATATTTTTATCAAATTTTAATTTAGATTCCAACGTTTAATAGAATTTTAAAAAATTATGATATTATAAAAACTATTCAATTTGGATTTCAAATTGAACCTAAACTTTTAGGGTATGCTTGGTTAGTGGGAATGAGAAAGGAGGAATGGGTATGAAATGAAAAATAATGGTTGGTAAGAAGTTATGATTGAATAGCTAATATTATGATTCCTTGATTTTGGCCATTACTTCATTTCTCTCCATTACTAGAGGAATGAGAGTCATTCCTTGGTGTATTTGACTTCTATAGCATGATGATACATGAGAAACATATAGGTATTTAATCCACAAAACAAAAACTGCATGACAATCTTATACAATTAATTACATGTTTGTAACGGTTCTAAAAGAAATGGAAAATATAAATATTCTAAAAGGAATATCTAAATGTGTACATATCATCAAATAATAATAGACATTAATTTCATTGTTTGAGTAGTTCAACTCTTACAAAATCAACTTAATTAATTATACTATAATTAATTAATTAATTATAATATAATTAATTAAAATAATATAATATATTTATTTATTATATTATAATTAATTAAAATATAGTTCATTCATAATTAAAATATTATAATTAATTAATTAATTAAAATTTTATAATTAATTAAAATATCATTATTAATCAATTAATTACATTATAATTAATTAAAATATAATTAATTAATTTAAATATAACTAATTTAAATATAATTATTTATTAATTATAAAATTGTAATTATTTATTTAATTAAAATATTATTAATTAAAATATAATTGATTACAATATCATTAATTAAAATATCATAATTAATTAATTAAAATATAATTCATTCATTATAAAATATTGTAATTAATTGATTAATCAATATATTGTAATTAATTAATTAAAATATAATTAATTAAAATTAAATTATAATAAATTTATTTTTTAATTTTTTTACAAACTAACCACTGTCAATGGTAATGGTAATCATTCCTTCCTCTTAACCAACCATCATAATTATAATGATAATATCCATTCTCATTCTTCACTATATTCATTCTCATTCCTATTACCATTCTCCTGTACGAACCAACCACCCCCTTAGTCTTATTCAACTTTTTGTATAATTACCATAAAATTGATATCAATTAAATAATTAAAATATGAAAAAGCTAAAAGTATGTTTGTCTTTATTTATATATACAAAATTTGAGATCTAGCATTGTTGCATGAGTCCTATGTGTTGCTGATTTGTGTACTTAGGCGGTTCAGTTCATATCAACCGGTGCTTAAAGTGGTAGGTTTTTTCAAGAACTTGATTGATCGAATAAGAACAGAAAAATCACTATCTGTATCAAATGGCTTGGGCTCTACTTTGCCTCAGCCGAAAGGACTTTTGTAACAATATCATTACAGCACTCAATTTTTATATTTGTTTAATAAAACATTCAGACCCTTTTAATTTAGTTATTATTAAATCGGACAAAAAGGTTCAATACCTGCATAAGGTTATTTAATCGAGTAACAGAAATAGCCTCTTTATAAAATAAAAAAATGTTACATATAATTAATGACCATTTGCCGACCATCATAAAGTCAGAAGTTTTGTGCACCGAAATTTGCCCGAGGATAATATACTTAACAAAAAGTATAAATTCAAAAAGAATTAAAATATATCATACTAAAACACTATTGGTATAAAATTCACCTTATGTTGTAATTATATTGAATTGTACTTCATAATTAAGTTGGATAAATTATAATAAAAGTATAAATTAAAAAATAAAAATTGCCATGTTAAAAACATTCAACTCGAAAAATAATATAGAGAATAAATTAATGATAAAAAATTAGGTTTCAATTTTACACTTGGGTTAAATGAAAAAAAAAGAAAATGTTACATATTATTATAAAATATATTTTATGACAAAAGAAATATAAATTATATTTCATCGTTTCTTTGCTTTATATTATTATTTATCAATGTTTAAAAACCAGATAAGATGATAGATTGATAAGACAAGAGATTTAAGGTTTAAAAGGTTCAATCGATTTTAGACACGGCTAAAGATTATATAAAATTAAAAAATTTGAAATATAATTGTATAAAATTAAACCGATCAGTTTTAAACATTAAGATTTATTAAAGTAAATTGATCCAAAAATTTAAAAATTAAATCGAAAAATTTGACAGTTCAAGATTTTTATAGTTAAACTAACTGAACCGGCCCTCCACAATAGTTTTACTAAGGTATTTCCTTTGGCCAACAAGAGTTAATTACATATGAGACATGAAGCAGAATTTAGTTCTATGATGTTTATTAATTACTGATAATTAGGGAATATTGTGATGATGATCAAAACTTAAAGAGGGTTAGCATGTAGAGTATCATGTACTTGTAAGTATGATCACCGACATAATTAAGCAACCCTAATGCAAACAAAATCACGTACAAGTTGTGTTTCAAGCTAATTTAATTAGTAAACAGCAGATTAATTGATGAATAGGGAAAATGTGGAAAGTATGAAAAAGAGGACACATTTGTGCTTGGTTTTGGACCCTTGTTCTCAATTTGCACCTTTTAGCATAATCTTACTTTTTGTGATTTTTTTAATTTAATATTAAACTTCTTAAATTTTTCTTTTTTTAATAACCTTTTAAAGCTCGTATAAATCAAGTTAAAATGTTACTTTAGTAATCAAGAATGATATGATTTTGTTGAAATTTTTTAAAGATATGACTCGTAATAAAAAACTTTGACATAATAATACACGAGTAAAAGATCTAATTTAAATCCGTATATTTGTGTTCTCTTAATCCAATTAAATTTGTGTTCTCTCACATGTGAATTTGTCATTTAATTTGAATCCCTAAATTTGTTAAATAATTTATAAAATATGTAATTAATAAGTTATTTAATGTTTTTAAAAAATTATTTAGTACAAATTCCGAAAATAAGGTATGATACGGACAAAAAAGGCAAATTTCTTATTGCTTTTAAAGATGAGTAACTAAGGCATCTTTTGTGATGATATGAAATTCAAATTTTATTTGATTTGAATTAGATTTTTATAATAAATAATATTATTTTAGTATTAGATTTAAAAATAAAAAATATCATTAATGACTTGAAAAAAATTGAATTCAAACTCAAACGACCCAATTTACTTTCAATTCATTAAGATTATGTTTAGTTGGACGTAAGATTTTTAATAGAATATAATCATTTATAATGAAATGGAATGTAAATGGATGTAATATTAAAAAATTGTTGTTTGAGAGGAATGAAAGAGTGCGTAATGTAATAGTAAAATGTTGTTTGGATGAAGGATTTATAATGTAATATAGTGTAAAGTTGTTTATCATTTTACATTCCATCATAAACCTCCTAAATCGAAAGCTTTTCATTTTTACTGTTTAGGATGAAATGCGATATAATATGAAATCCCCATCTTCTATCTCATTCCATTATAAACTCTCATCTCAAACGATGGAATAATATTACATTCCATTTCGTTTCATTAATAAACCCCAACTAAATATAACCTAAGTGATCCAAATTAGTTAATATCTTTAAGTTATTAATTTATTAAATAAAATTTTAAAATATAAAATTTGCACTAACTTTGTAATATTTTATGTCCACACTTTCTATCATAACTAAAATATTTATATCTCAACCAAAGTAGAAATATTTTCAAGAACAAAATATTTATTATGTTATGTCCTTTATTCAAACAATTTTGTCTTCATAAGTTTGCTAGTAATCTACGCCTTTTTTAATATTACTATAGATATTAATGACTAAAAAATCGAATCGGTTTGGTCAATAGAATTGTACATGTAACACCCCACTCCCGTCGGACCCGAACCCGATATCGACAGTGATACCCGAATTCGTGCCCCGTGAGGGTGGCGTGTCACATCACTTCACTAAACAAAAGTCGGTATAAATTTTTTTTTTAAAAACTCTTTACACTTATCACTCATGTGGGCCCACTTTTTCTTTTCAAAACATTTTGTCTATTTAAACCGAAAGCGAAACACGTTACAACATAATGAAGTTCACAAAAACTTTTATTAGCCACTTGGGCCCATTTCCAATTACACAGTACAATCATTTCAATACAAACTCACAACTGTAATAACTGAGTACAAATCAGTACAACAATTTGCGGAAAAATACAATCAAATCACTAGACATAATGCAGACGCGAACTGATCCCGACCTCTTCTTTTCTCTCTCCTATGCAACAGATATACTCCCGTCGCCTAACGGGG
>JANZXP010000004.1:8627136-8667160 GCA_027576715.1 Erythroxylum flavicans | reverse complement strand
TTGTCCACTTCTTAAATCCTAAGTCCAATTTCTACACTAATCATCTCCCAATTTTCAATGGCTCAAATTAATAAATCCGAAAATCATTTATCTAAATTTCCAGTGCCATTGGACAGTAATTTCTACTACCGATAAAATAATTATTCTGCCACTTGGCATTTTTCTAGTCCAGAAATTACCCCAAAATTTCAGAAAAACAATTTCTACAATTCTCCAAAAATTCGAAAATCATAATGCCTCTCTCCAACTCAATTTTTCATACACACAAATCACATTTATTCACAATCACATTTCTTAACACTTATACTGGAAATATCATGAATGCATGTACAGTCATTTTTCAGGTGCAAAATTCACTATTCATATGTATGCAGATGCTAGATTATGCATGAACATAGAAAGGCATTTCTAAACGCCCATTGACCACTCAAAAATACTATTCTAACCTCCCCATCGGTGATGGGATGTTATAACACATCTTACCATTGATTAAGCAACGTGTATGGAAGATGTTTTCTCTCTACTCATCTACTTCTATCTTCTCTTGCACATTGAGAGCACGCCTAACCATAAGAGCTTCAGTTTGGATAGGTTCCTCTACTTCTACATCACTGTAATCCTCAAGCTCAGGCATTTCTTCCCCATCACTCTCCTAGGACTCAATTCCTCCATCATCTCTCAAAAACATATCCTTTCTATTTGGGCACTGTGAAGCAATATGACCAGATCCCAAACACTTGAAACATTTAATGCTAGAATGTTTACTAGAAGAAGCTTGGGTGTTAGATGTATCTTTAGGGTCAAACCCTACATTCGACTTTTTGGGTGTCTCCTTGAAGTCCAGTCCCTTGTCTTTCGACTTCTCCTCTCTTTTGGGCCATTTTGAACTCCATGATTGGCTAGAATTTGCCCTACTCCTTTCTGCCACTCTAATTTTGATTTGTTTTTCCACCTTTATGGCCATGTTCACCATGTCTTCAATCTCCATATAGTGTTGCAATTCTACTACATTAGCTATCTCCCTGTTCAAACCACTTAAGAACCGTGCCATGGTTCCCTCTAGATCCTCCTCTATATTAGCTCAGATTATAGTTATTTTCATCTCCTTATGGTAGTCCTCCATTGATTTAAATCCCTGAGTGAGTCTCTAAAGTTTCTGATGCATCCCCCTATAATAGTAAGAAGGCACAAACTGCTTCTTCATGCATGCCTTCATATCGTCCCAAGTAGTAATTGACATCTTTCTATTTCTCCTCCTGGATGTCACCAACTGATCCCACCATATTAGTGCATAATCTGTAAATTCAACAGCGGCTAGCTTTACCTTTTTATCTTCAAAAAAATTGTGGCATTCAAAAACCAAGTCCACCTTCCTTTCCTACTCCAGGTAAGCCTCTGCATCATTCCTTCCCTTGAAGGATAGGATCTGCATCTTGATGGATTTCAAGTCTCCATCTCTCCTGTTAAATGGCTCATCTCTTTGAACCCTCCTAGGTCTACGTACCTCAAACTCCTCCTCCTTAAAGTCATCCTCCTCTGGCTCATATCGAGGTGGGGGTTACCACTGGCGTACACCTGCACGCATCTCCTGAGGTTCCTTGCGTCTCCCTTGTCTAAGCTCATCCATTTGTCCCCTAATCTCAGTTAAGGCTAGATTGAACCTCTCAAATTGTTACTGCATGGCTCTCAAAGTGAAAGCAACATTTGCATCTCCCCCTTGGTTGTCATCATTACTACCTCCCTATGACATTGTAGATAAAATGATATACCTGTGAAACAAATTTAGTAATAAACAACCTCACACACTCCCTCACGTGTTTCACTCAATTGATGTCACTCCCCTTGTGTTTAAGCCACAGTAATGACTCCCTCAAATAAGCATATACACTCTACCTTTTACCACTCAATTTTCTCTAAAATTCAATTCACCACTCGGAACCAATTCTCAACTGATCAAAGGAATCAAAAGAGTGTGAAAATTTCGAACTAGCTAGCAAGTACAAGTATAACGAAACAAAACTTTTTTTGAATTTTTCAGATTTTTTGGACTCTTTTTTTGTTTTTCTGCATTTTTTTCCAACTTTTTTTAACTTTTTTGGAATTTTTCAGACCTTTTTTCGTTTTCTTTTACTCTTTTTTTCTAAGTCAAATATTAATAGAAGATAAAACAAGAAAAATAAGAAACCCTAGGCTGAAGTTAATTCACACCTGAGTTGATGAACTGATGATAATTGGATGGTGATGGGTGGCAATTTCTTGAATTCCAATGGAGTTGAATAAGAATTCTCCTCCATACCAACGCTCTAATACCAATTATTGTGCACCACAAAATTAAATGATTGTTCGAATCCAAGAAAAGAAGAAGATGATAGATTCGAATTCACTAAATTAAATCTGATACACAGGGTTTCAAATTTACCTTCTAGACCTCACGAAGAACTTGTCTCAAGCAACCTAGATAACGGGTAAAGAATAAACCAAGAAAGTTGTTTATGATCAAAATCAAGCCACAATCTGATTCAATTGATAAGTGATGTTTAATTCCCAAGTTGAAAAGAACAAGAGGGGTTTCTTCTCTCAATATGGCCAGTGGCTCACAAAAGACAATATGATCAAAAAGTTGTTCAAAATCCTAAAACATAAGTATTTATACCTAGGCTTAAAATACATGAAAGCTTAAAATATAAATAACTTAAAACAAGTCCAAATTAGAATAATAAGGCCTCTCTTCTTGGGCTTAAGGGATAATGCGTAGCCCAATACAATGGTCTTCATGTCCCAAGTGAATCTAATCCAAAGATTTTAGATAAATGAATCAATTTGGGTTGTGATTCAGATAGCTCTCCTCTAATAGGCTTGGTGCACTCTATCCTCTCCACAAATTGGCCCACATGCACATAGAGAGCCTTTTTGAGTCTCTCGGTCCTAGTTTTGGACAAAGGTCCAACTGGAATGACAAGCTCACCCCAGTCACGCACGCCATCTCCTTGGTGATCCTTACTCCTGCTCACATCAGTCCCTCCCTCCTCAAGAAGATTCGTCCTCGAATTTGAATCCATATCAAAAGGAGCAAGATCAATAATATTAAAAGTTGCAGAAACAGAATACTCATCTGGCAGGTCAATCTTGTAGGCATTGTCATTTATCTTCTCTAATACTTGGAACGAACCATCACCCCTAGGATCCAGCTTGGATTTCCACTGGGTAGGAAACCTTTCTTGTCTCAATACATCAAAACACATCTCATATGCATGACATGCTCGTCAAGATTAGTGCTATATATCAAGATGTCATCAAAGTAAACAACCACAAATTTTCCAAAAAATGTATGCAACACATGATTCATCAACCTCATAAAAGTGCTGGGTGTATTAGTTAAACCAAATGACATAACTAACCACTCATACAACCCATATTTAGTTTTGAAAGCAATTTTCCATTCATCTTCTAGTTTCATTCTGATATGGTGGTATCCACTTTTCAAATCAATTTTTGTAAAGATCCATGCATCGTGCAATTCATCAAGCATATCATATAACTTAGGAATAGGATGGCGATACTTTACAGTGATTTTGTTGACAGCTTTGCAATCTACACACATCCTCCAGGTCTCATCTTTCTTCGACACCAACAACACAGGCACTGTATAAGGGCCCAAGCTCTCCCTCACATGCCCTTTCACCAGTAACTCACCCACCTACTTTTGAAGCTCCTTTGTCTCCTCAGAATTACTCCTATAAGCTGGGCGGTTCGGAATCTGAGCTCCAGGAACAAAATCAATCTAGTGCTCTATACCTCTAAAGGGTGGCAGTCCCTTAGGCATCTCCTTAGGAAAGACATCAGTATAATCCTACAAAAGAGAAGCAAAAACACTGGGCAAAGTCTCAAGAGGGTTAGTGTCAGAAACTAAACACTCTCTATATCTCACCACTACTAGTGCTCTCTTCTCTCCAGTTACTCTCCTCAAGTCTTTTCCTTTAACAAACAAGCTCACATTTCTCTCTTTCTTTTCTTTCTTCTTTTCTCTTCCTGAGCTCTTCTCTCCTGTACTTCCCACTTCCTTCCCTCACTTGTGCAGTCACTCACTATTGGGCCAAACTCAATTTTCTTTTAGGCCTCTTTTCTCTCTTCATTTTTTAATTCTCACTACCCGAACCCTCCTCACTTTTACTTGCTTTTATCTAATCCAAGTACAATTCATGAGGTGATTAAGGTAGTAGAATGAAATTACTACCCTTAAAATTAAAGGATTACCTATTGGTATACCCATCATGTGCTACGCTCCTGTCAAACTGCCAAGGTCTCCCAAGTAACATATGACCAACCGCCATTGGTACCATATCACACAACAACTCATCATCTTCCTGCTAAAAATGACACTACAACATGCTTAATCACCTTCACACTAGCACTATCATTGAACCACTATAAATTGTATGGCTCTGGATGTTTTCTGCATGTTAAACCCAATTTTTGTACCATAGTCTAACTAGCTGCATTAGTGCAACTACATCAATGATCAAATTGCATCCTTTCCACCAACTAAACACCTCCTTTGGAAAAGATTCTCTCTCTGATCTACAACCTCATCTATGGCCCTAGCACTCAGTACCCTCCTAACTACTAGTGCTTCCCCTGTAATAGCTCTCTCAAAGCAACTATCATCCTCAAAATCATTATTAACAACAAGCTCATATTCACTACCACTATCCTCCGAATCAATCATCCCATTATCCCTCATAGTTATGACTTTCTTATTTAGACAATGAGATGCAATATGTCCCGTACCCAAACACCTAAAACATTTAATGGTAGAATGCTTACTAGAAGAAGGTTAGGTGTTAGGTGTACCTTTAGGGTCAAACCCTACAATCGGCCTTTTGGGTGTCTCCTTGAAGTCCACCCCCTTATCTTTCGACTTCTCCTCTCTCTTGGGCCATTTTAAACTCCATGATTTTCTAGAATTTGTCCCACTCCTTGCTGCCACTCTAACTTTGATTTGTTTCTCCACCTTCATGGCCATGTTCACCATGTCCTCGATCTCTAAGTAGTGCTACAACTCTACAATATTGGCTATCTCCCTATTGAGTCCACTCAAAAATCTGGCCATTGTAGCCTCTGAATCCTCCTCTATGTTAGCTCAGATTATAGCCACCTCTATCTCCTTGTGGTAGTCCTCCACTAATTTAGACCCTTGAATGAGTCTCTGAAGTTTCTAGTGCATCTCTCTGTAATAGTAAGAAGGCATAAACCGCTTCCTCATGCATGCCTTCATATCATCCCAAGTAGTAATTGGCATCTCTCTATTTCTTCTCCTAGATGTCACTAACTGATCCCTCCGTATTTGTGCAAAATCTGTAAATTCAATGGCAGCTAGATTTACCTTTTTATCTTCAGAAAAATTGCCTCACTCAAAAACCAAGTCCACCTTCCTTTCCCACTCCAGGTAAGCCTCTGAATCATTCCTTCCCTAGAAGGCTAGGATCTGCATCTTGAAGGATTTAAGGTCTCCATCTCTCCTGTTAAATGGATCAACTCTCTAAGCTCTCCTAGGTATTCATACCTCAAACTCCTCCTCCTCCTCCTCAAAGTCATCCTCCTTTGGCTCATACCAAGGTGGTGGTCTATAAGGTGGTGGTTGCTGCTGGCATACACCTGCACGCCTCCCCTGAGGTTCCCCGCATCTCCCTTATCTGAGATCATCCATCTGTCCCCTAATCTCAGTTAAGGTTAGATTGAACCTCTCAAATTGTTGTTGCATGACTTTCAAAGTGAAAGTGATATTTACATCTCCCCCTTGGTTGTCATCATTACTACCTCCTTGTGACATTATAGATAAAATGATATACCTGCAAAACAAGGTTAGTAATAAACAACCTCACACACTCCCTCACGTGTTTCACTCAATTGATGTCACTTCCCTCGTGTTTAAGTTACGGCAATGACTCCCTCAAATAAGCTCACACACTCTTACCTTTTACCACTCAATTTCTTCTCAAATTCAATTCACCACTCAGAACCAATTCTCAACTAATCAAAAGAATCAAAAGAGTATGAAAATTTTGAATTAACTAACAAGTACGAGTATAACGAAACAAAACTTTTTTTTGGATTTTTTCCAGATTTTTTTCAAATTTTTTATTTTTTTGTTTTTTCTGATTTTTCTGACTTTTCTTTTTCCAGATTTTTTTTCTCTGACTTTTTTTTGTTTTTTGGACTTTTTTTCCTAACTTTTTTTTCGAATCTAGGTCAAATATTAATAGAAGATAAAACAAGAAAAAGAAAAAACATTAGGTTGAAAGTTAATTCACACCTAAATTGATGAACTGACGATAATTGGATGGTGATGGGCGGCAATTTCTTGAATTCTGACAGAGTTGAATAAGAATTCTCCTCCACACCAATGCTCTAATACCAACTAACGTGCACCACAGAATGGAAAGATTGAAAAGTTCGGATTCAAGGAAAGAAGAAGAGAATAGATTCGAATAAGAATTCTCCTCCTCACCAATGCTCTGATACCAACTAACGTGCACCACAGAATGGAAAGATTGAAAAGTTCGGATTCAAGGAAAGAAGAAGAGAATATATTCGAATTAACTAAAATTACATCTTATACGTAGGATTTCAAATTTACCTACTAGACCTCACGAAGAACTTGTCACGAGCAACCTAGATAATGGGTAAAGAACAAACTAAGAAAGATGTTTAGGATCAAAATCACCCTACAATCTGATTCAGTTGAAAAGTGATATTTAATTCCTAAGTTAAAAAGAACAAGAG
Organism: Erythroxylum flavicans; assembly: GCA_027576715.1. Classification (NCBI taxonomy): domain Eukaryota; kingdom Viridiplantae; phylum Streptophyta; class Magnoliopsida; order Malpighiales; family Erythroxylaceae; genus Erythroxylum; species Erythroxylum flavicans. Next base: position 8,660,377 of record JANZXP010000004.1, on the reverse strand, counting down.
GGGTTTCTCCTCTCAAGATGGCCGGCGGCACACAAGAAATAATATGATCAAAAGTTCCTCCAAAACCCTAAAACATAAGTATTTATACCTAGGCTTAATGCTAAAAGAGTTGGCTTTAAAATACATGGAAGCCCAAAATATAAATAACTTAAAACTAGTCTAAATTAGAATAATAAAAAAGACACGTCTAGGCCTGGTCCAATGCACTTCCAAGTCTGATCATAGATGCGTCTCTCCTCTTGGCTTACGTAATAATGCGCAGCCTAATACAATGGTCTTCAAGTCCTAAGTGAGTCTAATCCAAATATTTGAGATAAATGAATTAATTTGAGTTGTGATTCGGATAGTTCTCCTTAAATAGGCTTTATGCACTCCACCCTCTTCACAAATTAGCCCACATATGTTAGCCCACATGTTCATAGAGAGCCTCCTTGAGTCTCTCGGTCTTAGCTCTGGACATAGGTCCAACTGGAATGACAAGCTCGCCCCCCATCACGTACGCCATCTCCATGGTGGTCCTTGCTCCTGCTCACATCATAAGGGAAAACTGGGGTTAATAGAGCTTATTGTTAACCTATGATTAATAGTTGCTACGAGAGGTATAAGAACAACAATTCAATGAAATATGTTCAACCGTGTGTAGGATAAGATTGAACCGATGAATAAGTCCCTAATGAATTCATGACTTTCATCATTTTTAGGTTGTTTGATTTAATTTGCTTTTGTTAGTTTAGTTTCATTTTATTTTCTTATTTGAAAACAACCAAAACCCTCTATAACTTAAACACCAATTCTTTCCATTTCCAAAGATTTACACGCACTCTCTATAGGATTGACCTTGACTCAGCACTGGTATAATTATAGGTCAAGTTACTTTGAGTAGTGTTACAATGCGCTACGTCAAGTTTTGTGGTAGATTTAACCATAAAGATCCTAACAACAGAAAACATCTCATCTCACACTCCTTACAACATACATAAGCTCCCAAACTATACTAAATTGACTAACATCTTTAGAAATACGAAATTTTGAATGCTTACCTTTTAATTCCTAAGCTTGACCTTTGCTTTCCCTTTGGTTACTATCAAAGTTGTTTAACTGGTATTTTTTTTAGCTTTTCCTCCTCAACTACACAACGTATAATTAATAAATTTATATCCTAAGCCTCATAATAAAACTATATATGGTAACTAAAATACCAAATTTTAAAGGAAGAGTATTTAGAGCTTGGTATACTATACAAGCATCAAGAATAAAAATAATAAAAATCTTCAAATTACTCTAAAGGTGGACCATCTTAATGATGTATTTCCTCACTCCCCCTATTTTAATGTATTTTATAGAATACAAATCTTTTAGTATGATACATTATTTTAGCATTTAAAGATACCCTGTACCATTAAGATATATTGTTAAGGAAGTCTCTGGCCACGTTAGACTTAGTAGATGGTCTAGGATGGATTTCTTTATAGTCAAGTAAAGCATTCTATTTGACCTTTTCCATGTTACATAGGCTAATTTCAACCTCAGGACTATGGATGTGGGAATTGGAAGTCTATCTCTGATCATAGACATGTTAATATATGCCACCTACAAGGTAAATTCCAAATATTGCTTCCATTTCTTGAAGTTGAAACTAGTAAAGGTTTCAATGTTGACTATTGTTATTTTCAAAAAAGTTGAGTACAATATAGATAATAAATCATCAATATAAACATAGGATAACAGTGATACACAAAGCTATAAAATAGTATTTTTGATGAGCATCATATCACATATATCATGAAACACCTATAGGCTAAATGTAAAATGCAAATAAATAAGACCTCTAGATAAAAGCGATCAAAATACATATCATCAACTTTTACGATTCTACCACTTGTGGATATATAGATTTATACACATCTCAAAATCAAAAATAACCAAATACAAAACCAAAGGCATCTCCTAATATGTAAGCAAAAAAATCCAAATACTAACTTGAAAGACTATTGCAGTGGCTTATTTATACTTAAACTATTCCATAAGCACAAGGGACACACCTATATGATATCCTCTTATTTACCTATATGGACATAAACATGACCACTTACCAATGATCAATGTAAAATCGTGATCCTGATGTACTTAGATGCTTATATACCCTTTATGGTGCTTATGGTCCATATGCTTGAAGCATAGATATGCCCACCGCCTTATAACATGTGTGTCACATGTTCTGGACATGCGTCCAACTGGCCAACGGCATATGCCATCAAGTGAAATATATGCCAAACGTTAGTACAGGAGTTTCTTGTTCTTCTTAGTTACTATAACAAGTGGTTTCTAACAGTTGTTTTTAGTGATTTTCTTCACATTCCAGTAACTTTTTTCCTTAAAATACCCAAAACTCAATTTTTTATCATTTTCCCTATAAAAACCAATCCAAGTAACATATATGTATTTTATACAAGAATAATAGATAATTTATTTGTTTTTATCACAGAGAAACTTAAAAATCTCCATTCAAATTTGTAAATTCATAAAACTACTCTAATACCACATGATAGATATAATATGAACCTTAGTGATTGGTCTTGGATCAACCATAAACTTGTATAAATATGGAGACAATTAGGAAATTTACTTGTTTTGCTATCCATTTCACGATAAACATGCTACTGATCAACTTGAGCAAGCTATTGGACGGTTTGGATAAACGCTTCGACATATGAACAAGTTAGATCCAACATTTGACCAACATTTATGAAAGTTGTATATATTTATACTATTAACATCTTTCTATATCCTTTTTAGTGCATAAACCTCTTAACAAGTTAGAGAATATGTACATCTATGAACTTACTTAAGAAGATAGTAGGAGACTTTAGTAGCAATTTATAGTAACCTTATTGACCCACCCTCTCACAGGCCTAATAAATAACCAGTATATACACCCATAAAGACTCATTTTCCTTATTAAACTTCAGCTCATTTAACTAAATCTTTTATTAGACTTCTTTATTATCTTTAAGTTGAATCAAATTTCATTATCTTAACCTTAAATTTTATTTTTTAAAATCATAATTAATAACCATCCAAAAAGAAATTTAAAATTCCAATATGTATTGGTCACAAATAGCTAGAGAATTCCCCACTTACGAAAAAGAATGTACTAAAGTTGCTGGTTAGGCTTATCGCGAAACATTCTTGCACTAGATAAAAGTTCAAAGATCACACAAACTATGCCTTTGGAGGTTTTTTAAGGGATTAAAAAAAGTAGCTATTCATAAGAAGGTGAATCAATAAAAGGTGGAATTATATTCCTTTTCCAATAGACACAAGAAATTAAATCAACAAGTTTATAGATACCATACCTCACTATCATATCGCAACTATTCTATTTTCACTAAGTGTAGCAAGTTACCTTCTTCGTTTTGCCATGGAAAGTTGAAGGAAAACTAATATCAACTTATTAATGATATTTGAAATTTTAGTAGTAGTTTTTGTTGATTTATGGTCGACAGACATTCAATTAGTTATTGTTTAGTAACATAATTATTTAAAAATATTCTTTATCTATACATATTTAGATGTATTAGATAAATTCCATAGGATAAATATACATTGCAAATGTTGTTCTATTAAGACTAAACATTAATAGAGCATAAAAAGACTAGCATATTGTATGTTTTTTCTTATGAAAGAAGTACTCGATCTCATAGAATAAACTATAAAGATACTTAAACAAATGTATAGGTACTTATTAGAGAACTAGTTCACTGAACTGATATAAGAAATCTATTTGAAATATTACTTGTATATTTACAGAATTTCTCATTGTGATAATTTTATAAGTAATCATTTAACTTGAGATCTTCAAAGTTATCTTGTATACGGATTACTTTTATTTTAATACTACTTATGACTTGTTCTAGTCAAGGATAGCTCAATTAGAAGTTATTAGATGTAGTATAAACTATATGGAAGTAGATGAGTAATTAATATAGGATGTTCATCCTGAAGTAATTAGTGAGAATATTCTATTATTTTTAAGCAATATTGATTTGGAAAATTCTTAGTCAAGGTGGAATGACAATTTTTAAAATAGTTTATAAATGTCATTAATTGAATCAGATATTAATGATAAAGAACTACTATGATAGAACTTAAATATAATAGACATTACTTTTATGTTTTATGTCTAATCAAAATATTGTATGATGAAATTTCTGAATTATTTAAAAAAATTCATAGATAAAAGGGTTAGTCAAATCACTTTAATATTTCTAAAGATTTTGGTAGTTATGATGTGTAGCTAAAAGTCAATTTTGATTTATATAGAAATTGTTTAATTAGAGAATTAAAGATAAATTAAAGAACTTTAATTATCTATTCCTAAATATAATTTAGATTTATAATTTATATTCATTATCAAAATATTTAGAAATCTAATAAATCACACATAAGAAAAGAGTTGAAGAGAGAAAAAATATTTTAATTAAGTTAGAATTGATTGTAAAGTTTAAAGAATTTTATAATTAAATATGAAATATTCAATAAATAACGATCAATATGAGATATTAGATTTTATTGATCATAAATAGTTTTTAATTAGATTTTTTAATTAAATTATTAAAATGTCTAAAATATATTATAAATAAGCTTAATATCTAAAGAAGTTGGCACTTGCCTAACACTCTCTGAAATAGTTACAAAGTTCTCTCAACACATTTTGTGAATATCATTAAAAGTTAAACACTTACGTGACTATGTTAGTTGACATGTGCTAATTTCTAAAATGGTTAGAGGGTTGCAATAAAAAAGTTAAGCTTTACAATAAAATACAAATTACAAATCATTTTATAAAATTTAATGAGATCTTAACTTTCGAGAAATCAAAATATGAAAAAAATTTCATAATTATTTCGGTACTTATTAAATTAAATCTTGATCCAATTTTTCAATAATAATATCAAAACTATCATAATTCTATAACCAATTTTTCAATAATTATACCAAAGTCATCATAATTCTATAAATTGGTTCAAATTTTGATTGTTACTAATCTTAAAATTTAGAATTAAAATTACAAACCTTAATTTCAAGAACTCTAAAAGCTGAAATGTTCATATTAAACATTTGAAATTTAAAATTCAATTTAGAATTAAAATAGAAACCTAAAAACCATATTTATGAAATCTGAAAAATCTCGCTTCTGGATGCAACATGAACTTGAAATAATGACTTGTGATTTTGTTTTTAAGAAACACAGTCTTTAGCTTATGTTGCTTGTGTGATGGGTGTTATTGGGCTACGAGTGTTGGTTGTGTTTTGCTAGTTTGATGCTGCCGGAGACGCACCTGAAGCTCCATGAGATAGGGCTGTCGATGATGGCTCCTGGATGTGGGAGGCGGCGTGTGTAAATGTTGCTTCTCTTAGAAGTCACCAGTGGCGTGCTTCAGTTAATTGGAGAAGCAGGCACCACATAGGAGTAATGGTAGTAAGTGACTGTGCATGTGGAGATGATGTCTCGCTAGTGATTTACGCTGGGGGAAGATGCAGGCTGGCAGTGACGGATCAGGATAGGTGGTGGCTACAACTTGTGTGCTTGAACGGTGATGAAGGGTAGTAGGGTGGTTTTGCAATTGACAGCAGGGTGCAAGGAGCTAGAAGCAGAAGTCAGCGTTGTGATGGTGCTATTCATTTTAGTCCGGTTAAATCAATAGTCGCACCGCAGGCAATTAAAGTTGTTGTGGAAGAATGCAGCTGGAGGCGATTTGGTTACGTCTCCTGGAGCAGTTCTTGATGGGTGGCGACTGTTGGCAGCTGGGGTTTTCTAAGTTCGTATCTAGGGTTTGTTTAAGAAGAAAGTGGTGTTTGGTAAATTAATAAGGATAAAGCCCAGGCTTAAGATAAGTTTATTATATGGCTAGAATAAGAGGTGTTAGGAATAATGAATATAACCACCCGCTGAAAGGATTGATTGGATATAAGTTCAAGTATGACTTAAGGCTGTATTTAGATTTGCGGTGTAGTAGGGATAAGTATTTATTCATCGTAATTTTTAAACGCAGTTACATGTTTGGATCTGCAGTAAACAACTAGAGCTTGGAGAAAAATGCAGTGTCACCGCAGAAATCAATAAACAGAAAGAAGGTTGCAATAAAAAACTGCTTTTGCAGTAAAAATTTTACTTTCCATTAATAACCTTCACTACAAGTCTTACTTTCTATTGCACTCTTAATTAATATGACTAATAATATATTTTTATGAATTATTTTATTTACTAAATTTATTTTATTTATATTTTATTATTTTAATTTAATATTTTATTATTTATAATTTTAAATCTATATGACTAATAATATATTTTTTTAATTATTTATACAATAACTAATAGTTTATTAAATTAATTAGCTTTTTAGTCATTTTATCTCTTTTCAGCAACCGTAGTTGCATTTGTCAAACACCTATTTTCACATTTCAGCAGTTACCAAAATAACAATCTCAAACACATAAGTACTTATTGAAAATAAGGACTTATTATTTCAGTAGATTGATTTCAGCAGGTTGTCAATCGTCACCGCTCCCCCAAACCAAGCCTTAGACTAAGAAAAGGATAACTAATTTATTTTTTGGATTAAAATAATCTTAAAACTAAATTAAGTTATTTTAAATAAAGAATAATGGATTCTTAATTTACAAAGTTCCAAACATAATTTTAACATTGTTTTAAATTCAAATTTTAATTTCAAAATTAAAGTAATTATTTTTTTAATTTGATTAAAATAATAATTATATTAATTCATAATTGAAATTTAGAAAAAATTTAAATTAAAACTAATTATTTTCAGGTAGATTGAAATCAAATAGACTTCTTAAAATTAAGAAAAATATTTTCTTAAATAATTAAGAAATATGATTTTAATTAAATTTATTTATTTCAATTTAAATGAGATAAATTAAATTTATTATTTTATTTACAGAAGATTATTGTATTTATTTAGAAAAATTTTCTTTATTTATAAATAATAATTTTATTAATTTATTAGAAAGGTATTTTTAACTTTTGAAAAGGGTTTTTATTTATAAATTAAGAAAAATGAGTTTTCTTTAATTTTTTAAAATAGTTTTCTAATTTATTAAGGAAAGATTTTTAATCAATTAAGAAATTGAATCTCTAAATAGATAATACAAATGACTTTTTTATGAAATTAAAAGTTTTTATTTAATTTTGAAAGTAGTTTTCTTTTAATATTAGAAAATAGTTTTCTAATTAAGAAAAATATTTTTAATTAGATTAGAATTTTTTGTTTGTAAAATTTTGAAAAATAATTTTTCTAAATTATAACAAGTAAAAAGCATAATTTATTGAAAATTTTTTAATTATATATTTTTAAAAGAGTTTAAATAATTGGAAATCGCGTCCAATTGTATTTGAAAATTGTTTCCAAATCAAATTAAATTTCTATTTATAATAAGAATTTAATTCATTTTAGAAATCATAATCTAATTTAATTATCCAAAGAGTTAAAAATATTACTTTAAATTACAAAGATCAATAATTACAAAATCAAACAAAGCTTGACATTTCATGCATATAATTTGATTATGTTAGTATGAAAAAATTGCATGCTTTCTTTATATGTGTGTGTATATATATATATGTTAAGTTGTATGATTTATATGTATGATATTTTACATGCAATTTTGTATTTAATAAAAAAATAAAATTAAATTATTTATTAAAATATTAAGTACAAGTTGAGAACGTGATTATTATTTTCTATTATTTAGTAATAGAACTAGAGTTATGTTTATTATAAGGTTTGTTGAGTGATTCAAGGACCCTTTAACCCAAATATGTTTCATCTTAAATTAATGAGCCCAGCTTAACTAAATTTGTATGATTTGAATGAGTGACTCATAATCATATGAATTTAAAGACAAGCTTAAGAATAAATATAAGATATGTTTCGGCAAAAGTTGTCACATAATAGATCTATGAGTCATATACGATGTCAATGATAAAGATGTCATCTACCTAATTTAAGTTTGGCTGATTTGTTGAGAGACTCAAGGTCAACAAAATTTAAATGGGATCTTAGCCCATTAAAGAGATTAGAGTAATCTTTCCAAATAATAGTTAGGGCTATTATTTCGAATAAAATAGTGGGAGTAACCAAATATATGGTTAGAGTACTAATTTTATTTGGAAATTATGACATATAATCAATTAATTTTTATTCTTACATTTATATTTTGCTCTGAGTAGAATTTACCTTATTTAGTATAGTTGATACTAAGTTAGTGAACTTAATTTCTTAGATATAGGTTAAGTTTGAGAAAAGTTCTCAAAGTTTTATAAAAAAGAAAGTTGTATGTTTATTATGCAATCTTATCATTGGTCCATGTTGAGGATTTGATGTTAAAGATTTAGAGATGTGTCAAAATCATAAGGATGATAAAATGTATCATTTTAAGTTGACTAATACCTCATAAAATTCAAGGATATCATGTATGATGTATGTCAGCAAAATGCAAATCGTTGCATGAAGTTAAACTGAAAGGTACAATACTTTGATGGAATTGTTCTACTCAATATAGCTTATTAAAACCATAAACATAAAAAACAATTAAAGGCTTTACTATAGTATGATAATAGTTGTTATAAGAAGAAAATGATTGCATAATTTTTCTTGCCTATACGTGATATAATAAAGATCACATGGATTTCTAGTTCATACTTATGAGTATCTGATTTTGAATTTGGATTTAACATTATTATAATGTTCAATGTATGATAAGAAATAGATTATTAAGTAAAATTAGTTGGTTCAATCTTATACAAATAGTTTGTATCTATTGAATCAAGGGCTATTTACAGTTAACATAAGTGACAAGAATACAAAGTAGAATGACCGAGACAATGCTTTTATGCCATATTAGTTAAATTAGCATAATAAGAATCATAAAGTTCAATACTAGGATATATGTATCCTTTTGATTATAAATCTTAAAATGTGTAAAACTTATTAAGTTGAAGAAAAACCAAATCTGTAAAACTTATTAAGTTGAAGAAAAACCAAATCAACCTTTAGTAAAATGATTATGAATGTATTGAATTGTTAAATCAATACATGTGATCTATTGGATTAAATAACAATTTATAAAAGGATTACTCTTATATTTCTTTATATTACTAATAACTTTATGTGATGTAATCATATGTATGAAATAAAATAATGATTAAAAATTTTGAAAAGTTAAAATTTTTTAAATCTAAGTAAAAATTAAGCATTAAAAATGTTAAATCACTTCAATAAGATCAATGCATTGAGATATAAATTTTTCGGTTATCTATAAAGGATAAAATTCTTTAATGAATATTTAAATAATTAAATTTCACAAGACTATAGATTTTTATAAAGAAAAAAATCGAATATGAGATATATGATGCAATATTTATTTCTTCTACAACTAAACCTAGTAGTACAATGACTTACCTACGGTAGTTCTAATTAAATCAATTAGTAAGATTTCATATTGGATATGAAATGCTAGGACTTTCAAAAGTTAATGATTTAATGATGTCATGCATAGTTGAAATATATATTATCCACTAAGTTTAGAACTAAATTGGACAATAAAGGTTATGAGATATCCAAAAGGGTGGATATAATTTTATAGACCCATTGATCAAATTGTTTGTTTCAATATATACCTATAAGAGGATAGTTTTTAAGATAAGTAGTTAGAATAAGGTGAAATTTGAAAAGTCCAAATCTCTTAACAATGCATACAACTAGAACTAATACCTTTATTGATACATTTAATGTATAGTTAAAAGGTTATAAGACTTTCAAAGATTCACTTTCATGATGAATTCAAAAATTTTGTTTTAGAGATGATTATGAATTTATCATGTCTACAAGAAGATTAATGGGAGTATAGTTGTCCTCTTTAGCTAGAGTATGTAAAGACATATTGCTGATAAAGAACAATAATTCATATTTTCAATTATTGCAAATATAATTATCTAAGAACAGTTCATATTGGACATGAAAATGTAACAACTTAATTATAGGAATAAGATCTATAGATATAGATTGAAAGTTGTTTACCTATTCTAGTCTAAGTATATACTACTAAAGGTGTTTATTATTTGAGATATCTGATACTTATGAAGTATTAAAAATATCCATTATTTTATGTATAAGTTGATATTTGAGTTCAATGTTATATAGATATTAACTTTAGAAGTAAATCTTCATTAAGGTATATTTTACTTGGAACAATATTATTTTAAGATTGGAAAGGTTTCACTATAATAATGATTGTTAATTAAGCCATTAAACATTTTTCATTTAGTAAAAATGATTATATGAATTAGAACTTCTTTAATGAACTTGGTATAGTTCCTTGCATTGTTTAGACAGTAATGTACTATAGAATATTAGAGTCATTAGGCATTCAAAAGGGAGCTAAGGTCTCATTAAAGATCCAATAATGTATTTAAGCAGTTTCTCTTAATTATGATGATAAAAGAGATTAAAGTAGTAAGATTTAAGTAAGTGCTCATTATAAAGAATCATGTTGAATTCTCTCACTAAACCATTGTCGTAACAGTAGCATGATCATCATACGATGATATGGTATATGATGCTTACATGATTAGCTTAATGCAAGTGAAAATTTATTGGTTTATATCTTATAGCTAATCAGTTGATTGTAGTTTGGTGATATAATTATTTAAAGACATTCTTTATCTTTTATATATTTAGATTTATATAATAAAATCAATGAGATAAATATACATTACAAATAAAATTATAATGAAATTATAATTATAAGATTCATAATTCATTTATATATTACTAAATTGTTTCTAGTTATTATTCTATTAATATTAGACATTAATAAAGCATAAAAAGACTAGCACATGTCATGTTTTTTCTTATGAAGAAAGTAGTTGATCTTATAGACTAAAGTATGAAGATACTTAAACAAATATATGTATGCTTATTATAGAACAAATTTACTAAACTGACCTCATATGAGAAATCCATTTGAAACATTACTTGTACATTTATGAAAATTTTCATTGCGATATATGTATAAGTGATTCTTAGACTTAGGATCTCCAAAGTTATCTTATATAAGAATTTTTATATTTTGATACTAGTTATGACATGTTCTAGTAAATGATAATTCAATTAGTAGTTATTGGATATAGTATGAACTATATGGAGATAGTTGAGTGATCAATATAAGATTCATCACTCTAAAGTAATTAAAGAAAATATTTCATTATTTTTTGTTAGTATTGATTCAGAAAATCCTTCGCTAAAGTAGATTAACACTTTATAAAATAGTTTACAAATATCATTAATTGAATTAATTACTAATGACAAAGAGCTAATATGATAAGACTTAAATAAAGTACATGTTATTTCTATGCTCTATGTCTAATTGAAACATTATATGTTAAAATGATTGAATTATACAAAAAAAGTTATGCACGAAAAAGTTAGTCAAAATTACTTTGACATTCTTAAATATTTAGGTGCCCATGATGTGTTGTCAAGTGTCAATCTTAATCTATGAATATAAATTGTTTAATTAGAAAATTATCTAATTCTAAATATAATTTAGGGTTATAATTTAAATCCATTGCTAACATATTTAAGAACTTAATGGGTCATAGATAAAGAACGAATTGAAAAAAGAAAAAAATATTTTAATCAAGTTGATCTTAATTGTAAAGTTTGAGGAACTTGATGATTAAATATGAGATATTTAATAAATAAGGATCAATATAAGATAGTGAATCTTATTTGGGCATAATTAGTATTTAATTAGAATTATATCTTAGAATTTAATTTCAATTAAATTATTAAAATGTTTAAAACTATTATAAATAGGCTTAAGCTGTAAGAGAGTTAACACTCTTTCCCTAACTCTCTCTGTAATAGTTACAGAATTCTTAACATGTTATGTGGATACTATTAGACACCAGACACCTGTGCATCTATGATAATTGAGATGAGCCAATTTTGGAAGCGATTCGAGGGATACAATAATAAAATAATCAAGCTTCAGAATAAGGTACGAATTATGATTTATGTGTCAATTATTTCGTAAAATTTAAAGTGATCTTAGCTTTCAAAAATCAAAATACAAAAAGTTTCATAATTATTCTACTGCACGCAAAATTGGATCTCAGTCTGATTTCTCAACAATTTTTTGTTAAATGTATAGAGGAATAGATAACTGTATGTCTGTCCTTGAGCCATAGAAAGAAAATGATGTTCTATTGATTTCTAAGAAATACAACTCAAATCTTCCGGTTTCATCATGTTTTCAAACTGAAAATGGAGTTCCAGCAGCTAAAAGGGTGCAGGATCACAGCAAGAATTTTATTCATTCATTAAGCAAAGAAATATGGAAGTACACCAGCTAATTAAATCATAAGCTCTGCCTTATTTCTAGTCTTCCAGTTAAGAAAAGAGTGTAATTGTGAACACATTATACATTGTAATAACTTTTACTTGTATCAAAACAATACAAGTGGGCAACTGAAACCCACAATGGATTTCAAATCAAGACAGTGACTCACGACAGTAATCGGAGATCTGATGGATTAAACGGTATCCGTCATTAACACGTTAATGGAAAATTGAAGGAAAAAGAACAGAACCATTTTACAAAAAGTAACCTTCTTTTATCAGTTGGTATTCTTTTGAGAACTTCGTGTTCAAAATAGCCAAATCTTGCAAAGAAATGTTGTACCTGTTGCTTCTCATCTTCCACGAGGATTGACTAGTTGGGAAAATACAGCACTTGTAGCAGCATCGTCTGCATCATCACCTGTTCCTGATCCTCCATCAATTATGCTTACACTGTTGTCAAACGGTTCAAGGGGCGTCAAAGGGATTCCAGGGATATGATTTGTACTGTTATCCTCAGGCTCCCTGAATGCAGATGATGTTTCCTCAAGCTGGAGAGCATACTCGAGATTCCACAAGACATCTCCCATAGATGGCCTATCAACACCATGTTCAGCAAGGCACTTCTCAGCTGTCTCACCGAATTTTTTGAGAGAAGCTGGATTAACCTTTCCAACCAGAATGGAGTCCATAATTTGATCCAGCATCCCCTTCTTTTGCCAGGTCATTGCCCATTCCGCTATATTAACTTGCTCCCTAGGGAGAACAGGATTAAGAGCTGGTCTGGTACATAGAACTTCCATTAGAACCACCCCAAATGAATAGACATCAGATTTCTCAGTGAGTTGTTGCCTTCTGAAGTATTCAGGATCAAGGTAGCCAAAGCTACCTTTAACAGCAGTACTTACATGTGTCTGATCAAGGGAAGGGCCTGTTTTTGAGAGGCCAAAATCAGCAACTTTGGCTACAAAGTTCTCATCCAAGAGAATATTAGTTGTCTTAACATCTCGATGAATAATGCTTTGAGCTGCACCAGTGTGGAGATAATGGAGTCCTCTTGCAGCCCCAATACATATTTCAAGTCGTTGCTTCCAGGATAATGGTGGTAGATCCGTTCCATAGAGATGACTCCTGAGTGGTCCATTAGCCATATACTCATAGACAAGAACCATTTCTGATCGTTCATCACAATAACCAATAAGAGAGACAAGATGACGATGGCGGAGCTTAGACAACATTTCAATCTCAGTTCGGAATTCAGCAAGACCTTGTTCAGATCTGGGGTTGCCTCTTTTGACAGCTACGTTTGTCCCATCTTCAAGAGTTCCCTTGTAGACTCTGCCAAATCCACCTACACCAAGAAGCAGGCTCTCATCAAATTTATTGGTTGCATCAAGGATTTCTTGAAATGTAAAAGGCCGACCAAGATTGGATGAAGCCAATGAAATGCAGCTTGCTGTAGCACTTTTTTGAGAAGTTGTAGACATCTTTGTCATTGTCTGGGAGTTCCCATATAAGGGCAAAGGAAGCCATGGATGCCCCTGTTGAGTAGTCTTTAACTTCCGGGCTATAAAGCAACAGTAGCATAGTCCAATTAAAGCAAAAGAAACAACAGCTCCAACTATTGAACCAACTATAATTCGGATCTTGTTTGCCTTTGAGGCTGATTCTGGGAGGATGTCTCCAACAGAAGAAAGCCCATCTAAGCTTTTGGCTTCATTGCTTATCTTCAGAATCTCCAAACCATTCATAGTTGCGTTTGTAATATCAGATTGCATATCTGGACCAATGCTGACATTCAGAGTACCTGACTGCACCGAGGAGTTGGAGACAAAGTCTCTGTAGTATGGTACGTCTAAGCCATTTGCGAAAGTTGACAGATCAAGACTCTCAACAGCCGTGTTGTCATTGATGTAGAGACTAAACACAAGATTGTTCAGAGAGATGCTGATGATATCACAGAAATGAACCCGAACAAAGTAACTAAAATTTGGATTAACAGAGAAGACCCAAGTTATATTGAAGTTCAAGTTTGCTACATTTGCATCTCCCATGGCTTCAGCTGTGGCGTAAACCCAATTCGGTGCTATTTCAGTTGTAACTGTAGCTGGATATTTTATAGATGCAGGACTAACTGAAACGTTAACAGCAGAACTGTTCACATGGAGGTACTTGGCATCATTCTCCCAAGTTCTTCCAAGTGTATCATTTTCAGCCGTGATCAGTGGACCTCCCATGTTTAAACGGTAAACAGTTTCAAAGGCAAGTTGAGAAAGACCATTTAAAGGAGTAGATGGATTTAGAGCCAGTGCTTGGTCAGGAAGGACAGCATCCGGAACAGAGACAACTTCAATTGCATTAACAAACGTGAAAGAATTGTTGGAAGGAATGAAGGAAAGAGTTAAGGAATCTGAAGTCACATTGACTGTATACTCTTTGAACAAATATGAACTGTTATAGTTCTTGAACGTGAAATTGTTCAAAAGCACAAAAGCATCTGTGACTACAGTAATGGACGCAGATGTCAAGTTTTGGTCAGGAATAGGATAAAAGTAAAGACGGATCCAATGCCTACCCTGTTGCTGAATGTCAAATTCATAAGAAGCTATGCCTGAAAAGACTCGAGCAGATTGATAGATTGGAGCTGGGGGAGTAGAATTGGAGCTAACAAGAAAAGAATTTCCAGTTTTTAACGTGAGAGAAGAGTGCCAAGAATCAGGAACATAAGTTATACCTCGATATGTGACATTTTGTGAAGAACCACAGGCAATCAAGTAGTTGTCAGGAGGAATGAATGCAGCAGATGATGTGTTGAAACAAAAAACGTGTAATAAAAGAAGAGTAACAACTACATGCAAGCATTTCACCAATTTCATTTTCTTCGTCTGCAGACCTTCAAGCTCCAAAGAAACAAAGCAATTACCAACTACCATCTCAAGGAACAATAATTCAATGTAACAAAAACTTGCTACAATCCCAAGGAAGGACCAATCCTTATAACTCTTTTCACAACTCCAAATGCTTCAACAAACAATGCACCAAACATCAAATGCTACAAGCCCAGTTCTGAATCACCAAGTCCTAATAAAGCAGTGCTCTCAGAACCAGATCTAACTGAACAAGTTTCAACCTAACTGCGCTATCATAAAGCAGAAAAGAAAAGAAGTTGTACAATCTTGAACTTGGGAAAGAACGCAAAAATGAAAACTTTGCTCAAATGTAGACCCTTACCTGAACGAAGAAGGTAGAAAGAAAGATATAAAACTTAAGCAGAGAAAGAACTGTGTGTCGGGTCAAAGAATAAAAACAAGTTTGACAATAACTGGCTTCTGCTGCCATAAGACCCCAACCCCATGAAGGAGTGAGCGTGAGCCTTTTAGTGGGCAACTATAGAGCTATAATTGAAAACAACGCTTTCCAGGTTGGTGATTAGGCTGTCAAAGGCCTAGTAAAAGCCCACTACGCAGGAATAGGATATGACAATGAAATTAGACTTAAGGCGTGCTATTTTTGAAGGAAAAGGAAATTGGTTGTAGAAG
Organism: Erythroxylum flavicans; assembly: GCA_027576715.1. Taxonomy (NCBI): domain Eukaryota; kingdom Viridiplantae; phylum Streptophyta; class Magnoliopsida; order Malpighiales; family Erythroxylaceae; genus Erythroxylum; species Erythroxylum flavicans. Next base: position 8,644,407 of record JANZXP010000004.1, on the reverse strand, counting down.
CTTTATGGTTTGTTTTTACTTTTCCAGGTGAGTTTTCACTTTCTTTTTTTTAATTAGAAGAAGAATATGGAGGGAGGGTCACTTGAGAGGGGTTTAGCTGTACAAGGACCAAAGATTTCTGGGACCCGCTTCAACACGGCATTGAGACTAGCAGCTGGCTCGCAGAGTTTGCTGCTGCATCAAAGCTAACAGCGTTAGTTGTTGCAGCACCAAAATAGAATGGTACTTTTCTTATTGTCAGTTGCAACTTGCGTGAAATGCTTTTGTACTAAATAGCAACACATACACACACACAAACACCAATCCTGTACGATAATTGTAAAGAGAAATTACAATTTACAATAATTGATATTGATAGTAATAAGTATATTTGCTGGGCCAACGGATGAAATTTATTGGCACAAAATTGGAGCTGAACAAGTAGCACAGCAACTCTCGTCCCATTTGAATGTCTGCTAAAATCACTTAGCGTTAGAAGGAAAATGATGAAATCCAGACCATCGTTATAGCTGACGTTGATATGACAGTTTGTGTTTTTTCATTAAAGAAACCGCCGCTCATGCACATGGCCACCAACACTAACGTCTACATCAGTTCCATTTCATATTCGTCATTTTGCAAATATGTTTTTAAGTAAACAATTGAATACGATGCGCTTGCTTTATTGTTCGACTGCTCTGCTAAGCCAATCAACTACATATGCATAAAAAGCCAATTAATTAAAAATATATAATAATATTTTTATAATTAAATTTGCCCAACTCTTTTAAACAAAATAATATTATTTTTTTTAGGAATAGTTGAGTCTTAAACTAACTTGATCTTAGGCTTAGCCTATAAATTACCTAGTAATAAAAATTTGACTAATAGTAAAGTAATATGAAACAAATATTAAGAAAATCAACAGTATGATCCTAAATATTCAGTAAGAAATGATATTTTACTTGATGTTTAACATAAAGTCACTTTCTAAAATTGATTAAAAATAAATGTTCAACATAAATTTTACTTATTGTTCTATTTTGCGCTAGTTTATTGGTGATATTTGCCCATTTGTTATTAGAATCATTTCTTTATGTCTCTAATCTAAACCTTATACAAAAGAAAAATAAGGATAATGACAATAACAAGTGCTTTTATTTTTACTTAAAGAAATCTACTGGAGATAAGATACTCTTATTGTCAACCCTTTTCTAGTAATCAATACCTAAACTCTACAATTTATCAATTGGAGTTTGAAAATAAAAAATGTAGTCTTAAAATTTGCTTACTCTTTACGTTTAAAATAAAATTTAATATTTATAAGACACTAATATTAAATCTAAAGTGGTCGAAATTTTAAACGATATTAACTATTCATACATTTTATGTCATATCAATATTAACGCGGTACTAATTTATTATTTTTTTATTTGTAACATGGTATCTTATGTGATAGTAGGATTCACCTTTTTTAAAAGAATCTTGAATCAATTTTGATTATTTTTAATTCTAATTATATTTATTAAATCTAATAAATAGAAATTAAATTAAATATGCTTAATCATAATTATCTTAAACTTGTGTTTTATCCATTCATTATTAATTTTGAAAGTTTTAAAATGTTAGAGATTGACTTGTATTTATCGCGAAGAATTCATTTCTTCTAAAGTTTGAATTTAGAATCACAAAAATTGCATGCGCTCCTAAATTTCAAATGCCAATTATGAAATATCACCTTAAATAAATTCATGATAGGATTACACAATCTCGTTTCGTTTCTCATAATTAGGATGACATATAGAAGTATGTAAAATATACATATATATGGAATAAAAATATCACAACCTAGTCAATTATGAAAAGGGTTAATTACTTCAGAGCTCTCATCGTTTGGACAATTATTAAACGTCTCCATGTCATTTGAATTTAAATATCCTTTACTTTACACCTTTAAACTTTTAAACTAGGTTGGCAAAATCACGCCCAAAACGATGATGCACAAGCTAAGTCATACTAATATCATCTCGCCTTGGGAGACGCGACTTGGTCTCGTTCGCGTCAACTAATAGCCTCCCACGTTGTTATGTTATTAACTTGATTCTTTCATTTATTTCCCGTAATTTCGACTCCCCCTAGTTTAATTGTCATTTCAAAAATATAATGTCTTGCATGTATGATTTAGCAGGTGATCGCTTAAGTTTTGTAAAGTGTTTGAATCCAACAATTAATAAGTTTAATTAGTATACCGATGAACTCTATATTGATGCGTCTAATAATTAAAGGATCATTAAGGCTCTACCATAGGCACGAAGCCCACAAGCTTTAAAGAAAGAAGATTAATCGTGTCGAATAAATCAAACTGATCTTATACACTCATTAGAGGTGTACCATTTTCCTCCAATTTCTTTTTAAGATTTAGATCAAAAACAAAACTTTAATTAAGTATGCCTATTAAACTTTAATCCTCTAGAAGGTAACTTTAAATATAACGAATCACTTTTAACACAAGTTTGCCATGTAACATGAGTCGTCTAAAATTCAATATAAAAATTTTGACTAACCTACATTGGACTGCCTTAAGAATTGGATAGGAGTTGCCTTTGAAAGATTTCCTATTAATGTTCGCTATTGGATCTAATTATCCCTCATTATTCAAAGATTTTTTTCCACTTATAAAAAGGCAAATGGCCACTTAGTCTTGATCGTTGTTCTCAGTCAATCTTGACCATTGATCTTGATCAATATTAATGCCTCATTCCTCTCAATAAGGTGTAAGATATGGAAAATTAGTTCACATTCATTATTTTTCAAAGAAAAATCACCATTTTCTTTTTTTTTCTATCTACTTTCATGAGAAGGTTCAACATTAAGGTGTTTTAACATACCTCGTATTATATAAGGGTATGACCATATCCTTTTCCTTTTTTTAATATGGAGAGTAGTAGGGGTATTAAGACTAGTTTAGGAAGTAAGACTAATATCTCCAACTATGACAGATGAACGATATCTAATCGTACGAATAATGTCCCTGCATTCCATAAGTCTATCGAGAGTATCATATGATCCTAATTGATTAGTTAAGTTTAAGAAGAGGCTTCATCTTTGAAACTCCCTCTCAAACTCCCTGTTTGGGGACTTTCACTATAATTTTAAAATGTGACTAAATCCTACTAAGCTACAGAAAATTAAGTTTGAAAATATGAGGGTGACGTTCTTTATTTCTAAGGATACCTCACTAAAATATCTAGATAAATACAAAAGAACTTGTTATTATTGTCTTGGCAAAGTGGAGATTTACTATAATTCTTTTAAAAGTAGGCTTCATTTCTCCATCCATCCTTTATTGGTTATAGATGACTCCTAAAAAATTATATGAATGGAAGGACAAATTCTTCTCTCTATCAAACAAAACAAACTTGTGAACTTTTAAGATCATTTATAAAGGTTTAAAAAAAGAAGTTTTCACATTAGGATAGGAATAATGCATCAATGAAACTCCTATCTCAAAAACTTGTATTACCTACACCTTACCACACTAATATAATCTCCTTTATTAGAATAGCCTAATCTAATCGGGGATGTATTATAATGAAGAGCATCCTCATAGGTTCCTTTCTTTATTACTTATTTTAATTGTATTTTTAAACAGATTATCAAAAATTCTTCTTTTATTGTAGCTATGAACATGGATAAAAGCTCATAAAGACCAGGGAAGCCAAGAAAAAAGGCCTAATTAGTTCATCCTCTAAGAATAATAAGAAGGTGACTCACAATGAAGAAGTAACTATGATTAAATCAACCATCCATATTGCTTCCACATCAGATTTTTTATTTTACTCTTCCCAACTAGTGGAGAATGTGATTTCTCTCCATACCCCCTTTAGGCCTATTAAGTAAGATGATAACTTCTTCTTCAACTTGAATCTAAAGAAGACTAACATTATCTTTACCAAGATTAGGAGTGGGTCCAAAATAGTTTGTAGGATGGCCCCAAAATTGTGAGAACTTGGAGGACATGGATGCAAACTTCATATATGTGTCTTCCAAGAGGCATCTAGCTAGGCTAAGTCCACTTATTTTTAATTTATATTTAGTCTTGACTAAAATTCCTTTTGTTGTCAAACTCTTTATTATATAATCATAAGTCATTAAAATATGCGATAAAATCTTAAGAAGATTAAGAAGGAAAAGTAGGAGTTTTAAGGGTGTAGATATGGAAGTCTATAAGAACCTCGAGTTTTTTTTAAACTAAAAAATTTTGTTGCTAAAGAACAACTATTTAAGCATCTTAAGTTAAAAAAAGAGAATACATCTCTAAAGGATGAGGTGGCAAGCTTGAGAGATAAGTTGCATTCATATAATTATAAGTTAAAGAGTGATAGTTTCAAATTCAACATCATTCACCACTATTATAGGAATTAGAACTATTAACAATCTTGTTAGTTCGAAAATGGAAGGTCTAAAGGTCCACAGGAAGGATGTACATGATAAGTTCTCAAACCTGTCATTCACATATCTAGATCTTGTTGATGTTTTTATTAAGCTTGAGCTAACTCATACTAAGGAAACCTATGATATTTCTAGTGTTTATATAGATGCTAAAGTCATAGTTCCGTAAGAGGGGAGTCTCACAACCTTAAACTCACACCCCTGTCTATCTAAAATCTTTATGTCTTTTTACCTCATTTTGTTTTCTCTTATTGTATACAAGGGTGTAGGATGTATGGATGAATAGCATTTTAGCAATTTTTTGTTTTGAAAAGTTTCTCTTATACTATATCAATGTTTTTAGTTTGCTTTATTTTAGAAATGATAGTATTTGTTAAAATTATTCAAACCATTTTAGCAAAGTTGTGTAGAGCTCATAACTCTCTGAACATATCTTGTAGGTGTTTCCCCTTTCCAAGCAATATTTTAGGAAGTACAATTGGACTCTAATTATCCTTCTAGAAATAAGGTTCAACTCAACTAATAAGTTTAATTATTCTTTGGTTAGGATTCTATCTTTATATATGGATGAACCTTATCTTATCTATGAAGGATCACTGAGGGTCACACAAGAAACAAGGATCATATAAAAGTGAACTAACTCGTAAATAAGATTCATATTTTCCTTTTGAAATTTTCTTGTTAGCTTACGAGGTAGGAAGCGTATGTTTCAATTTCAATATTATTTTATTAATTGTTTGATCCTTATATAGTTGTATTTTTTTTTGTTTTATAGCTATAAAAAAAGCTTTATTGAATTAATGCCCTCAATTTTAAAGATAAAACATTGATTAGAAGATTACTAAAATTATATTCTTTAATAATTCTCCCTTTGATTGATTTTTTACATTGTCTTTATTTGATTGGTCAATTCTAGTTGTCTTTAAATCAGAATAGTAAAGGGTTATAATCATGCAAAATGAATATTTTGTTTGAATTTGAATTTAAACAATCATATAGGTTTGATTGATTTTATTTAAGAAAGTTAATTATTGAAGAATATGATTCTAGAATTAAGTTTCATTTCTTTTATGGTGGTTGTTTTGGATTTAAACTAAACATAATATATGAGGGAGGTGAACATGATACTTTTGTTATGGATTTAGACCAAATTAGTGTGATAAAGAAGTTAGGTTATGGTATCGTTTGGAATTTATGTGCAAATTTACTCATGAATCATTTATAGATAGTTTTAAGGTACAAAAAACTAATGATGATGCTAGAAAGATGGTGTAGCTTATGGAAAATGAAAAAGAGAATACAATTCAATACTCTGCATGGAAAGAATTTCGATGCAATTCTACACGGAAAGAATTCTAATGAGTTTCTAGCTTTATAATTCTATTTATAACCATTAGCCCAATCCAAAATGGTGTACATCCAACACTTCTAAAAGTTTGGTTTTTTGAGTGAAGCTTAATTATCAAACCCACGTAAACTGGGCCATTATCGTTCATATCCCACCAATCACCTGCTCGGCCAATAAAAAGATGGTCCAGTAACTACGACATTTCATTCACTCATGTATTTGAAAGTCTCTCGTTCAACACCCTAAAGAATTAACCAAATCTTTTTTCATATACTAGTGCACCCATTAATCTTGGCTCTGAAACCTTAAAATATATCAAATCCCAGGGATTTTTATTCAATAATGATAATAATAAAGAATAATGCTAAAGACTTTAATGGTAGACTTCAACCTTTAGGATGACATAGAAAATTCTTCTTCTTCTTTCTAATATCTTTTGGTCAATTATTTTCTTTTTTTTGTTAATTATTTTTCCTTCTTTTAGCTGGTGCATGTGTTCTTACCTTTTTAAGCATGAAACTATATATGATTTCTCTTCCTTTTAAGGTAGAAAAATGAAACTATATCTGGTTTCTCTCCTTTTTACGGTAAAACTATCTCCTTAATCCAATCAAAGCTCTTTTTTTGCTCCTAACACTTCCTTTCTCCTCCCTTTACTTTGTAAAGTTCCCTTACCTTTAGCTGCCAACTCTCTAACGTTCCTTACTTTGCTCTAAAACGTTTTGGAAAATAACCTCTTGTTTCACTACCTTATGGTGTTGATGCCGCTAGTTCAACCTCACGCTCATAACCAGCTCACTATAAAAGAATATGGTGTCAAGTTTCTTAACATCATGCTCCTTTCGCGAAGCTATATAACATTTATTCCCTAGCTCCCTTATGCTCTGTATTCTCCTTTGGACTTGTTTAGACCCTTCGTTCCCGAAGATGCAAACTTGGGCATAATCTAGATGGTAAAGATATAGACTTTCTTAGGACCTGGTAATAAAAGATCACTATTTTCTCTTCAAGTTCTCAGATGAAACCAGTATGAGAAGAGTTCTAGAGTAAGGGCCATGCCATTGTTTTAGGAAGTCTAATATTCTTTAGATCTGGAAACCAAGGTTGTATCCAGCTAAACAAGACCCAAAAACTATCTCCTTATAGGTGAATTTTCATAATATTCCCTTGGACTATTGGTCATCATAAGGCCTAAGCTATCTTACTCACTCCTTAAATTAGCCTTTATGTCTTAATGAGCACACTAATGAGGTGAGAAGAACAGGCTTTACCAAAATCTAAATTGAAATGGAACTTAAGAAAAACTTGTCAGAAACCTTAAGAATAGTGGGGTTGGGAGATGATGTTGAATTAATAGAAGATGAAGTATCACTCTCATACCCTTGGAAGCGAACTCTTCAACAATGTTCTAAAATTTGGAAAGTAATAGGCATAACTTTAAAACATTGAACTTACCTAGAATTGATGAAACTTTATTTTGAGCTCACTAATCTTATCATAACTCCAATTAAACACCAAAAGGCTAACTTTGATTCATGAATGCCTCCTCCAACTATGCCTGACATTGGAGATGCGCCTTTCCTGTTAACTAGTACCTCTTTCTAACTAGATCTAGTTGCTATTCCATCTTGGAGATGCCCCTTTCCTGGTAACTAGTTCCACTTTCTAATAAGATCTAGTTGCTATTCCATCTTAAGTTCCACAATCTCAACCCCTTCTAGCTAAAGCCCTAAACAATCAATTATTGGCCATTCCTAGGTTTGGATAACAACACTAGACTCTAGAACTTCCTAAGGTTTGGATAAAGAAACTACTTTCACCTTAGTTAAAAGATCCTCATGTAGGGAGAGGAAGCAACAAATCTTTTCCTAACCCTCTTAATTTCTATTCTGGTTTGGAATGTCAGAGTTTTTAAACAATCTTAATGAACAATAGGCTTTTTTATGTCTTTGTCCTCTAAAAAAATATCTTTTTCTTGGTCTCTTAGAAAACAAAATAAAGCTCCCATCATTTCTCAAACTTATTTGGTTTATTAACAAGAATTGGCAAATTATCACATTTGCCACTACAGTGGGAGAATTATCATTGCTTTTGACCCTACTGATTTTTAAATATCTAATTCTACTTACACTGATCAATATATACATGTTTCTTGCCTCCTTGCTAATAATGCCAACACTTTTGATCTCATAATAGTTTATGCACACAACCTAGCCTCTCAAAGATTAAAGCTCTATAATGATATCATAGTTATGGCTAGATCAGTCCTTAAGCCTTTGTTAGTAGTTGGAGAATTTAATAATATCATTTTCCCTAATAAAAGCCCCCTTATTAATACATAAAAAATAGATGATTTTAGGAATTGTCGTTATTAAACTAGATTGGAATATCCCAAATATACTAGCAACCACTACACTTAAAGCAGCAAGTAAGTAGGTATCATTCAACAAAGGGAGAAACTATTGGAACTATGCCCATGTGCCAATTGTTATGTGATAGGTTGAACACCTTTATTTTGTCATTATTAACTTTGTTTAATAACATGGCAAATGCTTATATTATCATATTATGTTTATTGCTTTTATCCTAATATGATAAGTCCTTGATTAATTTTATACACTTGCTAATGAGAGTTAAGTCTTTAGGGTTTAATCTAAAAGTGTTCTTGATCATAGGATCATCAAATAAGGACTTTAATGATCTAGTTAGATCAATATGTATGTAATAGTATCTATTGGATGGATATTAGTAGATCTCATTTACTAAGTTACAGAAATAGATGATACATATGGAGATATAATCATTAAACTGACAAAATTGAGAATTCCCAATAGTTAATATTACATATGAACTGTCAAGTGGGATATTCTCATAAGGATTTAAATGTATATTTTTCCTTTGACCTGAGATCATCATAGTAATTAATAGGTCACTTATTATATTTTGATGTCAGACACCTAGTGTGCAAAAATGCTAGTTGAATAGTCATTGGATATAATTAAGTACCTATCTGATTAGTGGTGAGTCAAGATGGGATCCATCGACTGTAAGTAATGAGTTTGAGCTCTATGTTGTTATTAATCTTAATTATTGTTTCAAGACCTTGGCCAGGGTGATTGAATGAGTGAGGAAAAGAGTTTCTTAAGTCATTCACCAATCATTAATGATCGATATGTAACATAGTTCGCTATCTAATAAGGTTTGATAGTTAAACCATACCTTAGGATAATCCTGAGTTGTAATGATGGAAGGTAATAATACATTATCCTTAACCAATCTTTGTAAGGTTGTTACTTCACACTATCCGATCGTTGAGGAGTGTTGTTAGACGCCAATATTGATTAGTAATTAATTGGATTAATTACTACTGGATTAGTGAAGAACCTATGTGGTCACACACTTACGAGTATAATATTTCCTATTTATGATTATTTAATTTATTATGAGATAATTTATTAAATAATGTATATGACATATTATTATTTTTTACTAGCACATAAATATAATTAATATTGGAAACTCTCTTGTGTGAAATACATGAATAAAATAAAATAGTTTTACTTTATTTCTTTTTATAAATTTGAAAAAGAAATAACAAAAAACGCGAAGAGATGAGAAGATAGAGACTCTCTCATTTTTCTGTACATGTAAGAAACAAATACAAGTTAATTATTCATTTTAAAACATGGACATGATATATACTAAGAGAAGAGGATAAGGGACATACTCTTTCTTCATTTTGTACATTGAAATAATGAAAAAAAAAAGAAGAGAGTAAGTTATATGCTCTCTCTCATTTTTACGTTGAAATCAACAAGAGAAAAAGAAAAGGGAAATTTGTTTTCTCCATTCTTTAAGAAAGGGTTCTTCAAATTTAACCATAGTGTTGAAAGCGGGATGTATTTCTTGGTGTGGAGTGCATAGAGACTTGATATTTTTGAAGTTCATTATTGATTAATCCTCACAAATTCCAAGTATTTTTTTGCTTGTTCTTGCTATAAGTAAATTTATTAAATGCAATAAATAAATTTAGGATTGCAATTTTGTTTCCGCTGCGTATGTGATCCTTCATTACATTGATAAAGGAGTATATGGCCACATTCCATCCTTAACCCTACACCTTGTTTGGATGTCTTATTAATATGTATAGTTTTAGCCTATAATCCTCCCTTTTCCAACCCTTAACCCAAACCCCTTTATAGCCACTTAATAAAAGTCATTTTGATTCATGCGTTCATATGTTCATAGTGAGAGATATTTAGTATATGTGCAAGTTTATAATAGTTTATTCCTTAAGGAAAGAGTTTGAGAGTAAACGCTCAGACCTAAATACCTATAAGAATGAGCTAACATTGTGAGAAAATTTTCCAAAGCTTTAGGCCTAATTTTGATTGAGATTATCTTTAATTGTCTCCGTTCATATTTTTTGGTAAAATCGACTTTAATCTGTGTTGATGCCTAACTCTTTTTCATTCTAAGTTTTAAGGAGTAGGCATTATTTAATCTCATGAAAAGTTGATTGGTAAAAACTATGTAGCTACCTTGTTTAGTTAGTTTTTTAATTGTTAAAATCTCCCACGATCTTATCTTACCATGTTCAAACTCAATATTTTGTCTATTTTAGCAAGATAAGGTTGAAGATATTATTTGATTGGAAAAAGGATTAAGTATTAATCTAAAATTTAAATGGGGAGTAATCTCAACAATGATCAAGGGTAAATTAAGGAGATTCAAACTAGCAAAAAATTTTATTTTGTAGAATTGGATTAGATTATTGAAATTTGAAAAATAGTCTAACATGATCTTAGGCGTGGGCATAATTAGTAAACATTGTAACTTCTAGACTTCGTGTCTGCAAAAGAAAAACTTATTTAAAGTTATTAGAATACTTGTCTTGGCCAAATTTGAGTGAAAATTAATGAATTTATGATATGGGGAATCCAAAGAATCACAACAACAAGATTTCCATATAGGGTCATGTAGCTATAAATAAAGCCAAGGTGTGAAAGAGCAAGACATCCCATCTTCCAACCACATTTTTCAACTTCTTAAAGTTCTTTTATCTTCTCCTTTTTTAGTAGATATTAAAGTAGTTTTTATTCAATTTCTTATGGTGAAAATGGCTATTATTTCCTAAGTCTTTTATTCTTCGTCCAAGGACTTAGAAGTCCTTTTTGGAACCTTAAAGATTGGGAGAAATCAGGTCTTTTTATAGAAGTATTTTATTTATTCATAAATTGAATTGCTTTTTCATGCTTTGTTTTATGATTATTTTTTATTAATTTCTAAGGTGTGCAATTAGGTTATTAATTGAAATGATTTGCTAGATTGAATATTGAATACGTAAAAGTTCATTTTATTTAATTATTTGCAGCAACTAGGATTTTTAACTTGTTGTGTTAGAAATTATTACTCTTAATAAAAGCATTCAAATAGATTAAATATAAATGTTTATATTGTATTATCTCACTTTGATAGTTTTTTTTTCTTAAAGCTATTATTTAATTAAGTCTTGGATCATATCTAAGGTTGTAAAGCAATGACAGTTAATTGAATAACATGCTTTCGAATAACTAATCGTAGAAAAGACATATATTTAGTATCATATCGAATATATAATTAATAAAATAATTATATTTGTGTCAATGATTAATTGTAGTTCTAAAGGGTGGAATCAACTATAAACTAAGGTTTGTTTTTATTAAAACTTTCATTTTATTGTTATCTTTATTTTCTTTATTACAAAATTTCACAATTCATCCTCTTTTAATTATTTTCTTTCATAATGATTGGCCAACTAGAATTTCTCATATGATTTACTCCTGCCTCCTTATATTATGTTCATTGACTGGAGGAATTTAAAAATTGATTTAGGTTACAAAAGATAGTTCCACCAAATACAAAGTGACCCTCAATATAACTAATAATAGTTATCCTTGTCACCTTATATTCACGTTAATCATTACTTAAAGACTTATTTTGATTATTTGATTGCTTGTGTTATATACTTCCTACAATTTTTTATATAAATATTATCTTGTTTATTTTTATAGTCGTATTTATTGTCCTTCAAGGTTATTATCACGAGTATTATTTTAAGCTGAATGAATGATAATTTCGTTACTTAAAATTAATATATTAATGTCATATTCAATTGATAAATACTCATTATAATCAATTTAGATATAGATAATTAAAAACATAACTTAATTGTTTGCAAAAATAAAAATTTTAAAATAAGAGGGTATAAATTGAATAAACTAAGCCAAGTTACATAAAACTATTCAAGTTAAATTGAAAAAGTATTTAGAATATGAAAAATATCCAAAAGTTTAGAATTAAACTATACCAAACCAAACTGTATACACCCCTAAGTCTCAATCATATAAAATCTTTAACTGTAATTATTATATAAATTTTAGTTAAATCTCATTAAGTTATTCCATTCAATAATTCCTTCCAAGGGTATCCACACATAAACGTTTTGAATTGTCTAAGGTCCTGTTTGATTGGATGTTAATTAATGAAATAGAATGGAACAGAACGGAACGGTTTATAATCGAATAGAATATAATATAGGGAAAAGTTGTTTAGGGGGGATGGAAGCATTCATAATGTAATGTAATGAAATGTTGTTTAGAAGATGGATGAATGGAATGTAATGTATAATAAATGACTATTATACCCCTGATATTAAAATAGTTATTACAAGAGGTTTAACGCTATGATTTTAAAATAAAAATAATGTTCAATTAAAAAGTCACAGTTGTCACTTGTTCAAATCATAACCATGACAAACAATTTTTTTATATTTTCTATTTTAAAATAATAAATTTTAATAAAAGTTTTATTATTTTATTATTAATTATATACAATTTATTATTAATTATATAAAATATTATTATTAATTAGTTAATAAAATTTATTATATTATATGCGATTTATATTTTAAAATTATTTATTTATATTTTTATTTATAATAAGAAAACAGACTTTCATGCGAAAACAAAAATTTGGGACATAATCATCACCCTCATGAATAACCACCGTCATCGAACTGCACCTACCCTCACTGAAGAGAAAAGCAACAATCAGTAGGAAACTAGAACAATGAAGTTATATATGCATCTTTAGCTTCTTTGTTCAAAAAACCCAACAATGAAAGGAGTTTCAAGAGGTGTTACAGCGAGCTCAGAGAAGACAATAGGCGATGAATATAGATGGTAAAGAGGAGATAAGAGAGACAGAGGGAGGGAAAGAGCCACTGGGAGGTATATTATTGAGGGTATATTAGGTAGTATGTATTTATTAGTTTATGTTCCATCCTAAACCCCCCGAATCCGAGATTTCTTATTTTCACTATTTAGGATGGAATGGAATGTAACATGAAACCTTCCACTTCTATCCCATTCCGTTCCATTTCATTATGAAACCCTTAACTAAACGATAGAAGTGTGTTACGTCCCATTTCGTTCCATTACTAACTCTCCAACCAAACATAGCCTTAGAAAAACACAAAAGGACTAGCATTTTGTGCATGTTGGTGTACCAATATGAGTAGTGGAGGAGATTCACCTATAAGAGGGTTAGGTTATAGGTGTAAAGCATATAATGGTATTGATAACCAACCCAACCTCTGAGCCATGCACTTACCCCTTAACCAACTGCTTCATCATTTACAGACCAGTAAATGCACTAGTTAGGGGAGTCTTTAGTAAGGTTAACACAACATCTTGGCATAGAGATCTTCCCACCATCAAGCTAACATATTAAGCCCACATAAAGAGAGGCTGCATATGAGGAGCCTAAGCATCAAACAGAGGAGCTCACAGTTAAGATAAAGTTACAGGACATAGTTAATAAAAAGATAAAAGACCTTATAGTACTATTGGATCAAGGTGAGTAAGGGCTTAATAAATGCTTAATAGACCATATGTAGTGTATTTCCCTTGCAATTAGCAAATCATTCTATTAAGTATCTAGCAGGTATATTAGAGGAAGTACCTATTAAAATTGGTTAGTGTTTGATTCTTAATTAATGATTTTATTATTTTAGAGACGGAGGAGGATTCTCAAATCTCCATTATCCCTAGAAGACCCATCCTAGTTATAGTTAGAGTTTAATTTTCCTAATTTCGCTAAATATCCCTCTCTGAGAGATTCTTATTGCAACATTGGCATGACCGATCAATTAGTAAGGAAGGAGCTAGGTAAACATAATTCAAGTGATTAGTTTGAAGAATGTTTTGTGAATAATGACTCTTAAAGAAATGGAGTAAAGAGAAAACCCCAAAGGTAGAACTTAAACTTCTTCCTTCCATTGTCAAATATGAATCACTCATACCTAATTCCACTTATCTTGTGATTATAAATGTAAAACTAAATGAAGTTGAAATTGAAAATTGATGGAAGTTCTTAAACTACATTAAGATATTACAGGTATAATTAATGATATTAAAGGCTTCAACACATCTATTTGAATATATAGAATACTACCAGAAGATGATTAGAAGACCTTTATTAAGCACCAAAGAAGGTTGAATCCCAACATGAAAGAAGTTGTCGAGAAAGAGGTACTTAAACTACTTAATGCTAACATAATCTATCCTACCTCTTATAATAAATGTGTTAGCCCAATCTAAATGGTTCCTAGAAAAGGGGTACAACTGTAATAAAGAATGATAATAATGAATTGATACCCACTACAATAATAACGGGTTGGAGAATGTGTATAGACTATAGAAAGTTGAATAAAGCAACTTGAAAAAATCATTTTCCTTCTTTTCTTTAATCAAATACTTGAGAGCTTAGCAAAGCATTCTTATTTTCGTTACATAAATGATTTTTCTGGATTCTTCCAAATTTCTATTCATTCTAGTAACTAAGAAAAGATTATATTTTCATGTTCTTATGGTATTTTTGCTTAGAAGAGAATGCCTTTTTGTCTTTCTAATGCACCTTTTACCTTTTAATGTTATATGATGGAAATTTTTTTATTTTATTGAGAATGTTATGGAAGTGATCATGGATGATTTTTTCATATATAAAGCTAATTTTAATAAATGTTCAACTAATTTATCTAAATTATTGTAATGATATGAAGAAGTTAACTTAGTTTTAAATTGATGAAAATGTCATTTCATGGTAAAGGAAGGTATTATTCCAGGATCCCTAGTATTGAAACAAAGATTTGGGATTGATAGGGAAAAGGTCAAAGTCATTAAGAAGATGCTATTGTCACTATTATTAAAGGTATGAGGAATTTTTTAAGCCATACTAATTTCTACTAGCATTTTATAAAAGAATTCTATAAAACAACTATACCTTTAAAATTTAATATTTGTATCAAACTTTTAACTTAGATTCTAAAGTTTAACATAATTTTAAAAAATTATGATATTGTAAAAACTATTCAATTTGGATTTCAAATTAAACCTAAACTTTTAAAGGTCATACTATTGCCTCCATTGCCAAGATGTCATCCCAATTGGCAATGTTGATCACCACCACCCCTTTTAGGGATGAAACCAAACAAATTGCGTGTAAGTCTATCGGTGGGAAGGTTCCGAAGAACTAGCTTGCCCATAATATTACATATATATGCACTCCTTTTCACTACTACTTTATGTACTTCTGTTGATTTCTTGAAATAGATTTTCTTTTATGATTGATATTATATTGTTTACCATATTTCCTTACATCAAGATTTACTCAATGCATCGAAGAAGCTACTCAGGCTATATATATTCCAATTAGAACCGTCAATTTTTGGTATTAATTATTAGACTTTTTTTTTATAATGGTTCACATGATTCTTTTGATTAATAGAAAGATTCTTTCTAATTGTTGCACATATTAGTGACATATGTAAAGCCCTAACTAGAAAGTGAGTCTCTCTCAGTGAAAATTTTCGCTCCACTAAGAAAATCATATCTTTAAATATGAAGGACTTAAGAGAAAGAAACATAACTTTCATAAAAATAACTTTTGATCGATTGTTGTTTCTAAGAGCTATCATAAATCTAAGTATGTTTTCTCTTATAAATAATTAAATTATGAAAATCATATAGTTTTAAGATATTAGATAATATAATTTGATTTAGATAATTAATAATATCTTACTATGTTGTATTAAGGATTTATGACTTTTCATTAATGATTATTGTTTTCTCTTTTGATAAATAATTAAGGCATTTATTGGCTTTTAACGTCTCCTTAAATTATTGGAGCACTCTTCTCTATCAAAACTATTTTTTTTACCACATCTTAGCTATCAAAATACATACTAGAACACTTATTTTAAACTGTGTTTATCAGTGGAAGTTAGTTAAAATATGAAAAATAAGCATAAGATGAGATATAAATATGTTATATGCTATATTTGATACTAGACTGAAAATTTTAAAACCTTTTTGTACTTCATAGGCATGTTTTGCTTTCATCCCCCTCGTATAAAGGCTTGATTAAATTAAACACCTATGCATGATTATAGATAAACTTGGTCACTTTTTTAACTTTCTGCATAGTCTCATCAATAACAGAAAAATATCTAGGATCCCCTATATTCTCCAGTATTAGGTCAATTCAATGTAGAGCTCCCAAAAAGATATACTTATTCTGTAACCTTCTTCCTGCTGCTTTATATGTAAAATCATTGTCAGTAATGAACTGAACAATATTTTCTAGCCTTGCTTCATTCACAACTTCATCGAATATCTAAAATAAAGTATCAGTATTTCTAATAAGGATAGATGCATCAATAGACTTTAAAAACATTGAACCATTTATAAAATAAACCAAAAAATTAATAATAGGCTCTTGTCTCCTATTGTACAACTACCACACATAATTGAACATCCATAAGCAACCCAATTCACTCTTCTTTTTGCCAAATAACTTTTATTTTCAAAAACTGAGCAACTCAAAAGTTTACCTCTTAAGTCATCAATCGAAGGAGCTTTGTATACTAGACCGAAAGAAGCATAAGCATCCACCATAAGCTGATAATAGTAAGACTGGGAAGCATTGAATGATGAACCTGTATCATACTACCATTTAGCTACTGCCACATCTACATTGTGAGCTGCATCTCTTGATTGTGAGTCATTACGAATTGAAGGTTGGGCTCTAAGAGTTGTTCATAGTATAAAAGAACTAGTCAGATGCCTTCTTCTTTTCCTCACATAAGGTCCAGGTGTAACAATCACTTCTTCCTGGGCCTGGGATGGAACATTACCACTACCACCTTCAACATTTCTACAAACATCATGAAAACCAGCAAATGAACTTCCATTACCAATTTGATAATTCAGTCTCTCCCTTCTATCTTTCTCGTGTTGGTATTCTTCAAGCAAAGTTTTCATTTGTCACTTTACATCATGACTTACTTTTTTACAGGATTCTATATCTCCTTTTACCCCAGCTAAATGATTCTTTAATTAGATAATTCGTCCCCCTTTCAAATGTTTGTTACAAAACAAACACATTTTATG
>JANZXP010000004.1:8559892-8597006 GCA_027576715.1 Erythroxylum flavicans | reverse complement strand
TACCAATTCAATTAGTTATCAAACTATCCTATGGGTGATCAATTGACTAATCGAGATCTCTCTTCTAACTATTCAATTAACGTGATGATTGCTAATCTATAGGTCGCCAACTCTCGTTGTACAATCCTACACAAATTTCACCTCACTCACTCTCTTGATTTGTTGCAAGATGACAATTAAAAACAGCAATCAACAAAGACAATTGCATTCTATTCAATAAAATAAGAGTTCAACATAATAGTTTCAAAAGCAATCCCTAAAATAAAATCGGCCTAACAAGGTCTCCATAACATCATCTACATTCAAATAATCTATTTTTACAAAGAATAGAAGAGGTTAAAATGACAGAAAATTGAATAGAAAGTCTCCTTTTCTTTGCCAAAATCTGGAATTCTGGTGTTAATGTGCTATTTTGCCCAATCTTGATGATGATCCTTATCTTCAATCCTTCCTCAATGCTCCAAACATGTGTTCTTCACTCAAGGATGGTGTTTCTATAGGTGAGTGTCGTCTCTCCTTAAGATGGAGGCTTAATTCTCTTTTTATAGTCTAAAAATCCTAAGTTTAATGAAGCCTCACAGATTACCTCGAATTGTAATTCTCACGCTCGTGGAAACAATTTGTCACAGATGCATCTCTCATTTTCTTCTGTAATTCTCATGTTACGTGGGAATTTGCATGATTCCCACGAGCATGGGAATTTGTCACAGATGCACTCCTCATTTCTTCTCCTCTTTGCTTTTTAGTTCACCCTCTAAGTTGCTCCTTCCTTCTTCCTACATAAAAATAGTCAATTCTTGCCTTCAATTAACATCAAACACAAAAGAACAATAATGAAAATCAAACTTAACGAAAACATACAAAATAAATCCTAAACTAGAACAATAATCAACAATTATGCTAGAAAACACATGCCAATTACCTATAAAAACATATCCTAATGCACACCTATCATGCATATAACATAATCCGTTGTGTGAATGTTAAAGAGGAAAAAGTATTGAGGTTAAAAAGCCATGATTGTTATGTACTTTTGCAATGATTACTTCCTGTTAGAATATATGGGTATTTGTTGAAGGATGTGTCCGTAACTTTGGATCAATTGGGTGAGTTCTTAAGTAATTATATTATAAGATAATTCAAGTTGAAGAGCTTGAGAAAATAGAAAAAGACATAGCTTTGACTATGTATATAAGCTTGAGCTAGTATCCCACCATCATTTTTTGATGTTATGGTGCATTTGACAATTCATTTACCATATGAAGAAAAATTGGATCGGTTCAATTTCTGTGGATGTTCCCCATTAAAAGGTAATATTAATTTTTACTTTTAAAAAAAGTTATTAGTTAGTAACAATTGTTAATATTTTATATTTTGTTTAGGTTTTTATGCTCTTTTAAGCGTTATATACGTAATAGAGCTCGACCTGATGGGTTTATTACAGAGGCTTATATAGCGAATGAATGTTTGATATTTTGTTCGATGTACTTAAATGATTTCGAGACAAGGTTTAATAGACAAGAATGTAACTTTGATTTTGATCAAGATGGTGGCTTGTCAATTTTTTCCTAAAAAGTTAGGCCATTTCATGTCAGAAACTATGTGGAGTTAAAAAAAGATGAATTTGAAATTGTCTATTGGTATATTGTAAACAATTGCGAGGAAGTTGATATATATATAGAGTATGTATATTAATTTTCATTCAAATTTTCATATTTAAATTTTACAGATCAATTTATATTTCCTGATCTCTACTTTTTTAAATAAAGAACACAAAGATTCCATTCGAAGCAAAGGGACTGTTAATGTTGAAGAAGACATACCATTAAGTTCCTATCATGGTTTAGGACTCGAGTAAGTTATATCATGCTGGAATATTATGAACTTATGAAAATGTATATCTCAGATTAACTTCTAATTATATTTCATCCTACAGATGACACGATTACTTAACCGTAAAATGTAAGAGGTGACAACAACATTATATTCTATAACATATGAGCCTCATATGTATGGGGAAAAAATATACAGGTTGCATTGTTAATAGACTTAGATTTCACATACAAGGTCTAGATAGTCGAAATAGAAATCAAAATTGTGGGGTTGTTGTTGAGGGATGTCATGATGATGATTTTATTGACTTCTATGATGTCATATTTGATATAATATAGTTGCATTACTTCAAGGATAAAAAGGTTGTTATACTTAAGTGCAAATGGTTTAATCATGGTGACATAAAAGTTAAAGGAAAGATTACTAGCATCAATGTTAGTAAGACATGGTATAATAACGACCCTTTTTTCCTTACAAGTCAAGTGAAACAAGTTTTCTACCTCAATGATAGTATTGAGTAGCAATTGGAAGGTTGTTTAAAAGTTTCAACACCAAAATTTCTTCGATTTTTATGAAAGGGATAATGGTCTAATGAGTGAAGATGGTGATGAAGTATATCAAGAGATTGAATCGGAGTTATATAATGAACCATTCAAATAGAGTATTCAGATATATCATCATTCCATAGGAGAGATGTTGATGCCAATATAGTACAAATGGATGAAGTATAAGTAAATCTTATCGTATAAAGAGATTAAGACTATACTGAGGATGAATTATATGACAATGATTATACTTTGGCTGAATATAATAGTAATGAAGAGTCCAATCATAATATAATTAATGGTGATGATTTTCAAGATTTTGATTATAATGATTGAAGGTAATAAAAGTGTTGTTTATATTGTTTGAAATGTATTATTGATGTTTGAGTTATGTTAATGCATATTGTTGATATTTCATTTATGTTAATACGTATTAATGATGTTGAACTTATGTTAATGTGTATTATTGATGTTTTCTTGATATCTACATATAATAATAATGCTAAAATAAGAAAACATAAACTACATTTTTGACACAAACACCTCTATACCATTTGGCCTCATTTCATTTAATCAATACTAAAATAACTAGCAACAAACTACGTTGATGTTTAAGATATGTTTATGTGGATTGTTGATGTTTGACTTATGTTTATGCAAAATGTTGATGTTTGAGACATGTTTATGTGGATTGTTAATGTTTGACTTATAATTATGCAAAATGTTGATGTTTCGGTTATGTTAATGCAAAATGTTGGTGTTTGAGTTATGTTTATGAGAATGATGTTTTCTGAGTTACGTTTATGCAGAATGTTGCTATTTGAGATATGTTTATGAGGATTGTTAATGTTTGACTTATGTTTATGCGGAATGTTGATGTTTAGGTTATGTTTGCACAAATGTTGCTATTTGAGTAATATTTATGCGAATTGTTGATTTTTGAGTTATGTTTATACGTATTGTTGATGTTTGACTTATATTTATGCGTAATATTGATATTTGAGTTATAGATATCTAATATAATAACACCTGGTAGAAACAAAGGAAAGAAGGTTGCAACTATCAAAATTGTTCCTTCCTCATAACAACTAGATCAATCTAACCCTAGCCAATAACAATAATCGACTTCATCCACCAATGAAGCCAGTCAGCAATAACCTCCATCTGCCTCAACTAGTACTGGGGATCTTTAGTTTTGTTAATCTTTACTACCTATAATTAGACTTATGCTCAAATATATATTTACATTTTTAATGTATTTTTCTTATCCTTATTCTTTTGTTGTCAAGTTCAAATACAAGCATAAGAAAAAAGAGGTAGAGTTATCAATAAAGGTTTTCAGTTGTAACACAGGAATGTTGCAATGAACAACAAGCTGTCTATACATTTTGACACCTCTCAAGGTCATCCTGTTTACAAGATCCAATCAATAAAATTGTCAATGAGTTAGGGGTCACTGCCAGGACTAAATTGCCTTGCCTTCAGCTTGCTAAGTAGTTAAAGGAAGAGAACTTACTATAAAATGCTTTTGACAAAGTTTTCATAATTTTTAAATTTATTTAATTATATGTATTTTTTACTTATTTAAAGACTAATTTCACTTGTTGTTCAGTGATGAAGCTTAATATCGACGATATTGACGACCTTAAAGTTTCAACCTGTGTGACTTCACTATTGAAATAAAAGGCCAAGGATCATTGTTATTGACTACATAAATACTACAAATCTTTTCCTTCTGATGAGGAAGTAAGAAGACATATTCCCGAATGGATGCCTCTAAAAAATTAAAGCCAAATGTGTGATTACTGGGCCTCTGCCAACGTTAAGGTTTGACTTCTTTCTCTTCACATTTGTTTATATTAACCTTATTACATAATTTAATGATTATTTCATCTTTTCTTTATTTAGGAAAAGTATGAGAAAGTCAAGGTTAACAAAGGAAAAATGAAAACTCCTCACAACCAAGGTTTCAAATCATTTTTTGTCGTACAAAATGAACATGTAAGTTCTTTATGTAACATCCCCTATACGGAATCTACAACCACCCACGTACATGACAACCAATTTCCTATGCATACATTCATGGCATACTTTTCTAATGATATACTTATACATATTACAAAGTTTCACATCACTTAACATTATCATTTTAAAGTAGTATTACATCTTTATATTTACATGATAATCCAAAAAGAAAACATACAATTTCCTTTACTCTTTTACATGTACAATCATCTTAAACCAAAACATATTCTAAAGGTACTTTTTACTCCTAGCTATTGTCCTTGGTCCCCGCAGATGTTCCCTGTACTCACTCCTATAACCTGGACCTACATGGATTAACACCCGTGCTAAGCTTGAAAGCTTAGTGGGGAAGCACTTAGTTTAGATTACCACTCACAGCAGTCATCCTTCAAGCACACATATTTAGAAATATCGAAACTTATATACCATAAATTCACATTTATGAACCAAACATTGATATTGAACGCTTATTGATACAAATTGTTAATACAAATTCAAATGCTCATCAGTACCAATTATTTATATTTTCATGTTGTATTTCTTGTTTATAACTATTTACTTTACTTTCTGTGTTAGGCTTGTGTATTTCCGTGGGTGTGAATAAAGAGAGTTGTGGATATCTGAATGTATAAAAACTGTGGATACTCGAAAGTATCAAATTGTGGATACCCAAAGGCATCAAAATATGGAGATATTATAGTCTCAAAATGAAGACACCATTGGTTTCAAACTATGGTTTCAAACTACAGCCAATGTGTTGTATCTCTATAGGTATGTCTATCTATCCACTACTAAGACAATAAAGCAGACACTGTAACATTTCCTTTAACCATTTCCCAATTTCATAATTCATATATTGACAAGTCATATGGTATATATTTCAAGTCATAAAATCTATATATGTATTCATATATGTAAGTCATAACTTACCATTATTAGAAGGGTTTCAAAATCAAACTTGTATAATCATACTATACACATATGAGCGATAAATATGCATATATATCATTTATGTACATGTAAGTTATCTTTGGAATGCATTATGCTCAATCTTAAATTCCAAAGTTCAATCACCCGATTCACATATAGTAGGTCCTATTTTATTTATTTCTAGGTGTTTGAAAAGTTTTGTACACATTCAAAAATTTTCAGAAATGATTCGGTAAAAATCACAAATTAAAATAAACTCAAAATAGTGCAATTTCCTCCCCATCGTGTCCCCTGCCTAGAATTCATACCTCCACTTGTTCCTAAATATTCATAAGAAAAAGTTCGAATTAGGGTTTTAGATCTTCTGGATATTTGTTTCCCCATGTCTCTAGTTTCCAAATCACTAAAAATCAAGCCATTTAGACCTCTAAAACATGAGATATAGACAAAACATCACAAGCTACTCCAAAATAGGGGCAACATTAGGTCACCATTTTTTTTATCTCAATTTCCAATTTCATAAAGCCAGAATTAAGTCAACGTCTATTCTAGAGATTTCTATTTCTATATCTTATTTTTCATATTCAACTGAAATAACCCAATTTAGAGGTATTTTGATTTAGTTATGACCCAAACAATATGACTAGTTTAACAAACCCTAGACAAAATTCCACTACACGATACTCTCTTGTCACATTCAACCAATTTAATACAAGATAACATCAAAATAACACCAAAGAGTCATCCCAGCAACCGTTCCACATTCAAATGAATTTTTTTATCCATTCAAATATACATACAAAGAGAAATTAGACTAAGTGTAGTTCCTAACCTTAAAATTGGCAAAGTAGTTATTCTAATGGCTTTCCTTCCCTTCCTCTTTGGCTTTGCTTGACTCACCAACTAGAAACATTAAAAATACACATCTCAATCCCACTTACAACTTTATAAATTTAGTTCTTCATAATCAAATCAAGAAAATGTAAATGTGAAGAAAAAATTCCTAGCTTTTACCTTGATTTCCACTTCAGATTGACTTGATTTCTTATATGAAAAATGATGGGATGAAGAAGGTGAAATGGAGAGGAGAAAAGTCTAAAGTTAAAACCCTCAAAGTATCGTCCATCTCCCCTCTCTATATGCCCATTTATGCTCTTTCAAGACTCAAACACATGCTTAATTCCTATTGGCTACAAATGCTTTATTATTATTAGTCACACATGCCTTAATCCAATTGGTTCATATGTTAACTTTAGAAAATTTGCATATTGGTCCTTCTTCTTCCTTTAATTCCCATATTGGCCTATAATCTTATCAATTAATTTCATTCCCCTATGTCTTAATTTTTAATGTAATAAATTTCATGCTATTTGGATAATTATTCCGGTAGTTATACCTAAAACACTATATGTTGTTCAAAAATAGGGACAACAGCCAGAACTTAATTTCAAGCTAGAATTAAAAAATCTTAAAGAGCAAAATCAAATTTCGGTTCCTTAATAAAATTTTTAGACCTATGTCTCTAGTTTAATCTCCAATTAGAATTATCCAATTTAGAGGTCTACAGGCTAAGATATAGCCAAATTATAAAAGTTTGTTCAGTAGAACTTATCCATCCAGCGAGGTACACATCCCAAATTAACTACTTCATTCTTATCATGCAAGAGCAATGCAAAAAAAAAACCAATTTAACCAACAACATCCCATTTGCTTATGGATTACTTCTTTTATCAATTCCCCTCACATTACGGTCATAAATCCAAACAAATATATCAAAAATTCCCATACATATTTCACGTCTAAGTATGTATGCCCATGCTAAAACGAACAAATTACCCATTTATCCATGTCTTTTACATTAAGTACCATTATGTCTATTACTCCACTTAGATGTGCTTAATTCATTATGTCCACTTTTTAATACACCCTAGACATGCTATAATACTTCTAGGGTATATGTTGGCGCCTTACACTTTGTGAAGTAAATCACACGTTAATATAGAAATTACTTATAATAGATGAAATACACAAGAAAGGGGGGTTGAATTGTGTATTCTTTTCGCGAATACAAATTCTTTGTATTTCTGATAAGAACTTCTTTGACTTGTTAAAAGAATATCACTAACGAAAACTATTATAAGGTAAATCGTAAATAACTTTTATATACTTGTTTAAGAACAAAATAGAATAAGATAAGAAATAGAGAGTAGACACAACGATTTTATAGTGGTTCACCCCAAACCGTGGGCAATGTCCAGTCCTCAGATACCTTCTGAGTATTCACTATACTTCAACAAATGTACAAGTATTCTTTCTTTCTTCT
Organism: Erythroxylum flavicans; assembly: GCA_027576715.1. NCBI lineage: Eukaryota > Viridiplantae > Streptophyta > Magnoliopsida > Malpighiales > Erythroxylaceae > Erythroxylum > Erythroxylum flavicans. Next base: position 8,589,350 of record JANZXP010000004.1, on the reverse strand, counting down.
TGAGCCTCTTCAGGTCTCCTACATCAAGTATTCTTTTCAGCAATCTTAGCCTTTTTAGGCTCTCAGCCTTTTCTTTCCCTCTCTAGAAAGATATCGTGAGTTATTGTTATAGTAGTTTAGCTCTATAGTATTTTTACGTATACACTTGAAAGCTCAAAAGTTTGTAGAATCAAAGATCTCTAAAAAAAGTTATTTAGTCTTCGACTGCGACCAGTATTTATAGTCTAAGTCTCTAACCACTTCTTTGAATCTTGATAACCGCTTCTTGATTCTTGATAACCGCTGCTTAGTTGAGTTCTGTAACTAACTCCAACTAACTAACCGCTCGACGTACTTGCATATCTTCTGCTTTGTATCGTCTGTGTTTTCTTCTGTCTTTTGTTTCTTCTATGTTTCGACTTCTTCTGTGTTTCACTTCCTCTGTGTTTCACTTCTTCTGTGTTTTGCTTCGTCTGTGATTTTCTTCTTCTGTATTTTGTTTCTTCTGTGTTTTGACTTCTTCTGTGTTTCACTTCTTCAGTGCTTCGACTTCTTCTATGTTTCACTTCCTCTGTGTTTCACTTCCTCTGAGTTTGGCTTCGTCTGTGTTTTTCTTCTTCTGTCTTTTGTTTCTTCTGTGTTTCGACTTCTTTTATGTTTTGCTTCATCTATGTTTTGCTTCTTTTGTGTTTCACTTCCTCTGTGTTTCACTTCTTCTGTGTTTTTCTTCTTCTGTACACTTAACAAACTCATCACTAGTTTATTTATTTCTAACATTATTATTATTTGATTATCATCAAAATTAATTATCGTAAAGTTCTCCTGACTTAACATAAGTTATCCCAAAAACTCAAAGATTTAGGAAGTTTCACCATCATATGATCAATTAGAAATTATATGTTCACGATGAATTATACGATCTAGGTGCAAGTATAAATTTAATGTTGTTATCTATCTTTCAAATTTTGGGTTTAGGTAAAGCAAGACTCACTATAATGACACGTCATTTAGCTAATCACTATTTCAAACACCTTAGAGGATTACTTGAAGATATGCTCATCACGTTAGAAAATTTTATCTCTCCTATAAATTTTAGATTTCTTTACATGAAGGATGATAAAGAGATACTTATCATACTTAGAAGACCATTCTCGACAAAAGCAAGATCATTGATTAATGTTCAAAAAGATGAAATATACCTTCAATTACAAAAAGAATAGGTAATTTTTAATGTCTTTAATGTTATAAAGTACACAATGCAAGTCATTTTTTTCCTTCAAATTAATAAGATAGAGCGATAATGATTAGACATATAGGTATATCGGACCCTTTGGAGGCTAGCGTACTACAAGATTAGTCTTTTATTATATAGGGTAAGGAAGTGATAAAGTATTTATTGTGGAAAGACTCCTTTAACCAAATTGAAGGAAATACTTTAAACCTTATAAGAAAGAACGTTACATCCCATTCCACCAGTTGAACATCCATTTATTCTTTAATTAAAACCATTAGTTATGCATATGTTAGGAAGTTATCAACCTTATAGGTAATTAACTCCTCACCACTCTCTATTGGAAAAGAATAAGTTATTAAGAGTGATAAGAGGTGAAAAGTTTGCAATTAAGTGGTCTTTGACAAATATTAAATGAATTAGGTCATATATATGCGTGCATTAAATTTTACTGGAAGATAATAATAGACCATCAGTTGAAGTATAATAACGACTTATTCTAGCTATGAAAGAGGAAATGAGAAAAGAAGTGTTTGATGCATGGGTTAGTTACCTAATCTCAAATAGCACGTAAGTGATAGTTGTCATTTGCATTGTGTTTTAGGGTTTAATTTGTTATGTATTTAGAATAAATTTGAGTGTTAAGTGTGTATTTATGGTTTGATTGTGTTGGTTTATGTGTTTAAGTGTTTTTATGGGTTAGTATGAGTCTTTGAGCTTAATTGTTATATTTTTTAGGTACCTTGATATGTTTGTTAGTGTTTCAGAGTAGACGGCGAAGAACGGAGAAGTTGCGAAGAGTTTCGGGCCAAAAACATAAGCCACGATCAAGACAGAGAGGGATGACCCAGGGCAGCCAGGCCACGATCGTGCATTTTAGGCACGGTCATGACAGAGAGCTTGGATCCAGGCCACGATCGTGTACTCTGGGCCACAATCATGATAGAAAGGTTTAGGTGCTGGTCATGATCATAGCAGGCAGGGCCACTATCATGGCCTGCCCTACGATTATGACTTGCGTCAGGCTAAAGTAAAAACTCAAAATTTGCAAGATTTTTCATACCGTTTTGACCCCAACTTAAACCTAAGGTGTCCAAAGTATAAATACATCATAAAGGGACAAAACTAGGAGCTTGGAGAGTCTGAATAGAGAGCTTTCACGTCAGCCACATCTTGGAAAAATCTATAGATGTTTGAGAGATTGAGGAAGGAGATGAAGGAAGAGAGACAAGTAGATGAAGCTTGACGCGACATACTTCCTGGAACAAGTGGTTTCCCACTGTCGCTGCCTCCACGATCCGTTTCGACAGTAGTTTCTATTTTTATTTCAATTTTTTTATGTATAAAATTGGGATAATTATTGAAATTGTTATTGTTGAGTGTTGATTATTGTCTATACTCACCTCATTGGTTGTGTTTTCTTTTGATTTAATTGTGATTCAATTCCTATTTGTAATAATTCGGCAATAAACTGAGACGGTGTGCCGAGTGAAAATAATCAATTTGGGCTAACGAGAGTTAGGTGAATTGATAGGTAAAGGATTAGATCAAACCGATAAAGTCGTGTAACGAGAGATTGAGCATAGATTCCCAGTAGGTTAATAGACAACTTAGAACTAATTTAGGTTTTGAGTCAATTGCGAATCGAGAGATCATGATTCCATAATTTAAATTAGGGATCATCAATTAGGGTTAAAAATTATAACTCGAGAGAGAGTAATTCACCCTAGGACCGTCTACACCCATTAAGTCGAGAATTGCATAATTGATTAGATTTTCGTTAATTTCGGATTGAATCCCTTTTCTCTCACTTGATAGTTTCCAGGTTAGTTTTGGGATTGGTTTGTGTGGTTTGTTATCGTATTTAGATTTCTTCAACTCAATTCTTGAAATTAGTTGTTTGATTGATTTATCTTTTGCATTATTTTATTTCTTTTGAATTATTGTAGTTTAGTTCGACCTTAGATTTTAGGACTAGATTAGGGTTCCTCGTGGGATTGATATCTTAGGTACTACGCAAACGACCCATGCGCTTACAAAATTTACCAAGGTTATAAATATTAAAACTTAGCATGTATAACCTTGCGAACAAGTTTTGACATCGTTATCGGGGAGGCGATTAGTTCAATTCTTTAGTCTAAGGTCTTTTGGTTTTTTAAAATTAAAAAAATATATTTGGAGTGTAAAGTAAAGACATATTAAGACATCTTAGATTGAAAATAAGACTTCTGAAGAGTTGAATGCTAAGAAGAGATAAAAAGAATGATCATGGAGGATGTATATTATAGGGAGCAAAGGACTGCTGCAGAATTCAATGAGCCCTAATTTGGTTGGGAAAATTATCATCCTTATATGAATCCATACACTTCGGGGTGGCAGAACCACCTTGAATTTTATTGGTCCAACAATGTAAGGAATCATTTAGGACATCAAGACCTAGTTGAATTTCAATATGATGAATCCAGTTCATAGGATTCCAAACTGGACAAAATCATGGATAAGCTCATATATATGTAAGAGAACCAGAAGAGATTGGAAAAGAAGTTTGAACAAGTAACAGAAGATCATGCATCTTCTATTCACAATCTAGAGGTTTAAATAGGTCAGCTTTCTAGGAAATTTTGTAAGAAAAGTGTAGAAAATTGTCTGCGTAGCATGAAAGTAAATGCAATAGAGCCATGTCAGGCTATCACACTTAGGAATGGGGTAGAGCTAAAAGAACCAGTGAGAAATCAAGCTAATCCCGACCTTATAGAAGACCAAGAACTTAAGGAAAATAATGAAGGAAAGGATGGAAACCCCTTATACTATCTGCCAGATCTTAGTACACCATGTTTGAACATCGAAAAATCTAGGATAAATGTCCATGCAAAGAACCCTACCCTTTGGATTGATGATGATGAAGAGACATTCAACATGAATAATGAATTTAAGAATCCAAAGGTTAGTAGCTCTTTCAGGATAATTGATGTGTTCGAATCTTCTAAAGAACAAGAGGACGAAGAACAGATGATGACAATAGACATCGAGTTTGAGGAAAGTATAGAAGTCTCTGTTCGGGAAGCAGAGGAAGTTGAGGAAACGAAGGTGATTAAGGAAGAAGCAGAGGAAGCAGACACAACTAAATGATGTCTCTCAATCTAAAACTTCTTGGATTTAACTCTAGTTCTTTTATTGCTCACACCTTGCCTAAATTCTCATGTTCATCCTCGAATTTCTTATTTGAAATAACATTTAACAAGTTAACATAAATATCAAATTGAAAAGAAAATAAATAAATGAAAGTAAAGCATTATCTCACTCTTTCTAGATGCATAAATCCTTATTTCATATGCTTATTCACTATATCCTTCTCCGTAACATTTATTAAAAGAATAACATACTACACAATTATTACATAATACATCATAAATAAATGCAAAATATAGAAGTTTCAATTATCAGACATAATCTTTTATATATATATAGAGTAGATGTTCACTAATTTTCTTCAATAAATATACCTACAAATGCCAATATCTGACCTTGAATAATATGCCTCCAACAGCAGAAAGATACATGTCCTATTTTGACTTTAACTCATTTACCCCAAGCAATAACTAGTATATAACTCAATATGGTGCCGATTAATAAACCCTGAATAACCTTCTTTAACCTATAGAGTTCATACAAATGTAAATTAAAGTCCTCATAACACCTCAATGCTTATCAAAACCAAAATTTAGAATCACAAAAAGTCAATCATACATACAAGGCACAGACTTTATGAAATGTAATAACTAACAATACCCAAAACTATATTGGTGTTTTCAAAACACATTAAATCACACATATATGTAGTTGTAACTACATAAATCACGCAATCCACACACAGTTAATATGAATGAAAGCCCCTAATTATATTAATTTTTTTAAACTCCCAATTCACTATGACCTTAATTTAGGGTTTATGAATTTCTTCTCAAAATCTAGAGACTAAAATATGTAATTAATTAATCATGACAAAAACAATCAAAACACAAATAATAAAAGAAATTGACTTAGAAACCTCTAATTGACATATACCACATTTTAACAGTAGGAAAAGTACCTTAATCTCTTTTTCTTTATTGTAATTTGTTAAAACACTACCAAAGTCTTATGAGTTTTATTTAAATCTATTGGACTTGCTTTTCTTCCTCCTCTAATTTATCTCCCTCACCTTCCTTACTACCGTTTCCTTATTCCTTTATTTTATTTTGCATAAAAATTAATAAAAAATCAAAATTTATTTTTAAAAAATAGAGCATAATAGTTAACTAGTATCAAACATCGATCAACTAATGTCATCTTCTCGACCTTATAATTACACAAAATGTTTTTGTTGGTCAATTTTATTTAGACAGTGAATAGCCTAAATAATTATGTAGATGATTTTTTTGGAAAGTAATAAATGCAAATTTTATTAAAAGGATTAATTCATCTTTTTCATTATAAAAATCTTCCATTACATTTTGCATTAATTAAAGAAAGCAAAAAGGTTATACTAATTTATATAAGTTTACAAAAAGTTTTAGCAATGGGTCATTCCAAACTTGAGTTATAAGTGTCCATTTCCTTTAACCACGAGTGGCTCAAAAAATAAAAAACCGGATTAGGCTTGGGCATGCCTTGAAAAAAATGATTGATAAAAATCATTTGGTGAAAAAGAATACAGTCTTGAATGCAAGCCTATTAGTGTCATTCATGTTTGGATGAAAAATTTTAATTGTAACATATATAGTCTTAAATATGGGTTTGTTTTAACCCATGTTCATATCTATATAGAAAATTTATTAAACAGGTCTCGAACTTGATCGTATTCATGTTTGGAAGAAAATTTTAAATTACAAAGCTAAAAATGATCTCAAACATAAGTTGCATGAAATTTGTCGATATATATTATCGTAATATTATAATCCAAATATTGATGTCTGTTGATCTTTTTGCTAACATTTTTACTTGAATTTATATATTTTGTTGAAGAGCACAACGCCATGTATAATTACTTGCTGATCTTCATTATAGTCAAAATTGTCAATATTTTGAATTATTTCCTTTATGTTTAAAAAATAATTATGTAAATCATACCAAATTATACAACAAATTGATTAAATTAATACATTATTATTAATAAATAGAAATACATTCATCATCAAACGTTTCTTTGAATAAACTTTCAAGACAATTAATGGCATCCTCTATATTCACATTCTCTATACCTTTCACAGCATAATAAATAAAATATAAGATCATATAATCGATACAACAACAATACTCAGTGAAAGTCTTGCTTAAATGCGGGGTTTGGGGAGGTCCAATAATATGTAGTCTTGTCCTATATAGTAGAGAAGTTGTTTCCAATAAGATCATATGATAGATAATTATTAAAATTATAAAAAAATAAAAGTCTAACATACCATATCCTATAAATTATAGATTTTACCTTGAATATATTTAATACATAACTAACCTCTAACACATATGAAGACTTTTAAAGTTTTTGGATAAAATTGACCATAATAAGGACTCACTATCCAATTACTAATAATAAAAGTAGATTCAGAAGAAACTATAAATACTGAGATAACTAAAAATTTGATGCAATTATTTGCATAACTGGATATTAAGCATAAATCAACTTCCACCACATTAATATATCAAAATGATCCTTAAGTTATTACATAAATATCAGCCTTTAAATAGTTGTTTAACCTTATTCTACTATATGAAATCCTAACCATTTTTTTCCTTTATGAATTCTTGTAAACCAAACCCAAAGTGATAACTTTCTTGTTTAAATAGGATGTATTAACATAAGCTTGGTATTGATACTATACAATTGTGATTCAATTTTTTTATCCATTTTTGATTGGTAATCATCAAACAAGTCATATCATAATTGTTTGGTGATATCAACATGTACTGAAATTAATCACCATACAGCAATAACAATAACCCAGTGAAAGTCCTGTCGATACGTGGGGTTTAGAGGAGGTCCATTAATACGTAACTTTACCACTAACTGATAAAGAGGATGTTTCCAAAATTTAATCTCCATACAATCGTTTAAAAAAATAATATTCAATTGTCATAAACTTGTACCTTAGATCTAAAATCGTAGTAACTGCCAGGTATTACCAATCTCTTCCAATAAATGTCATATTTTATCATCATCTTCTCTATTACTATTTGAATCATATTATTAGAAAAAAATGATCCATTCAAGTATTGTTAATTTTATTTCAGACATGTTAGCAAAATAAATACAAGAATTTAGATACTTTTTATACTAAAAAACCAATAACAATGTTAAGTGTTAGTTTATACCCTTGTAGCCAATCGGTTGGTTGCATTTTGGTGTATGACATTATTTTTTTAATTAATAAAAGGCATTCTTTTATGTATTAAATTAATTACATTTGATGTTTTAATACTAAAGGTAAAATTCTTGAAATAATTACTGTGTAATTGAAATTATGATGAGATCATTTATGAGATTCAATTTACAATTATGTATTATTCCTAAATATTCCTAGTTACAGTTTTATCAAGACAGAATATTAATAAAATGGTAAGACTAGTATACATTATGCTTATTTTTTATGAAGAAATTAATTGGTCTCATAAATTAAAGTATGAAGATATTTAAACTAATGTGTGGGTGCTTATTAGAGAATAAATTCAATAAACTGACCTAACTATGAGGATCTCAAATGGAATATTACTTATGTATTTATGGATTTCCTTATAATGATGGTTGTATAATTGATCCTTAAACTTAAGATTATTAAGATATCTTATGTGGGATTTGCTGCCTTTTGATGCTACTTATAAATTGTCCTAGGATAATTCAGTAGTACTTAGATACAATGTACTATATAGAAATAGTTGAGTAAGTCAATAAAAGATTCGTCACTCCAAATTAAAGTAATTTACTGTTCTTGATTAGTAGTGGTTTATGGAATTCTCTAGCTATATTAAATTGACATTTGAAAAAGTATTTTCAAATATCAATTATAAATCAATTACTAATTAGAAAGAACAAACATGATTAGATACAAAAGAGGAGGCACTATATTGATACTTTGTTCAATTGAAATATTGGATGACGAAAGGATTAAATTATACATCATAACTATGCATAGACATTTTAAGTCAAACTACTTTGACATTCCTGATATTTAAGTAGTCATGACATGTTGTTGGACGTCAAATCTTGATATATGATTATAAATTGTTTAATTGGAGAATTAAATATAAATTAAAAGGAGTTTAATTTATATGATTCTAATTATGAATTATAATTATAATTTATTGCCAATATATTAGGAACCTAATAGATCACACATATAAAACAGTTTAAAATAGAAAAATCAATTTCAATTAAATTGGATTTAATTATAAAGTTAGAGAAACTTTAGGGATCAAATATGAAGTATTTGGTTTTATTAAAATTAAATTAATTATAAATAGAGTTAGAATTTAATTATAATTGATGTATTTAATTTTAATAAATTTGATTTAATTATAAAATTTGAGAAACTTTATGGATCAAATGTGAGATATTTGATTTTATTAAAATTAAATTAATTATAATTAGAGTTTGACTTTAATTATAATTGATGTATTTAATTTTAATAAAAATTAAAAAGCTTGATGCTTTACCTATAAATGGGGAAATAGCATAAGGGAGCTAACTCTCCTGTTTTTCTTCTCGAGAGTTGAGAAATTGTTTTGTAGATATTATTAGAGGCTGAACACGTGATCAGCTTGTGGTTGACACATCGAAAAACTTTCGAAAGGATTTTAACAAAAAAATCGAATCAAATACGATTTTATATTTTATGATTCAATTTAATTATTCAAGGTATTCAATTATCGGGATCCGATTAGAAATCATAAAAATTTTATTTTTCTACTGTGCCCTTGATTCGATCGTCGTTGGTTTCTAATTAAGTACCTCCAACTTCGCACTAGGTTCTTTGTCAACTCCTATTGCTTACTAACATGCTTCCACAAAATCTAAAGCTCTTCTAAAAAGTCCAATAACAAAGGTATGATATTCATGTATTAGTACTCGATCAAGGTAAATAAAATAAATTTTGTATATGAACAGCAAATTCTATGAAACTGATTGGTGTATCAAACCTGTAAAGCACAATATTTCAAACAAGGATTAATATTGAGAAAACATATTCGAGTAACAATCAAGCATTCCTTTAATCTAAACTTGCCTTGGCAATGCTAACATGGTTGAAAAATACCAATTGAACTTCAGAAATATCAGTCTATTCTTGTAATACAATGGCAAATAACCCAAAATCAATCTAAACACAATGAGATCGCTAACATTCAAAGAAAAACCTAACTTAAAGCTAGCTGTTTTGGTTCTTGTTTGTAGAGCTCTCCACCTCTTCTCATTCAATTAAAAGACAGTGGCTAGCGGCAAGCAATAAATGAAAAGTGGCGGCGAGCAATGAGAGGCAAGTGGCAAGTTTGGGACTATGGAGGTTTTTGTTTTTTCTGAGACTTATCCAAAAATATTAATTTCAATCTTACTATGTTTGACATATAGAAGAAAACAAGGTCATTTAATTTAATTTAATAAAATAGTATGGTTTTGGTCAAACCAATTGAATCATTTTGAATTAAATCATACTGTGAAGTCCGAATTTAAAGTCTCAATCTGTTTCAAAGCTTAACCAATTCAGACTATTTTGGTTAATTTTGAACTGAACCCGACTAAAGTGTCATGCTTATTTACAAATTTATTTATAAATTAATCAGGATTTTAATGCGGAGAGTACTTGAGGGCTGTTTCCAAATTGTGTAACTTGTTTCGTAGGTGGGTTGGGTCCTCAAGTAAGTCTGTTTTTCTTTGCATCACTTAAATGGTAATCTTTTCCGTGCTATTAATGGCTGATTATCAATATTTTCCAAATTTCTCTTCCATTTTCTTTGTCGCCCTCTTGCATGTCGGCTTTGGGTTTTCCAGTACTGAAGTTCTGCGAATCTTTTCCAGGGAAGAAAAGAAGACATGATTTAGAAAAATGCTTTCTCCAGCTCAGCAGATGCTCCAAAAGAAAGAGATCGTCCCTACGATACATTTTATTATCAAGAACACAAAACATACGATAACAAAATGAGTAGAATAAGTTTGGTACATATGTTAGCAATTTGTCTTTCAATTTCTCTCAACAATGGTAGTAACTATCAAATTATGCGGAAGATGTTATTAATTAGTTGTTCTATTAAAGCTCGTGACAGCAATACTAGGAATGTTAAATATTAATACGAAACTACAGTTACTCGAGAGTATCTGCTGATCACTTACTGATTGTTTGTCATACTGTGCATCATAACAAATTAATAAGCTGGCAACAACTATTCTCTACGTACAGACATCACAAACAGATGTGTATCTATCCAATAATCATCAAAAGAATGTTGTGAATGAAATGACACGCACATCCCAAAATTTTATTCCCTTTCAGCTTATATTCTTAAATGGAAAAGACCATTAAAAAAAAACTTGTGCAGCTCACCACCCTGAGTGGCATCTATAAATAGACCTCAATCGGTGTCAAGTTCATCATACCAAAACTTCTACACAGCTCTCAGCAAGTTCATACACTAATACCGCCAACGCAATTTTACCCTTCTTAACTATGGATATTGTGAAAAGGTTGGTTGCTGAAAGGCCAGTGGTAATCTTTAGCAAGAGCACTTGTTGCATGAGTCATTCCATTAGGGCACTGATATGTAGCTTTGGAGCTAATCCTACAGTTTATGAGCTGGACCAGATTCCAAATGGACAACAAGTCGAGAAAGCACTACGGCAATTGGGGTGTCAGCCAAGCGTACCGGCGGTGTTCATCGGAGAAGAGTTTGTTGGTGGTGATCAGCAGGTGATGAGCCTGCAGGTCAAGAACCAGCTAGGCACAATGCTGAAGAATGCTGGAGCAATTTGGATTTGAATTAAACAGCATATCTCAATAAGGTCCTTTTACCTTTTTTCCTGGTGTAATATGAAGTTCTAGAACAAGTAGTCTATAGGCCGTACTTTATATTCTATCGAACGTGAAAACTACTGTTTTGGTTTATCCTTCCTGATACAAACTTGGAGATTATTCTTCATGCTAGGTTTGTATCTATAATAACTAAATTACTAGAGCACTTGGCTACATGTGTAGTATCTGCATTTAATAAAAACATATTTTAGCTACTGCAGATGGTGATTCTAAATAGCCTCAGAAATTGATTCATCCTTCGTTTTCTTCTTCCTTCTACTACTAACTACTATTGAATGGCGATGATGGATCAATCTAAATGAATGATACTAAAGCCTCCAACTCCTCATTAATTTTTTTTATGATCAGCAGTGGCAGTAATTGTACGTAACTACATGTAAGTATGTATGCAAATTTCGGGTACGTACTTGCGATTCTGAAGATATCCTTTAACGGTGTGCTATTAATTCGATCACTTGTCAGTTTTACGCATCCTGGCATAGACAGGCCACTAAACAACTAGGTCTGGATGCCTAAAATGTAAGCTGAGCTCTTTTCAATTGGTGTTGACAATTGACATTGACAGGCATCTCCACCAGTATAAAATAACACAATCATCACGTGTTAACGGCAGATTCGTTAGTTCATTGACACATTTTCTTCCCATTGTACGTTAATTCCACCCCACGTAACGCTTCAAAGTTATTAAGGCCATATTAGCTCCGAAAAAGCAATTGTTTTCTTCTAAGTACTTCTATTCTTTTCAAGAATCATAAATTTTTATCTGTAAAACAAGAAAAAACCCTTCTCCTTACAACCTATCTTAATCAAGGACATCCAAATTAATGATACTGACTCGTGAACCATTTAATAATGAGTGTCGCTCATTATATTTACATTAAAAGTTTTAATTTGTACAAACTATATTTTATATATTGATATGTCACAATTAGTAGTATTCAAACCTCCCGTGAATTAAGTTGATCCAACTCATTTTATTTGCAAGAGTGTTATAATAAAACACAATATATGTAGCAATACTTTATCTTAAATAATTTAATTAAATAATTTTTAGAACATAAAATAAACTAAAGTTTTATCAAAATCTAACAAATAGTGTCTCTCCATATAATGCAAGCCATTTTTTTCCATCAAAAAAGAGATTAGAAAAACAGAAGAAAAAAAACAAGAATTGCACATAAAGAAAGAAGAAGGACCAGAGGAGCACGTGAATAAGCAAAAGAAGAAACAACAGCTCAGGCCCTACGGATTCCCATACGATCCCATTTCCTTATCTTAAGCAACCCCAACACCTATTCCTGGATACCGTTCTTGTACTTGAGATTAGCTATATCCTTTGTTTCTTCCTGTGTTCATATCCTGTTTGTACCTGATGACTTGACTTCATATAGAGGAATTTTTGTCTTTGATTTGCATATCTTACTGTGATCACGATAGGCAACTGACACTTGAAGAGCTCAAGGATTTTTCTTTCAGGGCTTGTACTTTGGAAAGGAATAAGATCGAACTAGATCGCTTTGAGGGGAAAAGTCTAAAGAAAGTCATGTCTAAATCATATTCTGTGATGCCACGAACCGCTAAGTCCGCTAGACGACAAATCAACATGTTCATAACCATCCTCGCCTGTATGTCATTATCTCTTTGAGTCTGTGTCCCGCGTGCAAAATATATGGAAAGAATATTATACGGTTTGGTATTGATAGACTTTCATATTTTCATTGATAAGGACGGCAATATATATAAACTTCTTAGTGTATTCAGCACCTAAAAAACGCTAACTTCTTATTATTGAACATTTAGATTGCTGAACATTTAAAATTAAAGATATAGATTAACCATATATAAATCACAATCTAATTAAAGATACAATTCATATAATATTACTATGCCTCCTCAATATTAATTGCGAAAAGAAAGTCAGATCTTAATTAATTTTAAAAAACTGAAACTAAAAACAAGATAAGACTTTGTAAGTGCTTCCACTAACTCATCAATAGAAGAGACATAAACCATATGAAGAGCATCAAATTGAACATGATCTTGAATGAAGTGAAAGTTAATGTACATGTTTCATTCTTGAATGGAACATGGAATTTGAACACAAATGCATAGCACTAACATTATCGCAATAAATGATAAGTGTCTGGTAAAGAGTGAGACTAAGATCATACAAGAGATATCACACTCAAGTAAGCTTTGTAGCACTAGCAGCAATTGGATGATATTTAACCTTCCACCATATAAATAGTGGAGAAGATGCTTGACTAGTGTACAATGATCTATTGTTAATTTATGCGTAAATTGAGATAATTTGTTGATTACATAAGAGATGTTTGGAGGAGTAAGTGATAAGTATTGTAGATTATCAACAAGAGTGTGGTAGTTGATGGGATTAGAAAGTGGTGTCCCAGAGTGTAAACTAATAGATACATTAGTAGGCAACACAGTAGCAATAGGTTTGGCATCCAACATATGAGCTCAAGTAAGAAGATCCATAATGTAATGTCATTAAGATAATACAACAACATGTTGATCAGGAATAACTTCAATACTGTGAAAATATGAGAGAAGTCTAAGATCCTTAGGGGATATTCATGTAGAGAGCTAATCTGAAAACTGATTGACTAGAGATGGATTATCACATTTAAGGATAATACCATCAACATAAATAAGGAGGTAAAAAGTATGATTACCATTATAAAGAATAAATGGGAAAGTGTCAACCTAATAATTCTTAAATATAACATCACTAAGGTATTGGTATATCTCACGGTACCAAGCTTGTGGTACTTGTCAAAGGCCATAGATGGCTTTGCCTTTGTGAAGATTACAAATATATGTAGAATGATCATAATCAATAAAGTGGGAAGGTTTTGCCATTTAAACATTTTCTAAAATCCATCCCTATAGAAATGCATTATTGGCATCCCATTGTCAAAGAGACTAGCCATCGCTAATAGCAATACTTAGAATAAGTTTGACAGTAGTTAATTTAAGCATTAGGTTGAATATATTGTGATAGTCTAAATAAGTCCTTTGATTAAAACCTTTAGCAACTAAGTTAGATTTAAATATGTTAACAGAATTGTTTTCATTTGATACAAAAAACTATTTGTAACCAATAATATTAGAGGTTGTATTAGGTGTTATGAGCTCCCTCGTACTATTATGGACTAAAGTTTTATACTCATCTATTATGGCATATCGTTAATTAATTTCTGTAAGATATTAACTCACGGATGTCAGTTCAATACTTGAGGTGGGTTGGATATGAATATAAAGGTTAACATTTGTAATAGCCTGAAAATGTTGTTTTTAGTACATATGGTCATATGATATTGGTTTGAGGTTAGGGGAGGTCATATGATATTGGTTTGAGGTTAGGGGAGTTTGGTTTATATTTAGTTGACATAAGGATTTAAATGGGTTGGAATGGTTGTAATGGAGTGTTTGGATGGTTGAGAAGTATTTGTTAGAGTGTAGATAAATGATCAATGCAAGATGGAAAATTTTGGAGAGCATACTTCAAATAAAGTACATGAAGGTGATTGCAAATGATGAAAAAAGGACATAGTAAGAATAGGTAGAACCTAATCAAATAAAGTATATGAAGGTGATTGTGAATGATGAAAAAAAGGACATAGTAAGAATAGGTAGAACCTAAGTATCAAGAGCAGTGGATTTGGTGTGTGGTAAATGAGAATGTAATGATTTATAAGAAAGAAATTGATTCGATAAATTGAACATGATGAAAAATATAGATCTTATTGATGGATGGTTGGAGACATAGATAAGCACTCTGAGATAATGAATACCCAAGGAAGACATATGATTTAGATCGAGGATCAAGTTTATACAAGTTGTAGGGTCAAAACCAAAGGTAGTATAGGAACCAAAAAATCCCAAGTTTGGAATAATTAAGAGATGTACCAAAAATTAATGAATACAGGGAAGGAAGATTAAGAGCAGTAGTAGGCATTTGATTAATTAAATAGACAACAATAGTAAATGCATAAGAATAGAATAGCAAAGGAAGAGAGGCATGGAAAAGTAAGGTAAGATCAGTTTCGACTATGTGATTATGTCATCTTTTTTAGCATCCATTAAGTTCATGTGTGTATGGTGAAGTGGTGAAATGATAATTGTGATTGGTTGTTAAATAGTCTTTAAGAGAAAAATATTCACCTATATTATTTCAATAAAATGTAACAATTTGGTGTTGGAAATGGTTTTATAAAAGGACTTTAAAGTGTATAAAGATTTCTTTAACCTTATAATTTTGTTTTAAAGTGTAAAGCCAAATATATTTGGTAAAATGATCAATAAAAATGACATAATATTTAAATCCATCATGTAAAATGACCGGTTAAGTCCATATATTAGAAAAGATAATTTAAGAGAGTGAGAACAAATAAGAGTGGATGTAAAGAATAATAACTGATGTCTTTTATTACAATAATGTCACAGCTAAATCATAGGTAGAAAGCATATGTTTTAAAACAAGAAAGGATGGATAACCAAATATATGGTGCCAACTTATGGTAGTGCCTTTGATACAAGAAAAAGCAAAAAAAGGAGATAATATTGACTTAATGGCTAGGCACTGATACACTTCATTCATAATGATTTCCTATAAAAGAGTTTTATATGTGCAAAAACCCTTCATATGAAATAAGGTAAGTAAGAAATTGTTATCTGATACATTATTAGTGGTGAAGAATTAAGAAATTGAAATTAGGGAAATTGTCATGTTTGATACACAAAGCCTATCATTTAAAATAAATGCAGTTATAAGAGTGAGAAGAGAAGTGGAATTATTATGTCTAATGGAATGAACTATGTCATCTCTAATCATAATGTCATCTGACTCAATATATGAGGCATTCATAAATAAGTTGCTCAAGTTTATTGTGACATAATGAGAAGCACTAACGTCAAGTAACTATTTTTGGCTATTGGATGCAATATGGTTAACAAAATAGGCCTAATGTTGCCAAAGTGTTATTGGGATTCTTCATGGTGGCATAAAACTTGTGTTTAATTATTTAATTAGCGCCAATTAGAATGATTAATAGTTGTTAGTTGTGTGTCCTTGTATGTCACAAAGTTCATAATAGCCTAATTATGAATATCGCGGATGATCTCCACGAGGTTATGGGTAGTTGGAGTCCTTTAATATTGAAGAACGACTAGCAAAATTGCTTGATGAGTAATAATATAACTAGTAGAGGAAGAACATCAATTATTGGTAAAGGATTATAGGCACTAATGCAAGTTTATTTGACTGGTTGGGTTAACAGTAGCTAGAAAGTGACTTGATTCTTTAAGTTTCCCCTTATAAAGAAGATTCAAAAATTAAAAGCTTCTCATGAATTTAATCAAATGATATGGACCTATCACGAGCTTAAGCAACATGAGTCAATTTTTAGTAATCATCACTCAATTCATCTAGAATTTTCTCTTTGTGATCTTCTTCATCCATTGGTGTACCAAGGAAAGTAAGTTCCTTCACAAGAGCTTTACCAAATTGTATAAAATTAATGAAATCTTTTGATAAAATTAAATGATTTTATAAATCAATAGATAAGTACATATTAACTAAGGTAAAGGGAAAGCTTAGTGTTGACAATAAGTATAACCGAAAAAGGAACAAATCACTAGTAACAGTCCAGCTATGATGTAGCCTAGTAAGAGAGTTTATAAAACTTCTTTGCTTTAGATGCTGAGGCTTGACCTTTGGATAGAATAACCTTTAGCATATTGACATGAATAATGCTTAAGTTTGGAGACTCAAACTAGTGGAAAAGTTATTTCCACACTTTAGATGTAATTGATGGATAAGTACAAGCTCCCTTGTTCTGAGCTTTAAATTCTTCAGTAAATCATAATAGTGGTTCCTTATGTTTTAAAGATTTACTTTCTATTAAAATTAGAAAATTAATAATACTCATGGTGCCTTTATTGGTATTTTTAGGAGAGTTTTGACTTATTTGATGTGACCACGGGGAAGTTTGATATAAATGTTTGCTAATATTATCCATGCTTCTTATGATATTTTGTCTTAAGCAAACAAAAAATACAACTATAGAAAAGAGAGATCTAATAAGAGGATTAAGTATAAGTTCATCCTAATGAACCTATATATTATAGGTTGGGCTTAGTGCTCTCAAGTTATTACTAGTGAGAGTGATAGGAGGGTAAGGTTTAGAACCATTAATGTACTCAAATAGATTAGACTTAGTAAATAAAGTTTAAAATTGATGTTTCCATAAGACATAATTATTGGTAGGAATTAAAAGGTGCTTAATCTAAGATTTATAATGATGAAAGTCACTATGTTGAAGAGTGGCAAAATGGATAAGCATCTAATGACCATAGTTGAATTAGTTCAGGAAAAAAATCTTTAAAAGTAATTGGAAAGAAAGAAAAGAGAAGGCAGCTCTGATACCACAATATATAGTTTAGCTCTGATACCACAATATATAGTTTATTATTTATATGTTTCATATTTTCATTGATGAGAAACAAAAAATATATACAAATCTTATTATATTCTATAACTAATTCAACTCTTGAAAATAAGATTACTTCTTATTATTAAGCATTCAGATTATTGAACATCTAAAATTAAAGATAGGTCAAATAGATATAAGTTAAAATCTCATCTCCCAAAATTAAGGATACAACTTATAAAATCTTAATATAAATTATATCCTTTTAAGTGGAAGATCTTTTCTATTTCAACAATTACATAAGATATTAATTATAAAGAAATTTTCTCCAAGAATGTACGCAGTGTTCAACAATCAACTTATTAAAATTTTGTTGATATCTATTTAAAGGAGTAAGTATTAAATTTTAATAACACTATTTTATATAAATCGTTTTATTTATTTAACACTCTAAAAAGACTTTAAATCCAAATAATTTCCAAATAAGCAAGAGTATATGCACAATATGAGTTGAAGTTCATAGAAAAAATTGGTAATCCTTACAAGAAAATAGAAGTAAACAAATTGCTAATCAATAAATTATTGTCAGTAGATCACAATAATGTAATCTAAAATAATAATTCAATTTATAGACAAATATATTAAACAAATTGCTAATCAATAAATTATTGTCAAGTAGATCATAATAATGTAATCTAAAATAATAATTCAGTTTATAGACAAATATATTTTCATAGTATACATCATCTTATACTAGGAAACAAGCATTTTTATCATCAGATATCGTATTCAATATGAACAAAAAAAAGGATATATGAAAAGCATTCTTATAATGAAATGATTTAAATAAATTGCTGATGTACATAATTATTAATAAACCTAGTAAAGATATAATACATCTCACATCATTATCATATCTTGAGTTTGAGCTAATTCAGTTGGACTCGTGACAGACCACCATCCAATATTAGGGCTTAATCTTTTAAGTTTTACTATTGAAATAAGAATTTCAACATGTTAAATTCATATAATTAAATAGAAACATCATAATGAATATTGTCCTCTCTCTAATTAGAAATATTTCTATTTTCAACTTTATGAAATTATGCTCAAATTGTATATAGATCCCCATACTTACATTACATACTCTAGTTTTTGAAAAATACACATAGTCGAGTAGTATATACTAACTAGATAAAAATAATAATATAGAGGTAAACTCCTTCCATTCTGTATGTCACAAGTATCTATAATTAATGCCTAAATGACAACTAAATTCTCCATAATACTTATCGAGGAAAGAAGTCATTTAAATGTAAGATCTTAAAATAAACCAAACATAATTAAATGGTGCCAACTAATAGATAAGCCAAATATATTCCTAGGGTAGGCATTACTAATTTATCTCAGCTAATAGACTCATACTCTTGTGGATCTAATCTCGATTTATCCCAAGCAACATAATGATACTTATATCATTTTAACCCAAGCTAAATTAACCCTTGCAATAAAATGGTACTCACCCCATTCTAATGTCTATCATAAGCTCCAGTTAATTGAAATCCTCATTACACCTGACTCCTCGTCACACCTTACAAAGATGCATACCAATCACCTTTTTTAGGGCCTCAAATCACACAACAACAATATTTAATCATACAACACACAAAACACGTAAATGACATGCCATTTATAGAAATGCATCCATGATTTAGTTTTTAGTTACTTATAGGTGTTCCCCAAATTATGAGTAAAGTTGCATACTAATGGATCTCCCCAGATCCTATGTATCAATGAGACTTTCACTGGATTGTTGTTGTCGTTGTTGTCGTAAGTGTCCCCCAACACCTAAAATTATAATTCATATATCTATTAATTTGTAATGTCCACAAATTATACAAAATACAAAAAGTTTCATATAATCAAACCTTTAAAATTAATAGTTTGATGAAATCCTAATTATGTTGACCTCAAATTAGGTTTCTCCATCAATCTACCCCAAAATAAAAGTTAAATATTGTGACTACTTAATGAAAACTTAGGAAGATATTTAATATATATAGTTAACAAAATAAAAACTTAGAAAACTATAATTGACATATACTACCAATTTTGGTATAAAAGGTACCATAAATTACTTTTTTTGTGCTCGAAAGATTTCCAAATAATGTCTAGATCTTAATCACTAATTTTTAAAAGTAGTCTTTAAACAATTTGATCAACTAGTTTGTGACCTTCGGCGACTAATATTTCTTAACACCTATCATTGATCTCCCTATAAGGTAAAATGGTAGATTGATAAGCCTAAATTAGCCCTAAGTTTCTTTTATGAATTTTAGATAATTATTTTAATTTCCTAGAACCTCTTATATCACTTAAACTCAATATTTTTATCAGAAGTTATGCCTAAAATACTAAATAGTGTTCAATTGTGATAGCAAAATAAAGTGACATGCTTCTTCACTAAAAATTTCCCTTTTTCTATAAGTGTTATCACCACAATTTATTGATCCCATATCTTTTTAAAAACGAAATATCAATATCCAACTTAATTAAAAAATATTAAAAATATTTCTGAGGTGTTAAGTTCTATCAAATCATAAATATCAAAATTTTCAAAATTTTGAGGTATGATATTCTCTTTCCCTTAAAATAAGTTTTTTCCTCAAGCTTAACTCACCTGAAAGTCTAAAGAAGTTACTTGATAAGCCACTTGGATAATGGTTCACTCATTCTACTCACACTCTTTCCACCATACCTTAACCTATATTCTTATATCATTTTGTCATGCCTTAGGTTTAGACTTACACACAACAATTTTAATTCATACTTAAAAGAATAGTATGCTTAAAAATAACTATTCATCAGTTAATTAGTAGTTTTTTATATGCTTATAAAGGCTTTCATTTTTTCTTTCCTTTCTGATAAGGGATTATTATAACTATATAATATATTGGATCTTATAATCTCTCTTCCTTGAAGCCTTGATTTTTCCATTAAGAACCAATCCATAACATAGATTCTCTCCTCTTTTTATGACATAGAACTGGTTAGAAGCTTGTTAGCAATCATCCACTAATTATGACCTTGCTACCAACACCATCTTTGCCCATATCGTCTCAGCCTCTCATACTTGTAAATTTGTGTACTCAAATACCATTCGTAGGGCCTTAAGTCTAAACTAGTCTAACAACAACTCCAATCTGAGTTAAAGATAATCAAATAGTCGAAAATAGTTAGATATAAATTTGATTAGTAGTCTTTTCATAGATTTATAGAAGTTTTTGCATCTCCTTTTCTTTCTAATATGGGATTGTTATATCTATGTCCTATATGGGACTACTAATTAACTCCCCAACTAACTATTCATAAGTATGTGGTTCTCTTAAGTTCAAAATGAATTTGTTGTTGGGTCATCTAGACATAGGGCACTATAAATGATATCAAAGCAAAACTTATATTAATACAATGTTTGGTTAAGGATAATAAAGGCAGACTATGACAAGGCCCTGAGTAATAGACGACTTCTAGCAGACTTTTGGCATGGTTCCATATTAGAATAGGAGTGAGGATTATGGGTTGTAGATTGAGTCTTGATGAGGATATCAATGGCTTAAGAAGGAAAGATTACGAGATCTCACGTAAGAGGCGTGTATTACAATCTCATACCAAAAAGAAAAGGAGAGGTAAAGGCTTTTATAAACTCATAAAAATGACTATTAATTAACTTCCTAACTAACTATTTTTATATCTACAATTCTCTTAAACTTGAATTGAAGTTGTTATTGGTTAATCTAAACATTAAGTGTTAAAAAATAGCTTAATATATTTTTAATTAAATTTCTATTGTTAATTTAACTTTTAATTTTTGTTTTATTTCGATCTCTTAATTTTATTTTTTTGTACTTAATTTTTATGGTTTTGAAATTCTATAGATTTTCAGAATTATTCAAACTAAAGTTATTAATTAAGTTTATAAAACATACTTTATCATATTGTATATCCTATTCAACTTTCACCATAATATTTCTATTTTTATAGCTTTTGCAAATCATATTTTACGTAGGTTTGGTGGTTAGTCGAATATGAGTTTAGGAAACGCCCGAAACTTACAGTCCAAGCCCAAGTCAAACTTGAGTAGCACGAACCTCAATCGAGCCTTGATCAAGATCAACGATTTTATTTTGAAAATGATATCATTTTTATTTGATATATTCATATTTAGACTAGGCCAAACTAGTATCTCAAGTTCAAATCCAACTTGAAGCCTAAAAATTTAAAATAAATCTAATCTCAACCCAAAACTCGATTAACTTGAGCTAAACACAAATGTAATCCCTAATTTTACATTCTCTTTGTTAATTTATATTCTCTTGCTTCGGTGTAACACAGCTCAAGACTGTTATTTATCATTAATCTTCTCCTCTTATTGTCAATTGGGTCATCTCGATCTGCATGTGAAACATACATCATAGAATTTGGTGCCTACTACATACTACTTGATGCCCGGTATGGATAATTTGGAGTTAACACCATACAAATAGAAAAACAGGAGAAGCACAGCTCACATCCAAAACGATGAAGTGCCAAAAATAAAAAAAGTGAAAACGATTGGACTGGTCCTGTAACTCCTGTAATTGTTATAGTTATTCTGTGTAAATGGGGAATATCTTTTGGCTATTAATTTGTCCCATACAATGACATCACATTGGTGATGAGGTGACAAGCCATATAGAATGCTCTTTGAAGCACACAACGATAATGGTGTATGGTTTGCTGAAGTTCTCAGCCAACAGAATTGTTCAAAGTCTTTAAGAGAGTATAACGTGTAACTCAGCTTCAAATGAACTGACGGCCAAAGCTATCGATCATGGTGTCGTTTTCCTTTTTAGTTGCAGAAGTAGAAATGACCTGAGAAATAACAGTCAACCTATGACACATATCTATCTGTTTCTCTGACTTGAAAGAAGGGAAATTATCACTGGCCTTAGACATAAAGTGTAAAATCATGGATTTTTATTTTAAAAAGATAATAAGAGTTGTGTCTATAAGCAAGAAATATAAATTGTGAATTATATTTATATAAAAAATAGAAAATAAATATAATATTCTTTTTATGTGGATCCACTTCATACTTGATCTTTTTATTATTGAAATATGTTACATCTTGGTCTAATAAATGATATCAGAATGAGAGAATGTGATATCCATTTTTTTCTTTGATGTCAAGTCCCTTCGGACGTGATTCATTTTCTTTGGGAATGCGTTATAATCACCTCACGTTTTGATGCTACAATAAATACGGTCTGACAATAAAAGTAGTTCCTTATCGGTTAGCCAACGTTTGATGTTCACTAAAGAAATATTTGACCTTTCCTGACATGCAACGGACAAGGCTCTTTAACTATTTCTTTGAGATTTATTGTTTTTAGGATCATGTTGCTATGCCACTATTGGTAAGTTTAAGAATCTTGCTGCATTAAGCTAAGAATGGATTGAGGACATCGACTCAACCTGAGAGTCATTAGTTACCGATGCTTAGAACTACTGCTGATTTAAGAATATATACCAAAGACAATAAGATCAATACAATCAACCGACCCTTAGATGCCTCTATACATAAATTCGACACTTAAAATCAAGAATAGCCTTATGATAACTGTAGTGTTTTTGAACACTACACGTGTTTTGTGATGAGAATATAGATTTAAGTGGTGGGCCAAAAAGATGTCGCCATCTTCTTCTTGTACGGACCTTTTCTGGTCCTCCTCCTCGATGATCGAGCATTGCTATTAATGGAAAATTACCTTTCTAAATCACTTTTACCAAAGCATCATCTTTTCTCTCCAAATTACTCTTTTTTCGTTAAACTTTCGGTCTTCTTGCGTTGAACTCGTGCGAATCTTGCTATTGGAAAGAACGTGCCTAGCAAATTGGATAAAACCAAACTCTTTCTCCACCTCGCCAGATTCCCAAAGCAGATAGAACAGAGCTTTTACGATGTTGAAACAGAAGGCAATATCATTAAATTTAACAAAAAAACATGGTGGTTCTGCCAGTGAAAATTGAATTTTTACAAAGGATGAAGCAGTTTAAATCAAGAGTTGCTTCCAGAAACTGCATGTCATTGACAGGGAAAAGGCACTACTTTACCTAGTGAATTATCTGGAGTTGTTCCTGTCACAAGTTTGCCACGTTTTGTTGTTACGAAAAATGTTGGAAGGCAGATATCTTCATCAAGTGATCATAATCAGTAAATATGGAATCTCCTGACCCATCTTCTGAACATTTATTCCTTGTTCCTATCTTCGATCTACTCCTCTCTATGGCCTTTTATAAATATCTCCTCGTCTATACTCACCTCAAAGCAAAAGCAGTTCAAACTCTCTGAACAATCCTCATAAAATACCAGTTAATCCAGTTTATAATCATGGATGTAGTGAACAGGTTGGTGCAAGACAAGCCAGTGGTTGTTTTCAGCAAGAGTTCCTGTTGCATGAGCCACTCTATCAAGTTACTGATAAGTGGATTTGGAGCAAACCCAACAGTTTACGACCTCGACAAAATTCCCAATGGAACGCAAATCGAGAGGACACTTGTGCAACTAGGATGCCAACCAAGTGTACCTGCAGTGTTCATAGGGCAGAAGTTTGTTGGCGGTGAAAAGCAGGTCATGAGCCTGCACGTCCAGAACCAGCTTGTCCCATTGCGCATAGAAGCTGGAGCAATGTGGATTTGGAAGAAGTAGAGGATAAACTAGCTCAAGCAAGCTAAAGTTTTGTCTCTCTTTTGGTAATCTTAGCAGCATAATGACCGTGGGCAGGGTACAACGTATTAAAATCCGAGCTCCAAGTCCTTTGTATCATGGCACACCAGGACTTGGGAGTCATTCCTATGCGCGAAGCTCCAGTTTTCCCGAAATGTAATGCCTGCAATGTAATTCTGTACTATCTATAATAAAGACTCTTTCCAACCTATGAACTTCAATCAAAGTGGATATTCATTGCCAAATCATCTAAATTATTGCTAATTCTTATCCTACGAAAATGAAACCTTTAATTACTGACAAGGAAGTGAAACAAAATGCTGACCAGTCGTTATGAATTTAAGGCTAATAATATGGCAATACGCTGATCATTGAAGAAGACAATGATGAGGAAGAGCATTACTTGTTTTATGGATTCCCTCAGAGAAGTGGCTGTGATAGGATAAGCCACATCAATTCAATACCTAAAGAGTACTATAGACAGCAACACGTTCGGCTTCTAATGCATTTTGGAATAATTGAATCTTAAGCTCCAACCAATAAATTTTCACGTTGCACGAATTACAGCCCAACAGGTTTGGGCCTAATTACTGCCTCGAACAAATAATGGATGTCGTCTATGATACTCAAAAATAAAGTAAGAAAACAAATTGGCCTTTCGACTCCACTGGGAATCGAACGCAAAATCTCTGGTTGCGCCTTATCCATTGGGCCATCGAGTCAGACGAACCTGGCTAATCATGTGTTTCAATAATATCTTGGAACGCTGTAGGATCAGCTTTATCAAATTTGGGCTTGCTACTCAGCTTCAAAATCATGAAACGTGACTTTGCCGACAACTTTTCCAATCTCATTCATTCTTTTTTCCCTGTTTTGACTTTTGTCTTTCATGATCTTCTTGAGCTCCATTTCCAGTCATCAATAGGACACGACTTAAAGGGAAAGACAAACCCATCACTCCATTACTTCATTTGCTGTCCTCTGAAACTTCTGTTGTCGGGGAGAGTTATTCATATGGACCGTGAAAAGCCGAAAGGCAAAGTTGGGTTGTGCTTTGATGTAATAAAATAAAAGACCTAACCTCTTAGTCTAATTTATAACGCAGTATGTATCGGTATCCACTGACGTACTTTAATCTGTCAAAATGTATCCAATGCACCACTGCATAATTCATGATCAACGCTCTGATGACCAGGAAACCTGACGTTTTAGTTTTAGTTTTGACAGACTGCTTTTTTTACCGCACATTCTCTAGTATTGACATGTTTTAACGAAGTTGTCATGAAACCGAGTGACGCCTCCTCCTCTGGAAAAAGAACCTTTTCTCTGAATTGCCCTTTCCTCCTATTGGCTTAAGACTGTTTATCCAGAAGAGAAAATTCAGTTTTCTCAGCTTCTTTGTGAACGATTTTAACTTGTTGGCAGGATGAGACCTTTCAAGTCCCTGTTTCATGGACGCATGGTCCTTTTCAAGGTCGGTCAGTCTCATTCTCATTCTTGCAACTTCAAGCTTCAGCTCTCTGTTCTCTCTTCTCACTGATGCGTAATTGTCTCTTGGAGATATTGCTCCACTTCCGGCTCCACTGCTTGAACGTTGGGGGAATTGGTTGTTTATTGCCCCAAAAAAGAACTGATTGTGACCTCCATTCATGGCGTTTCTGAGTTTAATTTGTTCGAAATATAGAACTTGAACTGCCATTTGAACCGGAAGTCTTTCGTTTTGTGCCGCATGACTGCAGGCCTCTTGAGATAATTTCTGACAGTCAATGGTCTTGCAGAGTCTGTAACGTTCAGAATCTTTAATGTTTGGATGAACCTGTACCAAGAGAAACTCTCAAAGTTACAACCTTTACAAAATGGAAATGACGTGTTAATATGATATGGAACTCATCTTGGAGCGTTCATGAAAGAGAGATTAAACGGTAAAGAAACTAACTAACTTCGAGGAAGATGTCCACTGCTCTGTACAGTCCGTCACTCACTACGCGAGCATAGTCTGGGAGGAGTTCTGCCAATGCAATAAACTTGGATGGCATCAAGTTTGAGTCTATGGCAACTTCTGCAAGATATTTGTCAAGTAACTTTGACACCTTAACAATTGAACTTTGCTTAGGAGAACCAGAGTTGTCAAAACCACAAACCATTTCGCTTTCATCTCGGAAGTGATTATCTTCGTCGTCATCCTCGTCCAAGTTGAGAAAGATGGAGAAGATTCTCAAGATTGAGTCTATCTCATACATGGTGCAGTTATTGTTTCCATGAGCATTTGATGGGATTAGGATGTCTTCGAGAATTGCCTGCTCCAGTTGAAGACCGATTCTTCTTTCCAAATCCGATCTGCAAGAAGTAGGTGCTGATGCTGCTAGTGCAGTTTTCAACAAACTAGAAAGAAAAGCCATTGGAACCCGACCCTTCCTTGATTGGGTTGGCAGTAAGCTAACAATTGTTTCGACAATGACCCTTTGTTTCTTCTGCGACTCCAAGTCGAAGAGGTTTCCCCTAACAACAGGACCTTGAAGTGAATTATGAGCATAGTTTATTAAAATCTTGCTGATCATTTCTTGCTTCAGACCCTTTGATTTCACTGCAGACAGAACTCTTTGGAAGAAATCTAAGCTAAGAATTGTGAGTGATTTGCCCCACCAGTTTGACAGCTCGTTTGCATGGAAGTTATAGTCCAATTTTAGCAGGCCAGAGGCGAGCTGTTCTTTACATGCATTGCTTGCAATTGCATTGATGAGCCTGCTAACCAGGTTGATCTCTTCAGATATAGGCAAGAGGCTTTCACAAAGGTGAAGAACTGATATTGAACTTGAAATGTTCGGGAACACCAACTCCTGCAAGTAAGCTTCAGTTCGGGCTTCAAGGTTCTTTTCGGCAAGATCTTCTGTCATTTCCAGGAAGTGAGCTATACAACGCAACATAGCGATATTTGATAGTGTAATCTCGAGGTTTACTCCATAGCAGAACTTAGCAGCAAGATCAAAGGCCTCAGGTCCACCTGGGACAGAAGGTATACTAATGCGAGAAACTTTCGAATCTTTCGCTTCCAATAGCAGTTTCCGTATTCTTCCGCTTCGAGAAACTAGAGAGAACTGTAGAGGAGTTTGACATACATAAATGAAGCGTAAAGCTGGGTAGTATATTTACTGATTTCTTTCTCCGCACCCATTTCTTTAAGTATGATGTCATAATATTCATATAATTATGAACTCGTGACCTTTGTTATAACAATGGATAAACAGTAGGATGAATCCTAATCCTGTATTCATGCATTTACTAGAAAGTAGGAGCAGATCTTACTTACCTTGTGGAGAGAAAAACTAGATGCTCCAACTTCAACTGTGAGATCACTGAAGACATCAGAAATTGACCTGCAAGAAGGTATGATACGGTGATGATTATGTTGAAATTGAAGAGAAGATAAAATTCCAAAAGAAAAAGAAAACAAATAACCATACAAGTTGTTCAGTCCTATTAACTTAGAGGCCATGTTTCTGCTAGAAACCTGTGCACTCATTCCTGAAACCATGACCACCAAACAGATTTTCTCAAGAATAATGTCCGAGGGTAGACAGCAAATTGAACCTACACATGTTGTTGTACTAAAACTCGTAAGGTGGCCAGTCAGATCTATAGACAGTACCAGTCCTGATATTCTAAATCGACAAAGATGGCCCAGATAGGAAAAATGGCAATTCAATCATTACACAATGGCGGAGAAAGCCGAGACAGTAATGTTATATTTCTTTACAGCAGTAAGCCGTAACTCAAGTTCACAGAAATGGTGATGCTTAGTGTCATATACATGGGACCTCCGAAATTCATCTCACAGATGTGCTTGCTTCAGGAAGGTTCTGTTATTCTAAACAACTTGAATACTTCTTTTCCGTACATGCTTTTAAAGAGTTAAATGCCTGCAGAATTATTGAGCTGCAAGACGTTAATAGCAATGTTTGATGATAACTCTTTGCTGAAGCCTCGTGCCATTGTCGTTGAAATGGAAATGTCGTTTGCAAGGTCATGGTCATAGATTATCGTTGTCATGCTCCCATATTTGATAGCAGCCATGTGTTGTTTTGCGGCATTTATTGGCAGAGATTGTGGTCACTCAAATATGAGGCTGTGAAGCTAACTAAATCTGATTTTCTCTGCAAAGATGGCCTGCCATTGGAACTCTTGAAAAGCCAATTCTATGCCCTCAGATTTCAGCAGATGGCTCCTTTCAGCTTTCGGTTTATGCAAAACACGCAGTTTTTGACCAATCATAACTGGAAATCTCGCAGCATTTGAAACATACTGAAATGTTCTTTTTCTTTTCCTCTTACCGTACAAACCTATGAAAAAATCTACTATATCAAGTTGCTGAGAAATGAAAGTAAGAAACAGCCAGAGGTACAGTCACAGCATCTTAATTCTTACCATTTCTTACCAAATACGATAGGACCTCAGAAACGATTTCAGTTTGGTAAAAATTATTTTCTACAAGAGCTTTTGGTAAGAAAATTTAGTAACGTATTCTACATTTTTCCGTATTTCAGTGAATACAACAGCCACTAAAAGAAAAATGTCCTTTTGCGACGGAAATTACCGACAAAAAATATCAATATTCTGTCGGTAAATAAGTTTAGCGACGGATTTTACCGACAAACAAAAACGTCGTAAAAATAGCCGTAACTAATAATTGCCGACCGAATAACATTGTCAGTCGATAAATTTACCGACAGACCATTAATTAACCGTCTGCAAATATACCGATGGTTTATTTTGAGCGTCTTAAATTTCTTGACGGACAATGTTATTCCATTGGCAAATTTACCGACGGTTTATTTTGAGCATCGGTAAATTTACCGACGGACAATATTATTTCGTTGGCAATTTTACCGACGGTTTGGTCCTTTCTGTCGATAAGTTTGTGTAAACGTTACCGACGGGTACATTCCGTCGGTACTATTAGCGACGGTCGTCCAGGCTTTCG
>JANZXP010000004.1:8520334-8538040 GCA_027576715.1 Erythroxylum flavicans | reverse complement strand
ATCTACTACTTTAATTAATTTCTGATCATTTATTTTACTAACCTCACTAATTTATGGTGATTTGGTACTATTTTCTACATTTTTCATTTTGTTATTTTTCTAAATTTACCTTAAATAAATTATAAGATTATATATATATAATATAACTTGGTATTTATTAATTTTAATATTTTATCAAGTTTTTCATTTATTGAATCTACTACTTTAATTAATTTCTGATCATTTATTTTACTAACCTCACTAATTTATGGTGATTTGGTACTATTTTCTATTAACGGTTGTGTTATAGTTATTATCTCTTTTAATTGAATTTCAATATTTATTTGTTTATCTAATAATTTACATAACCTCAATATTTTTGAGGTGTTCTTTTAATTCATTAAGTTGATTTTTAATTATTATTAATTCTTGACCTATTTTTTCTTCTTGTTTTTCTTTTTCAGTTTATGGGTAAGTAATTTTAACAGATTTGTTTAATTCAATGCTTAGTATGGTAAATCTAATGAATTTTTCTAATCTTTTGATGGTTTATTTTATTTATTAGAAATTTGTCTTTTGATGGTTTATTTATTTTCAGATAAAGATAATTGTGGAGCAGATGAGTTAGATTCATAAAATTGAATTGGATAATTTATTTTCGGTAATTTTCAGAGATTATTTCTTAAACTATATATATATTAGTACAATAATTAGTCTAGTTTTATTTAATTTAATTTGATATAAAATTGACATAACACATTTGAATGGTTTACAATAACAATAATTGTGTAGGTCTAATAGTACGTAACCTTACCTTTAGCTAGTAGAGAGGTTATTTTTAAATCACATTTGAATTGTCTAATTTAATAAAATTTTAAACTAATAGGTTTCTTAAATTAATTTAAAATCATAAAAAAATAAAATCTCAATCAAACAATTTAAATTAATTTGGATAAAATACTATTACTTTAAAACAAAATTAATTTATAATTCACTCTTTATTAATTTTAGACTCAAATAATTAGTTCTAATTTAATAAATACATGTAAATTCTTATTTTATTCCCGACAAGAGTTTAATTTGCGGTCTCATCGTCAAATCAGTTGAACCACTCCGAGACGTTCTTGTACTACTGTTAGGTATGTTTTTTAAAAGTTTTTTATAAATACTTGAAATAGATGACAAGTTAATTAGTGTTAAATTTTTAGAATAACTAGCCTTTAACATGTTGTTCTTTTTTTTAACATTATTTTCTTTTAAACAAAAAATAATTAATTTTTTTAATTAATCTCTTTTTTTTTAGAACGGAAGAATTCGCATTTACTATCTTTTGGATGAACACTAAATAATTTTTTAATTGACACAATAACCTGAAAATCACACTAATCAACAGTAGTTAAGCTCTTTTATCTTCTAGACATAAAACATAAAAGAATCAATCACGTACATGATTTAACGGTCAAGAATAATACAATCTTTTAGGTGGCGCACTCTTTGAATGAGTATTAAACAAAATTTTAAGAGGAAACAAGAGAATTTATGCTCATAAACATCCTTTCGGTGAGTATGGAATATATTTTCTAAATAAATTACCAAATCTACTCAGTTTAGTTGGTTTAAACGTAAAAATTTTAAATTGTTTAATTTTTTGATTCGGATTTTAACTTTTCAGTTTGATTTGTTGTAATAATTCTTGTTGTTAAAAACTGATTAATTTATTAATTAATCAGTTAATTTTTGTAAATTAATAAGTTCTAATAAATCAAAATGAATCAATTAATGGTTATTAATAATTTCTTTTTCCAATTAAACTTTAAATTTTTTATATTTCAATTATATTTTAAAATTTTTAATTTTATTTAATCTTTAGTCGATTTTATGATGATCATATCAATTAAATCTTTTAAATCTTAAACTTCTTATCTTATCTATTTACCTGCAAGTCCGATTTTTGAAATATTGAATAAAATAATTTCTTAATAAAGTTTCAACCTTCACCACTCACGATAATTTTAATTTTATAAGTTGCTAAATTTTAAACTATATTAACCAAAGAAATA
Source organism: Erythroxylum flavicans (assembly GCA_027576715.1). NCBI lineage: Eukaryota > Viridiplantae > Streptophyta > Magnoliopsida > Malpighiales > Erythroxylaceae > Erythroxylum > Erythroxylum flavicans. The sequence continues at coordinate 8,536,001 of JANZXP010000004.1, read as the reverse complement.
AATTTCATACTGTACTGATCGGTACGAAACAAAGGTATATAGTATCGGGTTTAAATATCAGTCGGTGCCTGCCGGTATTCTAAACATCGGCCAGTACTGAAAATTTTGAAAAATATAAGGACTAAGTTGCAAAATTTTCAAAAGTTTTTAAAAATTTAAACTCCCTTCAGCCTTCTTTTTTTAAAACTTTTTTAATTTGTTATTTAATTAAACTTTTATTGTGATTTTTTAATTTTTAGTTTTAAAATAAAATAAATATTTTATTACTAATAGTAATTATACATTAAATAAAAATTAAAAATAAATTATTTTCTTTAAATTTATTTTACTTTTATATAATATTTATTAAATTATTTTCTTTAAATTTATTTTACTTTTATATAATATTTATTAATAAAAATATTTTATTTTTCAAAATAAATAATTTAAAACTAATTATTTATAAACTAATATTTATTTTATATATTTTTAATCATTAAATCAAATTTTATTTGAAATATATATTTTTTTAAAAATATTTTTAAATTTAATTATATTTATTAATAATTATCAAATTAATTTTATAAATTAAATTAAATTAAGATATTTATAATTTCATTAATAGTTAATTTTAATTAATTAAATATATAATATATTTAATTGATAGTAAATTAAGTAATATATATTTTTGTTTCATGTTTCAATTCTACTTGGTTGTTTCCTTATCAGGAACTCTTGTTGTAAATTATAATAATTTGAGAGTTAAGGATATTTATTATTCTTTTTATTAGATGTTTTGATGTAATTATTTTTTATTATATAATGAAAATTGAAATTGTAATATTTTAAATATTTTATGTTGTTCTTAATTTTATATTTGTATGATAATGATTATTTTTTCATATAAATTGTAGTTATTATTTATATATGAAATATGTGAAAATTATTGTTATTTCATATTAATTGTGATTATTATTTATTATTTTGATTTTTGGAGATAAGGTTAAAAATTCAGGACTATTTTGCAATTTTTAAAAAAATTCAAGGACTATTTCATAAATTTAAAAAATTACCTGAAGCAGTACCCGATAATGACCGGTACCGGTATAGTAACGCACCAAAACTCAATCCGGTACCAAATCTGATACAATATTCATAATACTGGTACTGCATGATTATTGTTATTATTGTACATACATATAGAATATATGAAGAAGGCTATGAATTTAGAATGACACCTGCCTTAAACTAATGTGGCATTATATAAATATGGAGAACTTTTTGGGTGGCTATTTCAGTTGCCTAACTTGTCCTTTCTTGCAACTATTGTCATGGTATGGTACACATATAAATATATATTTGCCTTTATGGAGTAAGGAAGTAGTCATCTTATATTATGTACTAAGTTATTTTATGAATATATGGTTTAAAATATTATGCTCATCGGTCAGACAGATAAATATCTATGGGGTATGGAAACTCTCAGTATCTATGCCCAATCAACTCATTATTTACTACGACGGACTATGTAAGAACCAACAATTAAACTATCCTACCTTCTCTTAAATTAAAGATCTATATTCTAAGTCATACAATTTTGTCTATATAAAAGTGAGGTGACATTTACTAAGAAGTACATACATCTCTCTCTTATAACACTCTTTTCAGGTATATATTAATTTTGACATTGGAGTGATTTCACATGAAGCACGGTCAATAGGTCTGAAGGTCAATACATTGGAGCCTAACACACCTTTTACCTAAGAAAACTATAAAACACATAAAATTAAAGAAAGCCCATCATTTAGGAAGCCATTAAGAATTGGAGAGTATCATTTGATTTCATACGTGGTTGTCATGGGTTCAGCCCCATTTTAGAGCAAATATAAGTTTCGGTCTATTTAGATGCCTTCATAAACTATAAGAAACAATAAACGGGGGAGGTTAAGATAAAGAACTGTTGAAATCATGTTATTTTTTAGAGACACACTTATATTAGGTTGAAAAAGCCTGTGTCTTTAGTGGATGCGATCATGTGTGAAGACCGTGTATGTTCCTATGACCATATACGAGGAGAATAACAAGGGTCAAAGATAGAAACATCAATGTTAAGGTCAGATACCCCTGTGTCTTTGCTATACATGACCTTGTGCAAACCGTGTAAGTTTTTGTAACCATGTGCAAGTTAAAAAAAGATGCTTCAATATTAGATACGACCATGTAAGTGGAGGACACGACCATTGACTATGTAACTCACTATAGCTGTTCATTTCTGCGATTATTGAAGATTGAGACACACAATCATTGTACACAGCCATATAGGAAACCATTTATGATAATAAAGACCTATTTTTAAAGTACAAAAGGCAAAAAGTGTGTGGGCATCTTGTAGAGAATGAAAAAAATATCGAAAAAGGAAAGGGTCAAGGAGTGAGAGAGTAGAGAAGTCTTTCTTATTCCAAAATTGGTATTCTTTAACAATCGGAAATCATAGGGTTTGATGTTTTAGGATTAGATTGGTAGTAGTATTGATTTGAGATATCAATTTGTACCCTTCTCTAAAACTTTGGTTGGGATCCTTTATTATTGTATTATGGTAATGTTTCAAGTTAAGGTCGATAACTTGAAACTTAAACTCGTGTAATTTTCTATTTCGTTAGTAGATTTACTTTTTTATTTTGTTTATAATTTCTTCCTCTATACTAGAGGCTTTTTCGCATATATTTGATGTTCTATTTACTTTTTTGTTATTTATATTTCTTAGGTTGTTTGTTAATTGTGATTGAGTTGTTTAAGATCAGTTGATTGTTCTTGATTGATATAATGGGTATTGTGATTGGAGTCTAATAACTGGTATCAAAGCCATAGTTATATAGGGTAGAAACAACTCTCTAATCAAATTGACATCGACTAATTACTCAATATGGTGGCCTATGATAGAAGATCTTATGTATTGCAAAGATCTTTATAACCTAATTGATATAAATAAAAGTATAAAAGATGATATCCCATCAAAATTTAAAAAAAAGATGACATATAAAGAATGGGAAAAGATTATGAGAAAAATCATAGACACTATTTGATAATAGATTGAGATCAGTATATTCAATCATATGTCCCAAAAGACCGATCAATTTAAGTTGTGGAAGAAGTTAGAGGATCTTTATGAGAGGAAGACTGCTCACAACAAGACTTCCCTGATTAAGAGGCTTGTGAATTTGAAATTGAAGATTAGAAATCACTGTCTGAGCATTTCAGTGATTTTCATGATATTAACAACAAGTTGACCACCATGAAAATCATTATTGATGATGAGCTTTAAGTCTTATTCTTGTTGAGTTCTTTGTTGGTTAGTTGTGAGACACTAGTTGTGACCATTAGCAACTCCATTTCAAACAATGCACTTTCTTTTGATATAAACAAAAAGAACATGTTTAATAAAGAGATTAGAAGAAAGTAGCTGGGTGTTGATAATTTGCAAGCTTTATAGTAAAAAATAGAGAAAGAAGCAATAGTAGAGGTCTTAAAAGGCATAGAAGGCCTAAGAATTAGTCAAAAGTTTAGAGAAAACAAGAGACTAGTACATATCACAACTACACCAAACTTAGTCATATAAAGAAGTTATACTAAAAGTGAAAGAGAGACTAGAAAAAGCTAGATCTCTAAAAGGATGAAGATGATAAAAACTCTACAGCAACAAGTTCAAGCACAAATGATGAGGTGTCCTTGATCTGTGCAACTAAAGAGTGCTTCTATATTAGTGACTCGAGTAACTAAGTGACATGTTAATATTGGGGCCCTCCTATAATTGTGTTTCAAAGAGGGAATGTTTCTTCAATTATAGGAGTATTGACTTTAGAAATGTCCAGATGGGTAACCAAAGTTCCATTAGCATCGTCGAAATGAGTGACATCTGGGTTCAGACCAATATTAAGTGCATGTTGACTTTGAAAGATGTAGGACACATATCCAATTTTTGCCTTAATTTACTATCTACTAATGTACTTGATCAAGAAAAGTATCAACATACATTTTGGGATGGTAAGTGGAAATTATCTAATGAAGCATTACAGTTGCTCATGGAGAGTTGTGTTACACACCATACAAGACATACTTAAAGGTTTGTGGTGGAGAATTATATGTTGTTGTAGTAAACACTTCTTTAAACTTATGACATCACAAATTAGGAAATGTTAGTAAAAAAGGGATCAAGCTGTTGGCCGATAAATCTCTTATTCCTATAAAGTTTGATATTCCTATTAATCCATATGATCATTCCTTAGCAGGAAAGCAATATTGAGTTTCTTTCTTCCCATAAAAATTATACCAAAAATATAACCAAATTGGAGTTGGTACACTTTGATGTGTTTGGTCCTACTGAGGTGGAGTCATTAGGAGATAACAAGTATTTTTACTACTTTTATTAATGATGCTACACAAAAACTTGGGTTTATATATTGAAGGCAAAGAACCATGTGTTTGAGACTTTTCAGAAATTTCATGCCATGGTGAAAAGGGATATGGAGAGAAAACTAAAGTATCTTTAGACTGACATTGGAAGAGAGTACACCTCTAAAGAGTTTAAGGATTATTATACAAAATATGACATAAAACATAAGAAGATAGAACTCGAGACTCCACAATGCAATAGTGTTACTAAGAGGATAAACATAAACATTATAGAGAAGGTTTGGTGTATGCTCAGAATGTCTAAACTATTGAAGATGTTTTAAGGTGAGGTGAGCAGAACTATTGTCTACTTGATTAATCGAGCTCCATTAGCTCCCTTAGGTCTTGATATTCCTGAGAGAGTGTGGACAAGGAAAGACCCCTCTTATTCATATCTAAGGTTATTCAGATGGAAGGTCTTTAAATATGTGCCAAAAAAGTAGAAGGTTGTCAACAGTAGAGACATAGTCTTTTATGAGCATGAGATGGGTGCATATCTTATTAAAAGAGGTAAGATTACTTCTAATAGTTCATTTTATGGTGCTATTAGTGTCTCTCTTATCTCGAATTTTATTGACCAACCTACAAATGAAGAGCGGGAAGAGTATGAATAGGCACATGATATTAATGATCAGGTAACACTTGATGGTGATGAGCTGACGAGGTTCATAAGAATCATGAGTAGGAGGAGGAGCCTAGTTCGATAAGATACCTAACTTTGAAGGTCAAATAGAGAGAAAAAGTCTTTTACAAGGTATCCTAGTTTATAATATCTCTATTCACTACTGAGGGAGAGCCAAAAAATGTTCAAAAGGTATAGTTAACAAAGATAAAGGCTCTTGGGTCGAGGTAATACAATAGGAGATGAATTCTTTAAAGAATGAACCTATAGGTTGGTGAAACTTCCCAAAAGCAAGAAAGCATTAAAGAATATATGGGTGTTTAAGATTAAAAAAATGGTGAAAAGCTAGTGAAGCATAAAACAAGATTAGTTGTGAAAGGATACAACTAAAAGAATGGTATTGACTTCAATGATATTTTTTCACCTGTGGTTAAGATGACTTCAATTCGGACTATGGTGGGTCTAAATGTCAACTTAGATCTTGAACTTGAACAAATGTGAAAATGGGTTTTTTATATGGCGACTTGGTTGAGGAGATATATATGGAGTAGTTGAAAGGATTCAAAGTTCAAAGCTAAGAGAACCTAGTTTAGAAGTTAAAGAAGAGTCTTTAGAGGCTCAAACAGACACCAAGGCAGTAATACTAGAAGTTTGATCATTTATGACTAGTAATGGGTATAAGTAAACTTTAGCTAACCTTTGCATATATTTCAGGAAGTTTACTAATGGTAACTTCATTATTCTCCTTTTGTATATTGATGATATGTTTATTGTGGTACAAGATATTAGTATGATTCACAAGCTGAAGAAGGACTTGTTCAGATCCTTTTATATGAAATATTTAGGTCCTGTAAAATAGATTTGGTATATGGAAATCGCTCGTGCTATGAAAGCTGGAAAGTTGTGATTCTCATAAGAGAACTATATTAAACAGGCATTGAAAAGGTTCAACATGAAGTATGTCAGGCCATTAGCATCTCATTTCAAGTTAAGCAAGTATGCTTATCCTTCTACTTAAAAGGAAAAAGACAATATGTCTTCTATTCCTTACTCCAATATTGTTGGTTCTTTAATATATGGCATGGTATGCACTAGGCCGAATATTGCACAAGTCATTAGGTTAGTGAATAAATACTTGTTCAATATTGAAAAGGTTCATTAGGAAGCAGTGAAATAAATTTTTAGATACTTAATAGGTACTTTTAAATAGAGTTTGTGTTTTGGTAGTGGTGAGTTAATTCTAAAAGGGTATACAGATTCGGGCATGGTTGGAGATCTTGATAACAGGAAATCCACTTCAAGTTATTTGCAATAATTTATAGGGGAGTCAATTATTGGAAATCTAAGGTATAGAAGTGTGTAGCTTTATCTAAGATTGAAGCGAAGTATGTTGCAGCTGTGGAAGCAGGAAAGGAGATGCTTTGGTTGAGGCAATTCTTTCAACATTTAGATGTGAAATAAGATGAGTACGTGGTATTTTATGGTAGTCAAAATTTTATGGATTTGAGCAAAAATTCTACATATTATTCTTGTGCTTAGCTTATTAATGTTAGGTATCACTAGTTTCGATTTGTGGATGAGGAGTAATCTGTAGAAGATTCACATAGAAAAAAAAAGGTGCTAATATATTATGGAATTATGGAAGGTAGTTCCTGGGAGCAAGCTTGAGTTTTATAATAAGCTCATGAGGATTGCTTTCAATGAAACAATTGGGTGATTTATTTTTCCTCCAAGATGGGCTGGAGGGAAAGATTGTTGTGAGTTCTGCCCCATTATGAAGTAAATTTGGTTTGATGCACTTAGATGCCTTCATGAAACATAGGGAATGATAAATGGGAGAACTTGAGACAGAAAACTGTTGAATTTATACTATTTTTAGGAGACAAGCTTGTGTTGGATTGAACATGCCTGTATCCTTGGTAGACATAACTTCATGTGAAGCCTATATATATTTTTGTGACTGTGTACAGGGTAAATGATAAAGGTCAAAGACAGACATACCTATGGTAAGATTAGACATGCCTGTATTGTTGTCATACATGATCATATATGCAAGGTGTATAAGTTTTTGTAACCATGTGCAACTTGAAAGGAAATGCTTCAAGATCAAACACACTCGTGTAAATTCAAACACGACGGCGTAAGTAGAGTATATGGTCATTTTTACTGACCATGTAACTTACTGTAACCATATATCTCTATGATTTTAAAGATTAAGGGACACAGTCACTGTACGCGGATGTTTAGATGACCATGTTCGATATAAAAACCATATTTTAAAGTATAAAAGGGAAAACATGTGGGGCATCTTGTAAAGAGTGTAAAGAATACCAAAAAAAGGAAAGGGTAAAATAGTGAAAGAACAAAGAAGTCTTTCTTATTTTAAAATTGGTATTCTTCAACAATAAGAAATCTTGGGGTTTAATGTTTTCGAATTAGATTGAGAGTAGAAATGATTTGGGATATCAATTTTTACTCTTCTTTGAAAATTTAGTTAGGATCACTTATTATTATATTTTGGCAATAATTCGAGTTGGAGTCAATAGCTTAAAACTTAAACTCTTGCAAGTCTTTATTTAATTTAGTAAATTTAATTTTTAGTTTAGCCTGAAGTTTTTCCCATTACACTAAAGGGTTTTTTACTTATATTTGATGTTTTATTTACTTTTATATCATCTATATCACTTGGGCTATTTGCTTGTTATGATTGGGTTACTTGAGATTAGTTGATTGTTCTTAATTGGCATTGTAAGTGTTGTGATTGGAACCTAACAATATAAAGAACAAAAAGGAAATTTGTATCATCCTACACATTTTCAATGGTGTGTGTAAACCAAAAACCAAGTATAAGGGATTTGATGATGGTAAGGACATATTGAAGGTCCCATCAGTAGCTAGTAACCTAAAGTATAAATGTTCATACAATTGCGTAAACAAATACATATTATAACTAAGTTGATGTATGATAAAAGTGAACCTATTGATAAAGAAAAACCTTCAAACTAGCACACAAGCAATTCAATGAGGCAATTGTGAATAAATAGTATTTATTATGCCCCAACCTCAAATATGTCGCAAAAGAATCATTAAGAGCTTAACCATGATAGCCATTTAATTCCAATCATTACGAACGAGTTGTTGTTGTTAAGGTTCAAATTTTATCTTTAGAAACATATAATAGCTTAGCAAACCCAACTAATCAGATGTGTTACAAAAGATCATAAATTTATATGAGGTTTTAGAAGAAACCCTAAAACGTTAGGTTTCTTATTAATGTTGATACACACTATAAGGAATTAATACTATACCCTATCAATTGTAAGGTTTATACAACTTAGAACTTGCTTTAAGTGCCATTGCACAAGCAATAAGCATATGCCTAAGGATTCCATAGTTCTCTTTATCATTGTCCAAATATTTTTTTTAAACTACAACATTTCACACAAAGGTTTAATATAGAGGTAATACACATCTTATTCATAAATCCTGCTATAGTTACAGTGGCCTATAACAAGGGCTTACGTAAGCATCAGCTTATATGGCGTCACAACCCGGAATCACATCGAGCACATGACAACGGCCACATACTCGGGCTAAGGATACTCTCGGTACCCTTAACCTGATTATACAAAGCTAACTGGATATCTTTAAAAATATATGGACAGCACAAAGAGGTTCCCACATAAGGTCATTTACAAACCATGAGATAGCCAAGAGTTAATTTACCAAATTATAAAGCATATCAATATAATCATGAGCCACTATACAATAAAAGTACAAAACAGAGACTACCCACATGCGGTAATACCCCGAAAGTGTCAAAAGACCACACAATCCACTCAGAACTTCAAACTGACAAATTAACCTGCATGGTTGGAAAGCAGAGGGGGTGAGTACACTGTGTAATCAGTGAGCAAAAGAAACATATATCGCAAATAGAACTCGGTACACACCAAAACATTCTAAATAACCTAAGGACAGTTTTATACATCTAACATGTACATAACCACCTGTGAAATAAATATGCATGACATAAAAACACATAGATCTAGTCTATGGCTCATGTCATACTGGTTAGGAACCACATAGGCCTAGCCTATTAATCACTTATTCAGTAAATATAGGTTCCAATTCCAGTACATATGAGCAAAAAATCATCATATGCAAAAATCAAATCTCATCAGGAAGCCAAATGTCATTATAAGCCAAAATAATTATGTGTTTCACCACTAATCGGCCAAACTAGTGTGCACACCCACTGAATCCCAGTGTTGGCTCGACTTTCATCTATAGTGAGTCCAGACTATGGTTGACAAGAGCGTCATGACCCTAGGTGATGACCTCGTCGATAACTAGACCTCTAGGTGTGCAATCACTCACGAGTCCTGTATAACGGTATCGTTATAAGGACTCGATTTTTAAGTACCAGTGTCAAGAGTATGGGGTTGCTTAATCTGTTGTGCCCAGCACACGATTGGCCAATCATTTCCTCACCAATCACAAAAAAATAATATAAAAATAAAAAGTACAAAAATCAAGTAAGGTACCATGCCTTTATTTATCGGTCCAACCGATAAAATAGAACCTTGTTATGGCTTTAAGCCAAAAGAGAATACTTACATGCAGCATACATGACTCAGTTATGCATATGTAAGTTCCAAAACATTATTTCATGCAGTGAAAGTCATCTTTTGCACTCCAAGTGCAAAGTTATTCAAAATAATGTCTTTTATTAAATATATAAGTATACTAGCATCTATTTGAGATCCAATTTTGCTATACATTAACTAGGCTCAACATTCACATACAAGTCATAACGCATGTCTTGGGTTTTCCTAGTCCCATTTGAGAGATATGTTTTCCCTAACTCACCTGAAAAAAAGTGTACACTCCCTTGACTTCAACAATCCTCAGTACGAGCCCTTTAATCCACATCTCCCAAGCCTTTATACATACAATATGCAATGTATTTACTACTCAAACATGGATCTCATATTTATACATCATCACATAAGTGTTAAAACATAATATCACTATTTTTAATCTATTAAGGGATAATTTTGTCATCTTGCTTATTAAAGGGTAATTTTGTTATCTTACCTAATAATCAAGATTCACATGTGTCATATGGTTCAAAATCAAATGACCCTAAGCTATCACACTTTTGTAGCTTAGTCATGCATCTCTCATATCTTAGATCCTTATCCAAAACCAATTTACTCATTCTTCGCATCTCTATTGCGTGCGATTTATTAGGTTCCCAGTTATGTTGGCCACCATAATTAGCACTCAATTCAATGAAGTCATGAGTGATATCTAGCAACACATCAGACCCCTAATTGACTAGAAAGTTAGTGGTTTGACCCTTCCATAGACAATGTTCTCATGCAATTCATCAATTCACCATTCTATACCCCATTTAGTTAAGCGTACGGTTAAAGTGTTAACTCCCACTAGACTGACTACATCACATCTAGCCCAAGTGATGTTAATTTTTATCCCCAAGGATCATTACTCAATTAGATATGTCGCTGAAGACTATCTTTATGACATTTCCATTCTGACCAGAGATATATCACTAAAGACTATCTTCATAACTAATAATCTCGACAAGAGGACGTGGGTATCATCTCCTCCTATCAGAAGTGGTGAATCCTTTATTAGCTACTCAATTACCTTTGAATACCTCAAGTTGTACCTAATCACCACCCTATGAGCAACCTCTGAGTGGCAATGAGGAATGAAGTCAAAGTATAAGATCAGTATCCAAGATATCCTTGAGCACCTCAAGTCTAAGGATATTTGCTCTATTGCTATAATGAGACTATCACTAACATTAGAATAGATTATCCATATAATTGTCTCATGGCAGTTCATCCAATATACTTACTACTTATAGTAATCATCCATATGTTAACTCTAAAGAACTCATGCTTATAGCTTATAAGATCCATTGCTTGATCTAATCAAGGAGTATATCATGTGCTAGTTTGTCCAGATTAATAATGTTTTGCCTTATTAATCTTATGACCAGGGATAATTTAGAAAATAATATAATTACACATGATAAGAATCTCATTATCATAATCTCGTTATAATTTCCTTCATGTTATGTAACGTATCAAGGACTTCGTTAATAAAATTTAAGATCACTATCAATTCATAAAGAACATGAATATAAAATTAAAAAAATGCCTTTTTATTCATAAAAATTTGTAGAATAAGTGCTAAAGGCGATTGCCTTGAGCGCACTTCTCTATCAACCTCCCACTTGTACTAAAGCTAATCGTCTTTGTATCTAATACTATAGGCAAGTACATGAGAATCATATCTCTTTTTGGGAATCAACTTAGTCAAAGGATCAGTAACATTCTGATAAGTGGGCACTCTCTCTATCTTAACTTCATTTCTATTAATGATTTCTCTAATCAAATGGTATCGTCTGAGTACATGTTTGGATTTTTTATGAGACCTTAGTTCCTTTTCTTGTGCTATAGCACCATTATTATCACAATACAACTGTATTAGGTCAACAACGCTAGGAACCACTCCAAGTTCCATGATGAACTTCTTGATTCGAGCTTCTTCCTTTACTACTTCTGAAGCAACAATGTACTCTGCTTCGGTTGTTAAATCTACAATTGTCTCTTGATTGAAACTTTTTGAATTGACTGCTCCACTATTCAGTGTAAAAATATATCCTGACTAGGATTTGAAGTCTTCATTGTCAGATTGGAAGCTGGCATCTACATACTTGCTCACAATAAGATCTCCTTCTCCATATACTAAGAATACATCCTTAGTTTTTCTCAACTACTTAAAGATACTCTTGACAACCACCGAATGACCCACACCAGGATCCAACTGGAATTTGCTCGTAACACTTAGAGCGTATGATGCATCAGGACTCGTACATAACACAGCATACATGATTGATCCTAGAATCGAAGCATAAGGGATCAAATTCATGTGAGTCCTCTCATCTTGTGTCTTTGGACACGTAGATTTTAAGAGTGTAATACCATACATCATGGGAAGATAACCTCTCTTGAACTTCTCCATGCTAAACCTCTTTAACATTTTGTCTATATATGTAGGCTGAGAAAGATAAAACAACTTCTTTGATCTGTCTCTATAGATTCTTATCCCTAAAATATAGGTTGCTTCTCCAAGGTCTTTCCTGGAGAAATTCTTGGAGAACTAAATCTTGACTGATTTTAAAGTTAAGACATCATTTCCTATTAGTAGTATATCATCTATATACAACACAAGGAATACAATTGTACTCCTAATAACCTTTTTATACACACAAGGTTCGTCTGAATTTTGTAAGAAACTAAATTCTTTGATTGTCTCATCAAATCAGATAATCCAACTCTTAGATGCTTGCTTCAATCCATCAATGGATTTTTAAAGCTTCCATTCCTGTTCACCATCTTTGGATATGAAACCATAGGGTTGTGTCATGTAGACATCCTCATTTAGGTTTCCATTAAGGAAAGTTATTTTCACATCCATTTTCCATATTTTGTAATCATAATGAACAACAATGACTAGGAGTATCCTAATGGATTTATGCATAGCTATCAGGATAAATGTTTCATCGTAGTCAACTCCTTGTCTTTGACGATAACCTCTAGCTACAAGCCTAGCTTTATAAGTAACTACATCACCCTGCATGTCAATTTTTTTCTTAAAAGCTCATTTCCACCTTATAGATTTTATCCCTTTGGGTGGGTCAACCAAATTCCATACTTGGTTTTCATACATTAAATCCATTTCAAATTTTATGGCTTAAAACCATTTGTCAGATTCTAAACTCTTAAGGACTTTTTCATAGGTAGTAAGCTCATCACCTTCTACGAGTAATACGTCATTATATTCATTTATAGGAAATCCATATCTCTCTAGAACATAGCGTATCCTACTTGACCTATTAACTTCTTGTGTGTCAGAAGGTTAAACTATTGTTTCATCATTTTGAACAATAGTATTAGGTTCAGGCAGTTGATTTGCATCTGTTTAAGCATCTTAAACTTCAACAAGTTCAATTTTTCTCTTACTGTCTTCTTTTAGAAGAAACTCTTTCTCTAAAAAAACAGCATGCTTTGAAACAAACACCTTTTGTTCTAAAACATTATAGAACTGATATCTTATTGTTTTTTTAGGATATCCTACAAACAGACAATTGTTAGATTTAACTTTTAGATTATCTGACTGAATCCATTTCATATAAGCTAAACAACCACAAACTTTCATTTGAGACAGATAAGGTTTTTTACTAGTCCACATCTCATATAGAGTAACATCAACTAAGTTTGAAGGGACTTTGTTTAATATGTAAACAACTGTCTCAATTGAAAAACCCCAAAAAGGATTTTGGTAGATCTAATAAGCCTATCATTAACCTTACCATATCCAATAAGGTTCGATTTCTCCTTTCTGCCACACCATTATATTGTAGCATGTAAGGTGGAGTCTATTGGGATACTATCCCATTATCTTTGAGATAATTTAGAAACTCTTGGCTTAAGTATTCACTACTTTGATCTGATCGAAGGGTTTTAATACTTCGCCCAGCTATTCTCTACTTCATTTTTGAATTCTTTAAACTTTTTAAAGGCCCCAGATTTGTATCTCATAAGATATACGTACCCATATCATGAATAATCATCGATAAAGGTAATGAAGTAGATGAAACTACCTTTGGCATGTATGGACATTGGACCACATACATCTGAATGTATTAAGTCCAATAGCCTAGTAGTTCATTCACCCTTTTCCTTAAAGAGTAACTTTTTCATCTTCCCTAATAAGCAAAATTCACATGTGTCATATGATTTATAATCAAATAACCCTAAATTACCACATTTGTTTAGTTTAGTCATGTGTCTCTCACTTATATGGTCAAGGCGACATTGCCATAAATATGATGATTTCACATTATCTCGGTTTTGTCTTTTATTGTCATTGATATTTAAAACTAGATTGGACATATCTAATATATATATTCCATTGCATAATGTACCTATAGCTAAAACATTCCATTCAAACTAATAGAACAACCATTGTTAATAAAATTTAAATGGAAACTAACATTATTAAGACTAGAAACTGAAATAATATAGCTATTCATCTTCAGTGCATATTGCACTAGAGATGTCCCCTTAGCCATCTTAGAGCGAAAGAGTAACCTCGAGGTCTCGAACCTTTCAAACCTAGCTTGCTTATCAAATAACTCCCCCAGATGATAGACTATGGTATGAACATCCATAGCCCTATGCTGCTTTTGCAATTTCAATGACATGGTGGCCAGCATTATGTAGCTAGCCATCTAACTATCACAGAGATGCTTTATGTATGCCTTCTGATCACTATTAGAAGCATCAACAGCAAGGGGATTAAGAAGTGGTTTTTCTAAGATGTAGCGTAGTTTTTTCGACTTGAGAACTATTCTCAAGTTCTTAAACCACTCTAAAAAGTTGGGTCCACTCAACTTATTGGCTTCTATAATTACGTGTAGGTTCACACTAGAGGTCATGGTGTCGATTCTTGCAACCTATGTCAAAGAGAGAAATGGTGTTAAACTGTACGTAAATGCATGTCTATTAGGAATTTAATAACATGCAGTATGGCTCCCACTACTTTCTCTTGAATCTATAACCCTCAATATGAATATGAGAGAACTTATATAGAAGTTCTCTTAGTAGATGGATATCAAATATCTCTAGGAATGACCTTAGGTTTGGCTAATAAGCCATACTAGGTCAATCACTAGGTATCAGTCATACTAATTGCATTAATAATGCAACTATCAAATCTAGTGCTATCAACTGTTGATGTGTGCATCTTATTAGGCTATAAACTCTTAATGCATGAACATAGCATATACACTACCCAACTTTGCCTATGTCCATATTGACTTTGGTTTTGCCCAAAAAATCAACGCTTTTAGTTAAAATCGATCCATTAATCCGAAAATCATATTTCCATAAATAAAATATATTCGTGTTGAGCAGCCCAACAACCCTAACTCTAAAAGAACTTTGGTTCTCACCATATTAATGAAAGGCATTAGTTTAAATATTAAGTGAGGGATTTCTACTTAGGTCTCGTCTAACTAGGAAGGTCTTGTATATATCACACATATATATAGTTACTATAACTATATGGCATGATATGGTCCCCCCAATCATATTGGGCTTAAGTCCATAACCATCGATTATGCAACCCACACATACTCCTAAAATGCATCCTCTAATGCATAATATTAAACTCATCAAATTTGGTTGTGCCAAATTATGGATCCCACATTTTGGAAGTTGGTTCAACTATTGAATCGAATTTCTTACTAAGTGTTATTGTGGCTAAATTTAATCTTGTATGTCATTTCAGTTTAGAATTTAATATTAATTAAATTAAATTAAATTCTTAATTCTAGAAATTAATTCAAAATTAATTCACCTTAAAATTGATTACATGATGTAAAATCAAGCATTTTAATTTTGTCACATGCCAATTTCTAGTCTTACTAGAAAATAATGCTCTAACTAAATCAATTTCAAATTAATTTCCAAAATTTTCAAAACATCAAATCATCATTCCATACCAAAAAAA
>JANZXP010000004.1:8495475-8520234 GCA_027576715.1 Erythroxylum flavicans | reverse complement strand
GGCTAAGAAAATGCCCACTAAAGCTTTGTAAGAATGCATATTATGATATTAATGAAAGATATGCAGATTTCATAGTATTTGTGTTATTTGTTTCCAACGGATTTCCTTTTTGTGTTTGTGTTGCAAATTTCCCATAAGGATAGATTTTATGTGTACTGATTTTGAGGCAAATTCTGGACTGATGTGGATCGAATTGGGTTAAGTAGTCTTCTTGAAAGATATAGAGGATTTTCATAGCTTTCCAATGATGTATCATGTACTGTTTTTGGATGTGGGAGTTGAAAGATGTGGGTTGTTGAAGTTTGGTGCAGGTGCTGTCAAATTGCAAGTTTCTGGGCAGAAACTTTGAGTAAATTTTTGACCCTCATAGAGTTTGAAATTGTTCTTAGGGTCTTCATGGAAGTTGTGGATTTTCTTTTTATCTTTCTGATGATATGAAGTATGAGATTTTCGGCCCATAGAGTGGAAAGTTATGGTGTTTAGAAATTCTGATGCTGTTTAAGATGTTTTTAACAGGCAGTCTCTTTGCAGTGGTTTTTAACACTCTTAGAGACCAAATAGGTTTTTGCATCCTTCATGGAAGTTGTAGAGTTTCCTTTTAACTTTTTATTGATACCAAATTTACAAATTTCGGAGTTCTGAGTAAGAAGTTATGGATGTTTGAAGATGGACTGTCGTTTTGAGGGGCTGGCCTTGCAGCTCCTCGCGAGCACGCGCATCCAGCGCGCACCTTGCGATCGCTAGGCGGTCGCAAGTGGGCGCATCCAGCGCGCGCCTCACGATAGCAAAGGGTCGCGAGCATGCGCATCCAGCGCGCGCTTCGCGCTCGCGAGGGGGAGCGCGAACTTTTAGCCGCGCCTCTTGCGGCCGCGAGAGGATCGCAGTGCGACGCGGTATATATTAATTTTCTGATTTTTCCTTTCGAATTTTTGACCTCTCTCCGCTCTTTTGGCCATAACTTTTTCTTCCGACCTCCGATTGACCTGATTTTCGAAGCTTTGGTTTTCTAAGACATTTTTCTACCTTTACATTCAATTTATAATTTTTGATATTATTTTCCAAATTTATGGATTAAATCAAAGTGATTATGGCCTACCATTATTTCTGATCGAGTAAGTGAAATGAGTTTGTTTTTGAGGTTTGACCTGATGGGGAATTCCTCCCTTGTGGGATGCGAGTCCAGATGTCACGTAGGACATCGGGCTCGTGACTCGCCAGGGTAGGGTTCCAACAAAGTTCCCCCACACTTAGCTTTTGACCGTCATTGGGCAAATCATCAAAATCAAAATGACAAATAAAAACTTTTATTCATTTTCCATATTTCCTAAGAATAGATAACCATAAGTAAAGATGAATGACTTTCAAAACCTATAGAAATAACTCAACATTCAAAGCTTCTACTCATGATCAATCAACTTTCATTACCCTTAGAATCTAAGTAATCTAGAGGTAGAATTGGACCCATTCATAATCACAACAGTCAATAAATTTGCATATCATTTCATTTATCCACCACTAAAAATCACATATATAATCATGAATCAAAGAACTTTTCTAGGGTTGTAATGTGGATAAGTGTAAGGTGAGATATATTTGAGGTGATGTAGCATAAAAGCCATCAAGCTAGTGAAGCAAAAATAATACTGAACGAGATATCAATCGCACAAGTTAACATTCATGCAAAACTGGATACCGTCAGCCATGAAGAATGCAACAACTATGTTTCACTACTTAATTCAGATCTCACACCATAAGCCACATGAACATTACAGAAAAAGTGCTCCATCCAAAACAACAGCCCCTCGTATGCAATATATTCAAGCACCCAATCAATACAACTTAAGGAGGATAAACTATTAATTAATAACTTTCCATAACAATTGTATTTCCTCCTTGATACTTTTATTCAAACTTACTTTTTCTCTTTTTTATTCTTTACTATATTTTTTCCAAATATAACAGTGATAGAGGCTACATCAACATGGGATTCATAACATGGCATATTAACAAACATAACCAACCTATATGTATGTATATGCCCACACTCAGGCTTTTATACAATGCTCCACTAGTGTTAAGGCTTGGTTAGGGCATTGGTTAGGTGCATGCAAAGTGGTTTATACAAAAGAAAAGGCTAATAAAGCTTAAAAGGTTAGCAAAGGAAAATTCATATAATCGGGTAGGTTATTTGGCTAATATAGCTCGTAATCAACAAAGAATGCCTATTCATTTTCATAAAAACGCATGTGATAAAAATATGACTTCAAATAGAAAATGAAAGCAAAGTAAGAATGTATATGTCATGAAGGTCACACATAACAAATGACAGTGAGACTGATATGAATGTGTCAGTCTAATATGACTCAAAACATCACTGGTTTATTTTTACCACTAGTCACCACTCTTCTAAGAATAATGCACATTAACTAATCTCAAGGGCAAAAGTACATTTTAAAGTTGCTATGGACTTTTCTAGTCAATTCACACTCTAATTATGACTCAATATTGTTAAAAGCAATAGAAAATGAGAAAATTTTTATTTTGTTTTTTTGATTTTGAAAACTGCTTAAGAAGTCACATAAGCCACAATTAAGCTCAAATCATCTATAAAAGCTAATAACAAATTAAGATCCCCACCCCCACACTTAAAACTTACTTTGTCCCTAAAGTAACATCAAATGCAAGAAATGGAGCATTTAGGGAAAATAGCAATTGTGAAAATGTAAAGAGACAGAAATCAACTTCCCTTGGGATGCCTCCCAAGCAGCGCCTTCGTTTACTATTGTTGGCTCGACTCCAAGTTTCTCAGTCTTTATAATAAGGGTTTTCTAATCCTATCATTTTCACTTCCTCCACTTGGAATCCTTCATATAAAGGTTTCAGTTGATGACCATTAACTTTGAATTTCTTGTTTATCTGTAAGCTTTCAGTTTCAATTGCACCATATGAAAACACATTAGTAACAATAAAAGGTCCAATCAAACGAGAATGTAATTTACCTGGTAAAATCTTAAGTTGTGAATGGTAAAGCAAAAATTTTTGTTTAACTACCAAAATTGTTCCTAACAATCATCTTATGACAAAATTGTTTCGTCATTTCCTTGTAAATTTTTGCATTCTCATAAGATTCAAGCTTATGCTTTTCTAATTCTTATAGTTGCAGCTTCCTCTATTCACCCACCACATCAATCTTCATATTGCATTGCTTAATGGCCCAAAAGGCTTTGTGCTCGATTTCCACTAGAAGATGACACAGTTTTTTATAGGTCAGTCGGTATGGAGACATGTCAATAGGTGTTTGCTATGTAGTCCTATATGCCCAAAGAGCATCATCAAGTCGCTGACTCCAATCGTTACGATTTGGGCTAACCATTTTCTTAAGAATGGACTTGATTTCTCTATTTGACACCTCTTCTTGCCCGTTTGTCTATGGATGATAGACCGTAGACATCTTATGATTGACATGGTACTTCTTTAAAAGGATTTTTCACCAATCAGTTGCAAAAATGAGTACCCCTATCACTAATCAATGCTCTCGGTGTTCCAAATCTAGCAAAAATGTTAGACTTGACAAATTCTGGAATAACCTTTGAATCGTTAGTCCTGGTAGCTTTAGCTTCCACCCATTAAGAAATATTTTTATCCACAGCCAACAAAATGTAAACAAAACCAAAAGAAGAAGGAAATGGTCCCATAAAATCAATGCCCCATAAAGGCATTTGATCTCTATGGGATAAATTACCCTATTTCTGACATTGTTCACATGCTTTACAGAACATATAAGAGTCTCAAAAAATATTTGATTTATAAAATCCACATTTAAGAATTTTTCTAGTAGTTCTATTAGGCCCAAAATGACCACCACAAGCATAAGAATGTAAATTTTTCAAATTTGATTCATATTCGTATTCAGGCACACATCTCCTAATCACTTAGTCTAAACAACACTTTCACAATTGAGGATCATCCCAAATATAATATTTCGACTCACTCTTTATCTTGTTTTGTTTAGCCTTACTTAAATCATTAGGTATCTTATGGTTCATTAGATAGTCACAATATTAGCATACCTTAGAACCTTACCTTGAAGTGTTAGTAATTGATCATCCAGAAACAATTCTTGCAATGGTACTGACTCCTCCTCCTTTATAACTCTATTCAAGTGATCTGTGACTAAATTCTTTACACCTTTCTTTTCTTTGATCTCCAAATCGATCTCTTAGAGCAGAAGAATCGATCTAATAAGTCTTTACTTCTCTTCTTTCTTCAATAAAAGGTACCTTAATATTGTATGATCAGAATATACAATCACTTTAGAGCTAAACACGTAAGGTTTAAATTTATCAAAAGTAAACATAATAGCTAAAAGCTCCCTTTGAGTGGTGGAATAGCTACATTGTGCTGGATTGAGTGTTCGAGAAGTGTAGTAAATATAATGAGTCATCTTGTCACATTTTTTACCAAGGACGGAACCTACAATAAAATTTCTAACAGCACACATAATCTCAAATGGTTGACTCCAATTAGGTAGTTGAATGATTAGTGTTAAAGTCAAAAGTTCTTTCAACTTGTCAAATGCTTCCTTATATCTCTTATTAAACTCAAAGGGTATGTCCTTTTGTAATAAATGACAGATTTTCATTGAGATCTTACTGAAGCCCTTAATAAACCTATGATAAAAACCTGCATGGCCAAGAAAAGAACGAACCTCCAGCACATTTGTGGGGTAGGGTAAGTTTCACACAATTTCTATCTTAGCTTTATCGACCTCAGTTTCATTAGAAAAGATTACATGTCACAAAGCTATTCCTTGTTCAATCCTAAAATGACAATATTTAGAATTGAGAAAAAGATTAGTTTCGATGCAATATTCAAGTACATAATGTAGATTATCCAAGCATGCATTAAATGAATCCCTATAAAATGTAAAATCATCCATAATGACCTCAATAATGCGTTCAACATACTCAGAGAAAATACTTACCATTCATATTTGAAAGGTGGATGGGGCATTGCAGAGTCCAAACGACATCCTTCTGTAGGCAAATGTACCCAATGGGTATGTCAATGTTGTTTTTTCCTGATCCTCTAGAGCTATCATAATTTGATTATATCCTAAATACCCATCTAGAAAACAGTAGTGAGATTATCCTACAAGTCGCAGCATTTAATCGACGAATGGGAGTGGAAAGTGATCTTTGCATGTAGCAGCATTCAACTTCATATAATCAATTTATACTCGTCATTCATTTTGAATTCTTATAGGCACAAACTCATTATTCTCATTATTCACCACAATAATCCCAATTTTCATCAGTACTACTTAGACTGGACTCACCTATTTACTATCTGAAATTTGATAAAATATAGCAACATCAAGTAACTTTAAGATCTTCGTCTTTACCACTTCCATCATTAGAGGATTCAACATTCTTTACGATTCTCTTGATGGTTTGGATCCTTCTTCTAATAGAATTCGATGCATACATGTCAAAAGGCTACTACCTTTGATGTCAACTATAGTCCACCTTATAGCTGTAATGTGGTCTTTAAGCACTCGAATGAGCGTTTCTTCTTAAAGCTTGGTTAAGCCTTTACATTGTTTAAAGAGGTTGGGTGACAAATTGGCCATAGGAATACTCTAGGGTATAAACCAGGGCAACAAATGTCGAGAATACGACAATGTCGCCCGTTTTCATTTTATAGAAGTACCCGGCAGAATTAAGGTTGTAGGTAATGGCATGTTTTGTTTTTTTATCTAGAGACAAGTGCTGAAATCATTCCTATTAGGTCAGGTCGTGCGTGGCCCTTTTCTTCTTGAAGTTTGGTTAAGTTCCTAGCTATGATTACCATAAGTGTTTTTCCTTCTCCCAAAAACACATATTTTAAGTGCTCTACTAATTGCTTCAATTCAATTATTGGTGCTTGCACAACTGAAGGTAAAGATTTCGTATTAGACATTGGCAATTCAGTTTTTTGAAATACATATCTTTTTGGTATTGTTTGCAGTGATTGCAGTGCTATCATAATTTCTTCCATTTCATCTTTAATGAGCAAGTTAGAAATTTTCAAAATGTTTTCCGTTAAACTCATGCAAAGAATGACTTCTAAATCATCTTTACCATCCATATCAAAAATTTCTTAAGACAAATAATCAATGACATCAATTGATAAAATAGAATGAACATCACTAGGGTACCTCATAGATTTAAAAATATTAAAGTGAACAATTTCACTGTCAAACGCCATAGTTAGTGTTCCTACATCCACATTGATTTTCTTCTTTAATGTCTTCAAAAATGGTTGACCAAAAAGGATAGGTGCAGAATTAGACGACGGTTCTCCCTTCATGTTCAACATATAAAATTCATTGGGAAAACCAATTCGTTAACCTAAACTAAAACATCCTCTATAACCCCTTCGAGATAAGCATTAGATTTATCAACCGATTGAATTGTAACACGTGTTTTTTTCAATGATAACAAATTTAATAAAGTATAAATGGAATAGGGCATAACATAAATTGAAGCTTCTAAATCTAACATTGCTTTTTCAAATCAGGTATTACCAATTTTGCATGGAATTATAAACGTACCTAGATCCTTACACTTTAGGGGAAGCTTTCTCTGAATGACTATGGACACATTCTCCCCCACACTTACTTTCTCATCTCCCCTCAATTTCCTCTTAAACGTGCCATTCTATCTTGCCTCTTCTTCTTTCAATCCTCTTTTTCTTCATGCTCTATGAATCAATAGATTATGGAAATTGAGAAGATTGCTTCAATGGACATGCTTTTAGGACATTTTAACTCCTTCACTTCCAAAATATACCTAAGATCAAATACGAGCTAAAATAAATATCTTAAGCATTTCTAAGGCATTAATCACTAAGTGTATTATTTCAAATGAATCAACATTTAATCACATATCAGGCGTTGGTTGTAACCATGAAAAGAATGCATAGGAGTTGGCTATAATGAGAATGTATCGGCACTGGTGTGAGAAGCACCATGAGAAGCAGCTAGTTGGATGAGAGTCATGCATGCTTGGGAGCTATCAACATGAGAGCATGGAAAGTGGCATCACCATGAGAAGCATAGATGGTTGTTATGAAAATGCATGGGAGCTGGCCTGTTGTGAGTACGCATCGGTGCTGGTGACAAAGAAGGATGGCATGGCATCACCTTGCTTCATCTTCGGTTTATAGAAATCAATATCTTGTATGGGCGTGAGGAATAACTCATGCCCATGCATCTTGTTGCATAACTGTGACACACACTCATAGTTGTGCAACTTTTCCAACATGGCCATGAGACATTTTAATGGTTCATTCTTCATTTCTTTTCATTTTCTTGTCTTCTTCTTACTCTAATCTCCTTCTTCTTTGTATTTCCAACATATGTCTCATCTTTCTCGGTATTTAATTGTCTTCTCTTGCTTTTAATCTTCTTCTTCTTACTCCATGACGACAAAGGATTATGAATGTTTAAAAAACAACTCAAATGTAGTCCTTTCGACTCACTTTAACTCTTTCATTTCCGAAATGTACCTAAAATCAAATATGAGTTAAAGTGTGTATCCAAAGCATTTCTAAGGCATTAATCACGAAGTGTAGTAGATCAAATGGATCAACGTTTAAGCATATATCATGGAATTAATATTTATTTTTTAATTATATTGTAACTAATATAATTATATATGGTAATTAGTATAATGATATATGAATGTATAGATAGTAATTGTAATTAATATAATGATACATGATTGTATTAATATAATAAGATAGATAATCAACATTACGTTTACTTTTTTGGCTATGGTTTTTAAAAATTGTTGTGAAAGTTTGACCTTTTCACGAAAATTTTTATATTCATCCCCAAAGGTGAAGCCAAATTCATATCGTTTATGAAATTGAAAACCTAAACAAACTAAGACATAAATGGTCATTTTCATTATTTCTTCCTCTTCATATCTATGATTAAAGCTCTTCCAATTTAGTGTTTGAGTTCCCAGCTTTGTCTTCGTCTTTGGTGTCTGTCTTCATCTTCATCACCAATGTGAGTCTTTATCTTCGACACCACACAAAGGTTTTGTTTTCCAGTTAATTCATTTCCACAATACCTATACATAGTGTGTTACTTATCTCTACAAGTGGGGGAGATATTTATGAGATATTCATTAGTTTTTCAAAGTTGTGAAATGAAGGGAGAGCCTATACCCTTTAAAACCCCAAAGTTAACGTTCGTATATTGTTTTTTTCAAATTTCTTGTTGTTTTTCTTTTCAAATTTAAAAGCAATGAAATTGTTGTTCTTCTTCCTTTTCAAATTTTTTTAGAATCATGATCAACAATTTATGAATGATAAGTTTTAATATTTTTAACCTCGATAATACCACAAGCACATGGATCGTTCGCGTAGTACCTAAGGTATCGATCCCACGAGGAGGGTTAATCTAATCCTAAAATCTATGGTCTGAGACTATTAAACAAATATTTAACAGACAAAGAATTTAAACACGAGAACTAAATAAATCAAATAAACCAAATCAACTAGTAAAACAATAATTGATAATTAACACTTAAGGAAAACAATCATGACAACGATTAACAACTTCAATTTAAAAATGAATAACAATTAACGGAAATTGGTTGATTTGTTGAACAATGATAGTACACCCTAGAATTCAACCCAGTGAGTTAACCGAAAGAGAGAAAGGGAAAATTATCTATTTTTAATGCTAACCTAACCGATTACGATTTATCGAATTAATGATTCTAGAAGATCCTAGGGTCAATTACTCTCTCTCGAGTTATAATTGACCCCTAAAACATAAACCCTAATCAGATTATAGATAGTTGTAATCTCTCAATTAGCAACCAATCCAAAACCTAATCAGTTTTTAAGTTCTCTAATAAACAATTGGAAACCTATATGTGATCTCTCTACACAATATTTACCCATTTGATTTAATTCTGAATCTATTAAATTACATAACTCTAGTTAGCCCAATTTAATATTTTTTCTTAATTCACCCTCTCAATTTGTTATCAAGATATGAAGTGCAGAATTAAACCAAAATTAATTCAATAAACATATAAAACAATCATATTTCATAAAATCAAAGAAAATATTCCAAAGTTGAGTATAGAACGTCAATCACAATTCAATTATATCATCAAAATATATATCCTAATTCTATAATCAAATAAACTGAAATACGTAGGAATAGAACTCAACTGGACGATGGGCGGCCGTAACTTCATAAAGCTTCTTATTTTGGGAAGCACGTCGAGTCTACGTCATCTTCCTCTTCTCTCTTCCTTTGTCTCTTTCTCAATCTCTCAAAGTTCTCTCTTTTAGGGTTTCATTGTGGTGGTTGATCGAAATCTCCTCCCTTTTGTTCTTTATGTTCAGTAAATACCTTGGAAGCCCTATGGTTCATTTAGGGTCGAAACAGTCTAAAATGTTCCTCGAAACTTGACATTTTCACTAATTTTTTTGTCTGCCTGATGCAGCCACAATTATGGCCCTGTCTGCCCTGATCGTGGCAAGCGTCTACCCCTTTCTCTCATGATCATGGCCCAAGTGCCATGATTGTGGCCTAGTTCAGATCTCTCTATCATGATCGTGGCCTAGGGCATGGTGGCTCATATCTTTTTGTCACGATTGTGGCCTATTGTGTCACAACCGTAGGCTGTGGTTTTGGCCCAAAACTTCTCCGTTCTTCGCCGTTGACCCTAAAACACTAACAAACACATCAAGGTACCTCAAAAACATAACATTTAAGCTTAAAGATTTATACTAACCCATGAAAAACACTTAAACACATAAAATAACATAATTAAAACCTAAACAAACATTAAACACTCAATTTAACTCTAAATACCTAACAAATTGAACCCCTAAAACATAATGCAAATCACAACTGTCAAAAACATTTGTTCGTTTTCTGTTGATTCTGGGATTATATAATCATGAGTAGAAAATGAACTGACTAGAGAATTTCATGGCAACTTTAGCATGTATTTTTTCTCTTGTGATTGATCGATATGCATTATCTTTAGAAGAGTAGTAACAAGTGGTAGACAAAGCCTGTAAGATTTTCAGCCTTATTAGACTGGAACATCCATATTAATCTCATCGTCTTTTAAAAATGTGTGACCTTCATGACATGTACATCCCGATTTTGCATTGATTTTCTATTTGAGACCACATTTTTATCACATGTATTAACATGGATATGATTAGGCATTCTTTGTTTCGTAAACTATGGTAGCCAAATAGCTTGCCCATTATATGATTTTCCTTTTAGATAAGCCCACTTTGAGCTTTATACCTTTTTTTATCATCCACATTACATGCTTTATACTTAACCAAATGTCCTACCTAAGTCATAAAGCTAGTGGAACATTTGTGATTGTTAAGTTTGTGGATGTACAAAATTCTAAGTGTGGGGGGTGTACATATATGTGGTTGGTTAATGTTGGGATGTTTTGTTATATCCTATCATTGAAATTCCCATGTTGATGTAGTTTCTTTTAATGTTTTTTAAAAAATTAGAAAAAAAAGAAAGGAAAAGAAAGAAAGAAAGAGAGAAGCACAAAAAAGAAAAAAAAAAGAAAAAGAGAAAAAGAAATAGAATTAAAAATATATGTTTAAATAAACGTATATAGGAGGAAGTGCATATGTGTTAAAAAGTTGTTTATGATTAATGCATTCTCGTAAAGTTGTGATGAATGAGTTATTTGAGTATATTGGATATGAGGTAGATGTTGGCTTGGAAGGTTCACTCTTGAGATTTCAATGTATTGTTGGCATAAATTGTACGAGTGATTCCTTCGGATTAGTATATGCTTCATGTGGTTTATGTGTGAGAGCTTAATGGGGTTGTGAAACATAAATGTTACATTTGTCAAAGCTAACGGTAGCCAATTTTTGATGAGTGTTGCTTTGTCTCACTAGCTTTGATGGCTTTCATGCTATTTAACCTAAATACATCTCACCTTACCTTTGCTTGCAGTACAACCTTGAAAAGTCCTTTGATTCATGATTTTGCATGTGAACATTATTGGTTAAGAAATGAAACGATATGTAAGATTATGGATCGTAATGATCATGAATGGTGTTGAATGTACCTGTAGATATGTTTTACTTAAACACATTTTCCGAGTCTACCATTAGCTTGTTCAGTTTTTAAAGGTATTAAATGTTGATTGATCATGAGTAAAAGCTTAGAATGTTGAGTTTTTACTATGATTTTTGAAAGTCATTCATCTTTGTTTATGATTATGTATTCTTGAAACATATAGAAAATGAGTCAATGTTTTTAGGTCTTTGAGCTTAAATTTGATGTTTTTCCTGAGGACTGCCAAAAGCTAAGTATGGGGGAAATTTATATTTGTTTAATTATTATACATTTAATCATTTACACTTAAGGATTAATGATAATAAAATGCTTAAGATACTCACTTTAATTCATATATGATTTTAGGTAAAATTTGGAAGCAAAAAAATTAAAGTGAGTTGAAAGCAAAGAAAGTATGTCGAAGATTAATTTTACTTGTCTTCATGGAGCAAGAAGAAGAAAATTAAAAGAAAAGAATAACAAAAAAATCAAAATACAAAGAAGACAAATTAAAGGTGGAGCTGGGAAAAGATGAAGCATGAAACGACATCACAGTAAGGAGAAGCGAGGACCCAAAATGGCAGCAGACGTTAGGTGTTTCACATAATCAGCGTACGTTTCACGCAACCAAAACGACATCCAGCAGAGGTGGAAACAAGGAATAAAATGACAACACATGGACAAGCTGGTCGAGAAAAACGTCACCATACAGAAGCAACGTGAGGTTTGCAAGGTTTTGTGAATAGTAGCATGGACATTCTCATTTATCTGTCACATCATCAAATAATGGAAGGGGCCAAAAACAAAGAAGAGAGTGGCGATAGACATAGAAGAGAAGAGAAGAGAGAATAGTAGCTTGGGACCTTAATCTTGAATTTTCAAATCAGTGAATAGTGAGTGAAATAGAAGAGAGAGAAAGCTTGCAGTAGAGTGGATTGGTAAAAGGTCTTCGGTAGGTTATTAATGGGGGTTGAAATATTTTTCCAGGAGAGACCCATAGAGGGGTAATATCCCGAAGTTAGTTAGGAGGCGACATCAACATCGACGACCCGGGTTAAGCACTTTTTTATTATTTTGTTCTTTCTTTCTCTCATTATGAATTGATTATGTTATCTTGTGTTTATTGATTAGGTATTTGAATGATGATGATTTTAATGCTCTATTGAATCGTTATTCATGAAAACCCATTGCTAGAATCGAATGCAATACGTAATCGTTGTATTCCCGATTCATATGTAGCAACTAGTGCTTCCGAATCATTAGAGATAATATAACATAGGTTAAACAATCCGAGCTTATGCGATTATTGCCTATATTAGTCTATTTTTCTGGTTCGCAATGCAGTTGTCCGGATAAACTTAGAGAGCTTATTCTAGGTTTCTCAATAGCTAAGGTTAATTAACGAGTGCTTCGTAATTAACTAGGATCCAAGGAAACATTGGGATTAACAGAGCTGCTTGTTAATCTACGATCGATAATTATTAAGAGAGATAAAATAACCAAATCAATAAATTATGCTTAATTAGGGTGTAGGTTGAAATTGAACCAAAAAACTAGATCCCTACTAAATTCCTCAATTTTATCATTTTTTGCATGTTTTCTTTAATTTTCTTATTAGGTTTATTTTATTTTATTTTGTTATTAAATCAAAAATCCCCCAATTACCTAAACATCAATTAATTTCATTTCATAAGCTAACCAAACACTCCCTATAGGATTGACCTAGATGCACCACTACTAAAGTAGTAGTCCAGTTATTTTATTTTGACTAGCGTTATGACACACATGTCAAAAAGCGTCATGAAGGTGAGGACCTAGTTGGTGGTTGGACCTTTAGGTGTATAATCACCCGAAAGTCCTATAGAAAGGTGTCAATCCAAGGACTTAACTTTTATGTAGCATCATTAAGGGTATGGGAGACGCTTAATTTGTTGTGCCTAGCACAAAAATGGCCAATCGTTACCTCACCAAACACAAAAAAATCATATACAAATATTTAATACTAAAATGAAGTAAGGTACCATGCCTTGATTTATCGGTCCAACCGATAAAATGGAACTTTGCCATGGCGCTAAGATAAAGAGAACACATACACGCAGCAAACATGACTCGGTTATGCATATGTAAGTTTCAAAACTTTATCTTATGAGGTGAAAGTCATCTTTTGCACTCTAAGTGCAAAGTTATTCAAAAATGTATTTTCAGAAAATAAAACATTGCCTATTGCAATTCAAGTGCAGGTTTGTTGAAAACAATACCATTCCTCAAAATATGAAATAAAAACATCAGTTTCACTCTAAGTGCAAAGAATTATTCAAAACAATGTCGTTTATTAAATACATAAGTATACTAGCATCTATTTGAGATTCAATCCTACTATGCATTACCTAGGTTCAAAATTCACATACAAGTCGTCATGCATGTCTTGGGATGTCCTAACCCTATTTGAGAGATATGATTTTCCTAACTCACATCAAAAGAAGTTGTACACTCCCTTGACTTTAACAATCCTCAGTACAAGCTCCTTGATCCACAGCTCTTGAGCCTTTATACTTACAATATACAATGTATTTATTACTCAAACATGTATCTCATATTTATACACCATCACATAAGTGTATAAAACACAATATCACTATTTTTAAGTTGTAGGATTTGGCGATTAAGCTTCTCACATGATTACTTCCCTTATTATTCACATACACTTTCTTTTGCATTTTTCAAGGCATTTAACGCTTTTAGTCTAATACTTACATATTTCAAAGTATAATTAAGTACATTTTTATCCAAGCACATTAGGTCACTACTCATCAATCTATCCAAAAATTCAAGATTACTCTAAGTAAACATGAAAACCTCTTTCCAATACACACCATTATAATCCTTAAATCCTAAGCCAAGTTTACTTAGGCATTTTATCAAACACCTAATGTGCATGACTTTCAAATTATATTTTCAAGACTTTATCATAGTAATTCATGCTCCTATCTTGTTATATAACAAGCACTTCTAAACAACAACATATTTCACCACTTCATTAAATCTAATTCCCTTCATTTAAACCATCAATTTCAAAAGATATTCAAAATTTTGCAAACTTTCATGAAAGAGAGGGTATCTCGGTTTTGGCTTAAGGAGACTTCTCCATAACTCATTTCATTTGTCTAAACCATATTTCATGCATATTCACGTATGGAGAACAACATATCTTAACACCAAACTCAAAATCATAATGAAGAGAGAGATGAGACAAAATTACCTAAGCTTTCCTTTAGTGATATCTTAAAATTCTTTGAAAATTTCTCAAATCTAATGGTAGATTTGAGTTACTTGACCTCAAATTAACTTGGAACACCTTGGTTTGGTTTGGAGAATCAAAAAAAATGCTGGAAATTGGGTGATGGCCGAAAGTGTTTTTCTTCTCCTCTCTTCTCCTTTCTTCTCCTTTCTTTTAATTAAAACAAAGTGTTTTAATGCTAAATCGTGGGGTGCATGGCCACACACAAGGAAGAATAGTATTGACTCTTCTTTGACCAAACATGGTGAGCTTACCTTTTTGCCCTTAGCTTATGTGAAATTACCATTATAGCCTTCAAACTTTTCCTAAATTTGCAATTAAGCCCAAAATTTGGGAATGACCAAAATTTTTTTTCATTTTCGTCCCCAGACTTTTGAAAATTATAATTAAGCCCCATAACTTTATAAAATTACATATTGCTCCTCCAGGAATTGAAAGATTACTTTTAAATCCCTTATGTACATCAACTTTTTCGATTAAGCTTTTTAAGTGTCCAACAAGTCTATAAATCATGTCTAATCATCTCTAAGGCATTAAAACACATTTAACTCAGCCACCATGGCCATATCCATCCAATGGACTCAGTTTTACACACTTTGAAATTTATATGTCAGAAATCTCCAAGATTTTACATACTGATGAACTTTAAGTTCATGTAAAGGCATATAACATTATATACACTGACATATATACCAAAAGGATTCAAATACATTTTTGAACTCATATACAACCATGTATATATCAATATACAGTAGTATCTCCAAGTACAGACTAATACAAAAGGGCTCAAAAAATCTGGCGTTACATATGGAGGTCATTATTGATATATAAGATATAGAACCTTTAGAAACTCAACATAATGTCTAGATATTTATTGAATTGGAGGAAGCAAAGAGATCTCTATATTTCTACATAATTAGGCAGTGCTAACATAATGAAGACAGGTAAAGAGGTTCCTATATATCAAACCAATGAGAAAAGTGCGAAAGATAACATGCATAAACATAGTCGTCGAAAAGAGAATGTAAACTTACCCCAACTAAATATACATGTGAGTAAGATCTTAGACTGTGTTTAAGAAAAGACCTCTTCAACCCCAAAAGCCCCTCTCATAAGGACCTAAACAAAAGAATAAAAATATATATTATCATTTCATATAGATTATGGATATGACACAAAGGTCTATAAAGATTTCAAGAAAGGTTTCAATTCTTAATTTCAAAAACAAAATTTAGGTGGGTTTCTATTTCATAAGCCTATGGAGAAAAGACAAGTGAGCATAGGAGGGCAAGGTCACATTCACCAAATAGATGATAAAGATAGTTATTAGTCGTGTCTACCAGAACTAAAGTTATTGATATGATAATCAGTGGAGACCTAAAGATGAGTGATTTTCTAGATCAAGAACTCCCTAAATGTTCACCCTAACAAAGCTAACATAAGTAGCAAACCTATAGAAAAAAGGTATAGAAATTCTCAAGCTTAACACCTACAAACTAGCATATCTAAATGGAATAATGTTGCTTAGAACATAAAATCAAATGCATTTACACCCTTATTATAAATCAAGTTTAGGTTGCAAATATTGTTTATTTATATATTGCTTTGTCAACTATTAAAGAACAAAATGCAATATTGTACTAATAACTATGCACATTCCTAAGACAAGAATTGAGTTTCATGTAACACAAGATGTAACATTATGCTAATAACTGTGGACATATGCCTAAGAAACGAACCAAGTGTCATGCAAAAGAAGACATAACTATATGTTAATAGTTGCATACATTCTCCTAAAAGAAAATAACCAAGTGCCATGTAAAAACATAATACAGTCTTATCCTAACAACTACTCACTTTCTCCTAAGATGTAAATCAAGTGTTATATAAAATAAGACGCAATGTTGTGTTAACAATTATGCATACACCTAAAAGATGTAAGCTAAATGTCATATAAAATAGGATGTAACATTATGGTAACAAATATACACATTCACTTAAAAGACACTAACCAATAGGGATTAATAATTAACAAATATACACATTCCCTTACAAGACCTAAAAGTTATCAAAAATAGGATAAATAATTATTGCATCTAAAAGTTTAATTACCTCAAAGCGTATAACTTCATTCATATTTGGATTGGGTCGTTATTGATTATCCACACTAAGCTTGTGGTTTTCCTTTATAAGTATTCAATAGAACACAAAGATGGACTAATTTTTTGAATATCATAGATGTTCTATGCAATCACCATCCTGTGCTCACTTAGAACCCTAAGCAATTTGCTTTTATACTCAAAACTCAAAAAAGAAGAAATAATAACATGATATGTATTATATTCTGTAAGTAACAAAATGTAAATAAAGAGGTAGTTGTTTAAGTTCAAGTGTAGATGTTTTTTATGTAAATGATAGAGGTTTAGGCTTTTTTCTAAATTTTTAAAATTTTAAAAAACTTGAGAAGTGTAACCCTCTCCTTCCAACCTAAAAGCATAATCCACAATGTTTGACTCCTCCTTCTTATCATCAACTCTTAAAGATAAACATGCTTCTAAAGGCTCTACATATATAATTCTAAACAAAGTAGCAATTACAGTGGAGTTAATAATATCAATTATATGACATGTATTGTCAAAGGTATACCCTCTTAAGGCCTTGAATATAGTGAACTCCTCCTTTTCATCCCCCACACGCAATGTCAGCTTACACTTATCTACATTAATTATCACCCCCCAGTAGCTAAAAATGATCCCCTTAAGATGATAGAGACCCCAATATCATACTCTATATTTATAATTTAAAAACCAACATGAAAGATGATTTATCTTACTTTAACAAATAGGTCTTTCATCAACCCCCAAATGGATATCTAATATATTGATCCACTAGTCAGAGTGACACCGTGATAGGCTTAAATTCTCTGATTTCAAGCTTCCTTAAAAGAGTCAAGGGCATTAGATTAATTCTAACACCTAAATGATATAAACAATTGTAATTATTGGAAGCACCAAAATGGAAAGTATTCATAAAACTCCCTAGATCCTTTAACTTTAGTGGTAACTTATTTTATAAGATTGTACCACACTCATTAGTTAAAGACATTGTAGCATTTTTAATTTTGTTTTTGTTAGAGAAAATCTCCTTTAGAAACTTTGCATAAAATAGCATTTGGGCAATTCTTTAACGAATGGTATGTTGATATGTAACTTCTTGCAACTCTTTAGGAACTTCTTAAAGTTATCTTCATCTTTCCTCTTATTTAACCTTTGAGGGCATATAATGGGTGGAATGTAGGGTTTAATAAAGGGTTTAATTATTTGCTCAAGACTAGCATCGGTTGAAAATGAAGCCATTAGTTTTATTCTATCCCAATTGTCATCTAGATCTAGACCAACACTTACGTTAGATGTAGATGGGACTGATGATGGTACTTTTAATTCCTCTTCCTTAAGCTTTCCTAATAATTATGTTTCCTTCTTTCTAATGGCATCAGTTTCAAGTATTTTTCTACTCCTTAAGTTAATGGCATACACTTGATTTGTAAGGTTTACCTTATTGCTATTAGAAGGTTATCCTTAACCTCTTTCACTTCTCACCTTAACCAATTAGGTAACTTACATCTCCAAATTGTAAATGGATGCACTATTTGACTATACCAAATTTTCAAGCTTCACAAAGTTACCTAATTTTTCTAAACTACTTAAATGTATATTATATAGTGTTGTCCTGTGGAAAGGACAACTATAAAAAAATTAAGGTCTTTGTTAGAACACGGGTGGTTTTATAGACCTACCTACTTCATATCTTTGCTCTTTCTATAAGGGATTTAAATGATTCCTCTATCCCTAAGTATATGTGTGAGAATTTCTTTCCTCTATAGGTAACCATGTAATTTGTCTATTCATAATGGTTTGAGATTGCCTATATGTTCACGCATGTATAGGAAGGATGGTCATATATGTCGTACTAATAATATGCCTTTTTGTTACCCATATCTTGGTTAAAAAGTATCTTCACCTAATTTGAAAGACTAGCTACATCTGATGCTAAATGTAAAATTTCTTGAACCTCGTAAAGAGATGCTTTCCATATTTTCCTTACAACTTTGATTAATGAATTCCTTGCTAAGGTGACTAATCTCCTTGATCTCTTTAGTAGTTTTTGTGTAAATTATCTCATGTGTAGTTGTATTAGCCAAGGTCTGACATATTAGTATGAAGCCATTGTAGAAAAGTTACATTATCAGCAGCAATGAATATTAGTAATGTATACACTAGCTAAATAGAACTTCGTATCTTTCCCAAGTTTCATATAATGTTTCCCTTTCTTTCTACGTAAAGCTTTAAATCAATCTCCTCAATTTGATGGTCTTATATGGTAGGAATAATCTTAACATGAATGCACCATACACTTTATTACACTTTTTAAAAGAGATTACCTCAATATATAGCAGCTAGGTTCTTACTTGCTTTCTTATGCAGTATAGAAAACATCTCATCTGAAGCTCGTCTTATGTATGGTCATTTAGCAGAAGTGTTTGGATCATCGAATAAAACTTCTTTATAAATGTGATTGTGTCTTCATTAGGTGATCCACTAAAGGTCGAGTGTGAGTGGAGATGTACTTGCTTAAGCTTATAGTTCCTCACCCTTTAACTCAGTCAAACATTTAAAGGACTCACACTAATTACAGGAAAATAGATGTCCCACATGTGTATCCTTTATAGATAATGTTCCATATCCACATCAATATTCTCTTAATTAGCAGTAAGCTTTTCTATCCTTCTTGTTTTGTTTTGTTTGTAGATTAGTTCAATTTTAGGATCAAATTACCTAGGATGTCCAACTTGTCACTCTTGGATCTCCTATCTTTCATTAAATACATGAAACAAACAAAAAAAACAAAAATAAACATAAAAATAAAAATAAACTAAGATTAAAAAATAGTAGTTATAAAATTCCTTAGCAATGTCATCAAAAACTTGGTGTACTGAATTTATAAGTATACAAAGTCAATTGTAACAACTAATTACAACTGAAGTAAATCTAAAGTACCGATCCCACATGAACTATATCTTTAAATCTACTAATCCTATTTAGATAACAAAACTAAATAAATTAAAAGATTATAAGAGAATTAATTCACTAAACTAATGAAAATAACGCAAATAGACTAGTAAAGAAAAATCAATAAAGCAAATCTTAGGGCTTCGAGGTTCAGTTATATGGAATTTTAATTATAAAATAAGATTGATTATCTAGGTTGAAATAAAAATTATCCTAAAGTATCTATGTTTTCACTCGAGGCACACAAGTATATCTGATTAGGTAACTACCACATCTCAATATGTAATTCAACCTAATCAAATTCATTAAGCATAATTAATCTATTTAATTATCATAATAATCTAAAATACTTTCGTTCTCTAGTACTAAAGTGTTTATTGTCGTAATGCATAAATCATATTTCATCTCTCTGTCCTTTATACAATTCTTAAGATTAAATTTATGATGGCTAAACATAAACATAACAATTAAAAACAAAGAGAATAAATTAAACTACTATATAATCAAATCAAGCATTAATAATTGAAAGATCTATTAAAATCTACATCCACAACCCTAACTAGGATATTTAGCCATTAAACCTAAGGAAAGCAGAAAACCAATAATTCAATCTCAATATAAAGGATAGAGTAGAAGGAAAGAATAAGAGAAGTTGTCAAGGGCTCCTCTAATCTTACTCTAAATCCTCCTTCAATGCTAAGAAGACTAAAACTATGAAAGCAAAATCAAGGTGGTTGTTTAACAACTTCTAAAAGTCTCTAAGGCTATGTTTGGTTGGGGGTTTATTAATGGGATGAAATGTAGTATAATATTATTCTATTATTTGGGAGGAGAGTTTATAATGGAATGGGATGAAAGAGGAGGGTTTAATATTGGTGGGTTTAGGATGGAATGTAAAATGATAAACAACTTTTCACTATATTACATTATAAACCCTTCTTCCAAACAACATTTCACTATATTACATTATGAACTCTTCCATCCCTCCTAAACAACAATTTTCTAATGTTACATCCATTTACATTCCATTTCATTATAAATCATTCCATTCCATTAAAAACCTTACGTCCAACCAAACAAAGTTTAAGGTTAAACCTAATATAGGTATTTATAATTAGGGTTACAAAAACAAAACTCCTATAATACTTGAACTTAAGAAATAACACGTTCTTATAAATTATGCATGAGAGTCAATGCTGGACTACCAATAACATCAATGTCAATTTTATTCTAAAACTTTATACATCATAAATTATCTTGTAACCAGTGCTTGATACCAAGTTGTAACTAACACCAATTTTGTTATGTAACTCTCTTCATAAAAGCATGACAAGTTTAGTGCTAGGCACATACACCACTTTGATGCAAATTTTGTTCTACTTCTCAACTTCTCTAAACTTCATGGAAAATAGGTGCATGTTTCCTTATTAACTATAATTCCTATTATAGCCTTCTCTAATAATTTCTCTACGTTTCAAAATCTTCAAGCTAGAATGAACTTTCGATGTCTTTTATAAAG
Organism: Erythroxylum flavicans; assembly: GCA_027576715.1. Classification (NCBI taxonomy): domain Eukaryota; kingdom Viridiplantae; phylum Streptophyta; class Magnoliopsida; order Malpighiales; family Erythroxylaceae; genus Erythroxylum; species Erythroxylum flavicans. The sequence continues at coordinate 8,499,220 of JANZXP010000004.1, read as the reverse complement.
TTGTTGTCCATCTTCTTATCTTTCAAATGAATTTAAAATATCTTTAATTGGATAATTGTAAAGAAAGTTACACTAAATTCCATGTTTTCTCCTTAATATCATTACCTATAAGACAATTAATGAAACATTGAAAAACATCATGTAATTCATAGAAAACATGCTATAAAAGTGATAAATATTAAGCAACTTAACATCAAATAACATAAAAAAATATAACTATATTAAATTTCTCTGCTTCTTTCACTAATAACATTAGATTTCATTTTGAAAATGATGAAGAGAAGGAAAAGAAATTGTAACTGAAAGCATAAAGAACAAGCTTAAATTATTATAGCTTTACTATTAAGCATCTGTGGAAGCATGAAAATAATAAAATAAGAGCATACACATGTCTAAAAAGGGATATCAATGTTTCTATTAAAAAAATCAAAGTATGTGACCTCTAACATCTAATATAAAAGACATAAAAAGAAAATAAATGTATTGTTGCATAAATAGGGGGAGAAAATAAGGCCTTAGAGGTTTCCTCGTCATCAGTTAGGAAAGCATCAAGTTGACGATAATCTTGAAGCAAGCTTGTAAACTTGTCATCGATAGGTATCATCCTTGATAGCACCCTCAATCACGTTAGTCTCAATTAGAACATTCTAGGGAAGCAAGTCATCAAAATCAAAATTTAGGCATTAAACCTTCAACAACTTTCATAATCCATTGAATCCATTCATAAAGGAATCTGCCATCTTTGTATATTCCAACAATCCTAATTTCTTGCTTTTTAAAAAGATTCGGCAGACCTACAACGTATATTTAGTAGTCACGTGAGCCTTGACAACTTCCTGTAACATCATGTTCACACCATTTATCTTTTAAAAATTTCTCTGAAGTTCTTCAAGTTTTCACTCCAACTCTGTGAATACCTTTTCCTTCTCCTCCTGTAACATTATAAGGGTCTTAATAAACTTCTTTATTGTACATTGCAAGTTGACCATTTGTCTAATCATATTGCTTCTGATTCATCTTTCACTCTCAATACATACAAATAATAAGCTTAAGGCCTATAAGAATGCAAATTAGAAAATTTTAGTAAAAGAACCAATACTGAAATATTAATGATTAATATAGGCCTATGCTCACCATGTTATGCTTTGTTAACACTTGGAAGGATTCTTATATGTCCTTGTTAAGATACTTATGGTTACCAAGGAGAAGTAGGATACTATAGATGTATGGTTCAACCTTGTTCATCCAAACATAGAGTCAGTTGTCCACATATTCTAGTCGGGGAAGAAGACATTTTCTGCCCTTGACTTCCTAATTAAAGATTGAGTTACCTGAGGTTTAGGAGTAGTGGCAATCACTCCCTCTAAGGCTTCAACATAACCCATATTATCAGTCGATATAATTCCCTTTCTTGTTAACCTTGACCATAAGCTTTATTAAATTTATATTTGCAATTATGAAAAATCAATGTAAATGGCTAAAGATATGGAAGAAATCCAAATGAAAAAGAAAATGTCATATGTGTTTTTTCATCTAAGATGCCAACAACTAATGAAACTTCTTACCTTAACATTACATAGGAGGTAAGAGAAACAATTTTGTCAGAAGGATTTTTTTTCTCTCTAATATTAAATGATCCTTATACCTCTTATTTGAAGTGAGGATTTATCTCACTTCATATGAACCTAAAGCTCTTTATACTCTTATATTTTAAAATGAACTTCTTTTTTTACTCATGGGTACTCCTAGAGAACACCAGAAGTCCCATCTTTGATTAACACTAGATTGCCTAAATTATTTTGTTTTTTCGGTAAAAGAGTACAATTTTCCCCTCAACATTTCATAAAATGTCTAAGTTAATACCTATTGTTATTTATGGTACTAATTCACCCTTAACATTTATAAAATAGAATAATTTGTCCAAAAAGGTATTACTCCATCAACTTTTGTTAGTTGGACATAAGACCTTTATTATTTGAAAACATGTAGCCTACTAGATTAGAAAATGTGCTAACCTGGCAGCTAACATGTCATTTATTATTTAATTTTTATTCTTTAAAGGTTTCTAAAGTTTTTAAAAATAAAAAATAATTGTAATAATCTGATTAAATTCAAAATATCTGATACTTATACTCCACAAATTCCTAACCTAACACTCATCTTCGTCTTTCTCCCCCAATCTCTGCAATTACTTTCTTTCTTCCCCCATCTTTAAAATAAATGGCTCAGGACTAGGATCCATAAATATCTAATAGTTCCATACATAGAAGCGAAGGAAGGAGAATTGCTAGGAGCATCCAAAATTGAACTAGAGACGGTTGTTACAACTAAAGATGAGAAAGATTTGAAACTAGTAATAAAGGGATTTAGTTTTGAGGATAGTTGTCTCATAGATGCAATTTTGTGAATGAACCTAATGCATATGTCATATTATTATTTTTTTGGGATATTAGTAGTTTGTTGTTCATAAGAAGAATAAAGAGATAAGAAAAATTAAGCACGAAGTAGAATCACTCGATGAAGGGGCCTTGGTTTTTGCAGCCAAAAAATTTGGTTTAAAGTTTTTCAAGAGAACTTAATCAAGCGTGTTTATTTGGAAAAGATGTACACGCCTTGACAAGTGACTGAAAGGTGATGTTTTGAACTAAAAATTTATTAGTTCATTCAATATTTTTATCTACCAATTTTAGGGAATTATTTCTTTTTCTTAAGAAATTTTTAGGGACAAATTTGAACTTTTACTTATTTTTTTCGACAAGTTTGAGTTATTGTATATAAAAAATAATACTTTCAAAAGATGTACCCAAAGAATGTGGGTGTAGATGGTATGCATCACCAGCAATGTTGTACACCACATTATGAAACGGAAACAACGTTATGTTCTTGAAAATATTGAATTATGCATTCATCTCCTCAAATTTGGGAAAGCATGTCCTCTCTAACTCTAAATCTTTTTTTTGCTCGAGTGCAATGGAGAATGTTGAACTTGGACATCGGGTCTTCAAAATCTGTATGCCTCATCTTCCGTCATATTTTGATTGATGCTCCTTCACAATTACTATATGGTCAAAGGCCACTCCTCGACATCTAAGTCCCCCTAAGTTTGTCTACCCCTTGGAAGAAGCCTTAGATTCAATCTTAAATGGATATTACGAACTGATAGGAGATTCATTAATCGAGCCATTATCACAAAAATGCAACTTCAAAGTTAAACCTAGTGCAGGGATGGACTTATGCTCAGAGCAGTCTACTTGGTCTTATAGGGTGTAAGTAAAACATACTGCAGGTTAGTCTGGTTTGATTTTCTAATGGAAAATGAATCACGCTGAGGGACTAGTATGGCATTATGCAACGACTTAGGGCCACAATCGCAAGACCTTTTTTATGAATTTCATAGGATTTCGTGGCAATTAGTGTGCAATGACTGAGTATTCAGATGATACATGTGCAGCCCTCAAGAAGAGCAATTGTGGGACTTCTACATTTACATACATGCCTAAAATCTAGGTCTAAAAAAGCATATTCTCATCTCTGGAGAAAATGATATACTTCTCTGTACTGTAACTGCCAGCCAACCTACTCCTTACTTAGATAGGACTCACACCTTGCAACAACCAACCATCTTACACCCACCAGCAATCAACTATCAATAAAATTTCAACTCTTCATATTCTTTAAACAGGGAATGAATCCCCGTGTATATTTTAAGTTATACACTCTTATGTAAAGGGGAACTCACTTTCAA
>JANZXP010000004.1:8478483-8490137 GCA_027576715.1 Erythroxylum flavicans | reverse complement strand
TTTTGTTTTATTTTATTTCTTTATGTACTTATTTAATTTTATTTACCTCCACTCTTAACATTTCAGTTTTCATCTGCGTCACTTTTTATTGTCACATCTGTATGTGGGTCTACCGGAAACAGCCTCTCTACTATGTAGGGGTAAGGCTGCGTACTATCAGACCTTTCCAGACTCCACTTCATTGCGGAATTTCAAACTGGATGATGATGATAACGATGTAATAAAATCAAAGAAAATCCTACGTCCCAATAGCAACTTCTTTTTATTTTTCTACGAATTTATAATTTTCACTTTAAAACGGATAATATAAATAATCATTTTTAACTTTTGGAGAATCTTTCAAATATATATATTTTTATCAGTATTTTAAAAATGATTCCAAAAGTTAAAAGTTTAAAAGATTTAATTAATATCAGACTATCGTAAAACACACAAAAAATTAAATAAGATTAATTGAAATTGTTAATGATTGATTTTTATTATTGGTGATAAAAGAGGGATTATCAGCAGCAGAGAGAAGACTGGGTTCTTCCTCAGAAAAAGATCTTCAAAGAAGTAACTGCAAGTGACAAAACCATGAAGTTTATAGCGATAGTAACTATGTAGCATATTTATCATACCTTTATGCAATCATACAATAACTCTTGGTATCAACAGATTGGACTCTATCAAAGTTTTTTGTGGTTGGTACAGAAACTGACACTCATGAAAAAGAAGAAGAAGACATGGAACATACCATATTGGGGGTCTAAGCACAGGGTAATTGATTTGATTTTCTTTTCCTTCAATATTTTTAATTTATTAATAATTGTCACGTAAAATTTACTCAAAAGATTATATTATTACTGTTAACTATAGAATTAACGATAAATTAATTTTTCCACAAATTGAAAGCTTGTATATTTAGTTATTATTTTTAATAATTATAATTAATATTATAAAATTATATTAATTTTAAATTTTAAATAAAATGAATCAATTAATAATTGCACTGAAATAAAGAGTATATTATTAAAAATGTAAATGAAAATGTAAATTCTTAAGTAAAATATAATATTACTCTAATATAATTTTAGAGTATTCCTCCATATAAAATTATTAAATAAATATAAAATGATTACATCAATAAAAATTATAATTAATTGATATTTCTTTTCATAATTGATGTTATTATTATAATTGAATGAATATTTTAATTATTTAATTAAAATAAAATAATAAATTTTTATATTAAACTCTTATTATATATAATTGATGTATATATTTATTTAGTTATATCAAATATTTATCTATTTTTATTTTTAATAATAATAATAATAATAAATTTAAAAAACTTTAGTATGTTGACAGTTATTATTACACTTCAATGAATATTTTAATTATTCAATTAAAATAAATTAATATATTTTTATATTAAACTCTTATTATGAATAATTGATGTAGATATTTATTAATTATATCAGTATATATGTCTTTTTATTTTTAATAACTATAATAAATTTTGCAAACTTTATTATGTTGATAAATGAATTATAATATAGTGTAACATTAATATTTAATAATATAATAAAATAAAATTACAATATGATAATAAAATAAATAGTTTTTAATTTTATTACAAAATAAATAATTTTTTATTAAAAATTTAAAAAGAAAATAAAAATAAAAATAGAAAAACCACAATAAAAGACAATATTGAATCAAACTATCCTTAACTTATTTCTTGTTTTCATATTGGAATGATTCTATTTGAAATTAATATTTGAGTTGATTGAATTTAAATTTTTTTAAAATCATCTTTAAATTAAACTTGAATCATAGCTATTTCCATCCCTATCTTATTAATTTTTAACGCAAGAAAGCAAAGTATTAGATTCCGTACCAAAAGGTACCAGATCGGTAAAAAATGGTACAAATTATCATATTTCATACCTATCGGTATTTAAAATACTGATCAAATATCAGCCAGTACCCTTAAATTCAAAATATCTAGGGAGGTAAATGCAAAAAAAAAAAACCTATGTATAAATTGAAACACAATATGCAGTAGGCAGGCAGAAGTAATCACTCAGACAAGAAGCCGCTTGCGACCCTTGTCGACACTTGTTGTAGCCAGCAGCCTCCTTATAACCACCGCAGAGCCCTCGTAGCCCGCCGCAACTCCTTTATAGCCCCTGTCTGCAATCACAATCACAGCTTATCAGTTGCTCACCAATTGTTGCCAGTCATCACCCTTTGGCCTCTTGTGTTGTGTTGCACCTTTGTGTTATAAATTTGTAGTGTTAAGAGCCAAAGTTGCACTTTGCTATACTCTGTTTGTGGAATTGTTGGTCATTGAATTATGGAATGTGTATGTGATTGATTGTATTATAGGCTTGTGGATTTGCTAAATTATGGATGTGATTGTGGATGACTTGTAAATGTGAATTGTAAGTTATGAATTTGTGATTCTGAAACAATGAAATGAAAGTTTGAATTTGTGTCATTCATAAAAATTATCATGGTCTTCACTTGAAAATTAGAATTGATTGTGTTTCTAACTTTTTGTGATAATGAGAACTAGAATTTTGAATTAGATTATGAATTTGAGTTTGAGATTATTCATTTTTATTTAAAATTAGGAATTAGATTATGAATTTGAGGTTGTTTTTGTTTGAAATTTGAGATTGAGATATAATGAAATTTGAATAAAACATTAGCCTTTATTATAAATTGGGTTATCTATTATAAATTAAAATTTGCAAGATCTAGGGTTTTAGATTTGCTTTTTTCATAGTTTGTCTTCATATCTTAGTTTTCTCACTTCCAGTGGTATAATCTAGCGTATAATTATGTAGATCTGGTTCTCAACGAATAACCAGATCTTTTAGGTCAAGGAGGCCTTAAATTTATTCGATAAGGATGGAGATGGTCTCTTTTTCTTAGATCTCTACTCTCTTCTCAGATCTTATGTTCTTCTGCTCTTACCTTTGGTTGCTATTTTTACTTCTCCTTTTTTAATTTCATCCTATTGCTTGATCTGTGTTGGTTGTTTCATTTTCTGTTTTGATTTTCCTTTGGTCGGATTTTTTTGGATTAGCTTCATGTTTGCATGTATTCTATTGTAAGGTTATTCTTTCTGTTTTATTTTCTCTTTCCTACTTGTTAATTTTGAGTTTGGGAACTGGTATGTGTACTAATCCTTAGTGCTTGACAATATTTTTGCTAGTGGGTATGAGATCTTGTTATTATATCTCACTGCTATGGTTAAAGTTTCGATTTTTTACTTCTTTTTTGATTGGGATTTCTGCTTACTTACCTCAATTGGCCATATTTTTCTGAATGTTTGTGTCTTTCTCTCTGGATTACTTATTGTAAGTGTTGATTGGTACATATTTCTCTTCGGTATATGGTTAAAGGAGTTTATTCTATCGATTTTGTTGTTGAAATTTTGGATCTTCTGTTGTCTACGATTCTTTTCTTATCGCGGCGCGTGGCTAATGATTTTGAGTTCTCGATCAGTTACCGCTTTTGTAATGTTTCAAGTAACGGTAAGGTCTCTTACTTATGCTCTCTTTTGAATTGTTGATATCTTCAGATTTAATTTGAGATCTCTGTTAACTCTGAATATATAAATATATATATATATATATATATATATAAGAGATCAATTCGTTTTTTTGTTGTGATCTTGTGGTTTTGGATATGGGATAATGATGGTTGAGGTTCCTATTTCTCCCAATTCTTTCTATTGTTTGTATGTTGTTTTTGGATTATGTACTAGGTAAATGTGTTTTTTGATACAATGGGTAGCTTTCTGAGGTTATGCCTGAAATTGTGAAGCATGAAAAATGTGTCTTTGGTTGTTTTATGGACATGTGATTACTGGTGACTTTTATGGTGGTTTCCGTATTGTTGTTTGATTAAATCTAAGTTTGCCTAAATCATGTGTGATCAATTATGTTTGTTACTCTTTAACCCAAATGCCACATGTTTGGTTTAGTTTTTAATTAAATGATGAAGTGGTTTATCATTTTGTCTTAGTATCTTGAACAAAATCACGTCGTTAGCTTATAGTAGCAAACTAGCCTTTACTTATTATGATGCAACAGTTGTTAGTTATCCCTTCAGGGACATTCGATAAAAATTAGAATGTTACAGAGCACATTAGCAAGCCCCCTAAGCAAGGATGACATGTACAACTCGAGAAATGGTGAGCAGAACTTTACAACATATCAGGTATATCTATCCTGTTATTTTCTTAATAACTTTGTCTTTTAAACTTGCATCATTTAAATGAAGATTTGTAGTATTTTTTTAAAGCTGTTATTTTTCTATTTTACTTATTTATTATTACTTTATTCTAATTAATTAATTATTTTTTGTATATAGTTATTTTATTACATTTTATGTTTATTTGATTATTTTTTAAAAATTTTCATGTCACATTTGCATGTAAGTCCATTGAAAACAATCTCTCTTCTATATAAGGGTAAAGTTATATGCTATTATATCTCCCTAAATTTCACGTGAATGCGGGATTCAACTGAGTGTTGATGATGATGATGATAATAAATTAAATTTTATAATTATCAAAATAGATTAGTTAATTTGTGGTTGAATTATATAACTAGTAATTATACAAATTGAATTGCAGATGACGTGAGTTATTATTCTTTTCATTTGATGTTTTGAAGTAATTATTATTTATTATATGATGAAATTATAATATTTTAAATATTTTACATTGTTCTTAATTTTATATGATGATTAAATGATGGTTATTATTTTTATATGAAAATAGTATTAATAAAAATAAATTAAAAATTATTATTTTAAATTTCTATTATTATAATTTTTGAAAATATGGTTGATGTAAAATTAAAATTTATAATTATAAATTATAATATATTTAAAAACTATTTTGTTATTTTAAATGGTACAGGGTATTAATATAGCATCGTCGTAGAATCAACAAGAAAGAAATATCCTAAGGAAAAACATAAACCATCCAGAAATAAACTGGAACTACTGGTGACAATCTAATCCAGCAAACCAAACAGACCCTTATCCACCGCCTTTTAGCTTCAGCGTCCACACCAAACATTGGTTTCGTTTGTAAACTCTTAGACCCCATGAATACCATAACTCCGACCTCAACTGCTCGACTCTGCACAGCCCACAATGGATGCCCCTCTCCAAGTCTTTTCATAGAACGATACAGTAGAAATGTTGTTTTCTTCAGATCATCATTCACACGAACAACTCCGAGCATCGTTTGCATGGCGGTGCGTATAAGCTACAATACATGGTGGTCTTGGTTTGAGGTGAGACTTCTTTAGGGCTTTAATATATCACGTTTTGACTGGGAACGTTTTTCTTCTTTTTGGGCTGTTATGAATTTGCAGGAGCCTTATTTAATAACGAAGCTAGAATCTGCCGAGAAGACCTGGAAAGAGTTATCGGTTAGTTGCAAATTTCTCTCTTGTTGCATTGTAATTGCGTGATTTTACTTCGCAAAAGATGGGTTTTGCTAATTATCAGGAGCTCTCTGGAATTTGAATTTGATACTTTGGATTGGTTTACTAGCTTTGTGTATGGTTTTGTTTCGTTCTTGTGAAATAAATGTAATAAAGAAGGTTGGGGAGTATTGTTTTTGTTCTTGAATAAGACAAGCTGAACGGCAGGTCAAGCTGGCTGACCCAGATGTCATCGCAAATCCCACTGAATACCAAAAACTGGCACAGTCCATGTCGGAGCTTGATGAGGTAACATGGTCTTTTCTTTTGTATAAGCTAACGCAGTCAATTGTAATTGGTGGTGAAGTAGAATTTTTTTTGTTATGGTTGGGAAAATAGGTTGTATCAACTTTTAGGAGATTCAAGGATTGTGAAAAGCTGGTAGAAGAGACAAAAGGTATGGACCAAGTTTCCTTCTTCAGCTATACGTTTTCTTAAAACGGAAGCCAAAGGGTATGACCTTTGCCCCACTCTTCCTGGTAATACTATGACAGCCTTAGCTAAAGAGGATTCAAATGATGAAGATATGGCTGAGATGATTGCTTTTGAAGTTGAATCTTTGTCCAATGAGCTCAAAGCGCTGGAGGAGAAGCTTAAGGTTTGTATATGGAAGTCATCTTCAACTGCTTGCATTATCCTTTTTATGTTAATTACTCAGACTCGTAGCATAATTTGTTATCATGATACTCTTCTGTCGTGATCCAGAAATTTTTTATCACCCATATGGGTTTGGGTTGGAGATCTGAGTTCAATTGTTATTTCCAAAACTAATGCTGGTGATATAGTTTGAGGTCTTTTATTGACATGTAACTCCTGTTAATCCAGCACGTTGTGTTGATTTGTATCCTTCATTTTGCAAGGGAATTTCAACCCAACTCCCCATTCTTGTTTTTCTTAAGTATTTCTCCATATTTTTCTTTGTTCACCAGCCTCATGCTAACGTGTGCTCCAAACCTACTTTTGACAGGTTCTCCTGCTTCCTAGTGATCCTCTTGATGCAAGGAATATAATGCTTGAAGGTATATGTTTTCCTTTCAATAATACCGATTTCGATTTGTTCCTTTGATTGTGTTCTATTTAATATGTAAGAAAACAACTCTCTGCATCCAATTATTTCGTTTCTTGAAACTGCGCAATGATTATACTTCTGAAATTATCAGAAGAGATGGATAATGTACGAAGGTAAACAAGGACAGTAAACTTATGGACAGAAAATTTGATTTTGATTCTTTCTCATAAAATGTCTTCAACCTTCATGAGACAAGCGTTGGACTAGTTCTACAGATGCTAAGTTTTGTGTATATCTATCATATTGAAATAAAAAGATGGCATCATTGCATTGGCTTAATTTCTGACACTCATTCTTGTTGAAATTTATCTTTTTTCTGACACTATAGATCTTGTTTCCCTTCACATTCACAGTAAGGGCAGGTACTGGAGGTGACGAGGCTGGACTATGGGCTGGTGATCTTGTAGGTACATGCTGCTCTCAGCCAAATAATTTCATGTCTTTGTTTTCTATGATGTACAGCATCGCTAAATCAGAATGATTTTATTTATGCATTTTGAATGGAAAAAGAGAAAGAAAAATAAGATATTGGAGATTGAAATGTCTGGTATATTAACTACTTTGAATTTACTTATCCACTTTACTATTATGATATGCATCCAGGTGCTTCGTAAGCTAATATTGCAAGATCTTTCATTATGGTCTTTTGAAATGTGCACCAATTGAACTACTTCTATACTTTTGTTATCTCCTTCCATATAATCTTGACATTATCAGCACTTCTTGAAGTAAATCAGTTGTTTCCACCTAACAATCTTTGTTCTGAATTTTAATTAACTTCTTCTTGGATTCCAATACAACAACACCTGTTTCAATGCTAAGGTCCGCATGTATCAGAAGTACAGCGAGCGAAATTCTTGGAAATACTCCCTAGTTTCAAGTTCTGATGTAAGTATCTTTTATTGTTGAAAAGGTATTCACCTTATTCTTGTGGGTCTCATTATGGTCAACCTTTTTGTTTTTCTTCAAAGGCTGAGAAAGGTGGCTACAAAACCTATGTGATGGAGGTCAAAGGGAATCATGTCTACAGTAAACTGAAATATGAATCTGGTGTTCATCGAGTTCAACGGGTTCCTCAGACAGAAACACAGGGCCGTGTGCACACCTCAACTGCAACCGTAGCCGTCATGCCTGAGGTAGAGTTATTTGGTGCTTGCATTCTGTAATAGGTCTGAAGTTTAAAGTTATTAATCCCTTTGTTCTTTGGGTAGCTAAGGCAGTTCATAGGCTTCTGTATCCTTGATTATGTTGAGGTAAAGTTAGAGTCAGACTAGGCCAAGTGTTATGAAGCTATTGGAATGTTGATGTTCCTCCTCAACCTCAGATTTTGTGATGATTAATGGCAAAATATTGTTTGACTGGAGATTTATATCTTGGATTTCTTGTTTCATGGATCCTGCTGATAAATCAGCTGAATTTCATGCATAAATTTCTGGTTCCACATTGCTGACCATCTCTTGACCTAATTAGATTGTCGAAGTATGCTTTATTCGGTGTATAGTAATTAGTGCTTATTCTGCATATGAACATAGGCTGATGAAGTTGAAGTGGTCATTGACCCTAAAGATATTGAACTTACAACAGCAAGGTCTGGTGGGGCTGGAGGTATGTAAAACCGGTGGCCAAGATTGTAATAGAATAAGTGAATCACTTCTCTTCATGCTTTTGATCTTCCTTGTCCACTGCCGTCACTCCTGTTTTTTTCCTTCTTCATCCACAACCCAAGAATGAAGAAGGCATCTCTTTGAATGTCTGATCATGGTCATCCTGCAGGCCAAAATGTGAACAAGGTTGAGACAGCTGTTGATCTTATCCACAAACCAACTGGAATCCGCATCTTTTGTACTGAAGAAAGGACACAACTTCAGAATAAAAACCGTGCTCTCCAGCTTCTGCGGGCAAAACTGTGAGTGGGACATGGTTTGCTGTACTAATTTATGAGTCAGATATGCTAGATTCCATTGGATAATTCTATAAAAGGAGGAGAAAATTTTTCAATAAATCCCTCGTGGCTTATCTTGTCTTCTTGTATCTTTCATGTATTATCTTTTTTGCTTATTAGTTGGGTGTCCATAGTTTGAAACTCAAGCTTCTGAGCTACACATTTCCCTTCTTTATTATTGATCGTCCTTGATTTATCAGGTATGAGATAAAAGTGAGGGAGCAGCAAGAATCAATAAGGAACCAGAGAAAATCTCAGGTACCCTTAATTTCTGATTTGGAAGTTGGGTTTGTTGCCTTTTGTGGACGTTGGACTGCGCCTTCATGTATATGATTATATTCCACAAATGCAGGTAGCTAGACACTGTGCTACACATATTTGTCCATTGGATAGCGTTGTAACTGATAACTTTCTTGGTTTTGTTTTTGCTACAACTTTCCCATTCTTTCTAAATTTCCAATGCTGGAGTGTGATCCAATTCAACTAATGGAACTTGTGTGCAGGCGAAGTGTTTCTAAGTCTTCTGTTTTATGCTTAAAATGCAGGTTGGTACTGGTGCCCGTGCAGAAAAGATTCGAACATACAATTACAAGGTATTTTTCCTATTCTGCTTTGAGCTTATTATGTACAGAGTTGTGACATTGGGATGCACAGAGATTCTCTTAGAACATCCTGGAGACCTTGTGATCTAACTGAATTGCTCAGTCTTTGTAGATGCAAATAAGTGAGAAATGCACCAATTTCAATTTAGGAGGAGTTTATATTTAGGATCTTGGTAGTTACATGTGAGACTGATTGTCAGAGACAAGCTTCTGTTGGATACGGATAGTTGTTCAGGGGATTTACCTATAGGATGGTGGAAATGCTACTAGACTGAGTATAAGAACTAAAGTTTGTCTTATCTTATTAATTAGGACAACAGAGTCACCGACCACCGGTTGAAGATGAATTTTGAGCTCACATCTTTTCTTGAAGGTGAAATAGAAAACGCAGTTCAGGTACTTAACCTTATCCTCGGGATGTGGTGTCCAACTTTCTCATTTTTTGTGATCAAAACTCGGTACTTCTTGCAGGCTTGTGCTGCTATGGAGCAGAAAGAACTCTTGGAAGAACTTGCAGAATCTGTGGTTACAGCAACTGCCTGATTCGAACCTTTAGGTGTATTCATTTATACCTTTGTAAAGTCCAACGGGGTGTAGCCGATTTGTAATGTACGTTTATTTCTCCCGAATAAAGAAAAGAATTCATATGTGCTGCTGTGTCTTTAACATTTTGTGGTCTCCACTTTGTGAACAAAATTTGAAAATCTCGACCCTGTACTATCCTGTTCGATCAAGTGCTAAAGCCTAAAACAGAACTCCAACAATAAACCAAAACAGGAAAAGAACTTGCGTTGAGTGAAATAAACAATGAGGGAATATATATATAAGGTCGGGCCGCCACTAAACGACATTGTTTCCAGCCCCTCGACTTGTGGAAACTAAAACCTTCGTGTCGAGGGTTGTGTTTCTGAGAAAATTAGGATCCACTCCACTCTTCCCCTTCGTCTTCTTCACCCGATATGAAGTTTCATCAATATCTCCAAACCTTTAGACTTCTCTACCCTGCAAAGTCTCTTACAAATAATCTTCGTGAAAGCCTGCTTTCACCTAGCCAATCCTCTCAACTAGGCACTGTTGAAAGCTTTGTGTCTGTTCAGAATCAGCAGTTGCTTTGTAGACACATTAGCTCCAAATCATCAAGAGAAAAAGAAGATGTTTTTACTTTAAGCTACCTAGTTCAATCATGCGGAATGCCTTTAGAAGCTGCTCGCGCCACATCGAAGAAAATTAAAGTCTTGTCCGCAGAGAGACCTGACTCCGTTTTGGCCTTTCTGAGAAACCGCGAATTCACAAAGTCTCAGATTTCAAAGTTGATAATGAAACGTCCTTCGCTGCTTTTGTCCAATCCTGAGAGCACCCTTTTGCCAAAATTCGACTTCTTTAGAGACATAGGGTTTTCAAGTGCTGACCTCGCTATTACCATCTCAGCAGACCCAACCATTTTAACCAGAAGCTTAGAGAATACCATAAAGCCTTCTTATGACTTCGTCAAAAGCATATTGCTTTCTGATACTAAGATCATCAATGCAATGAAGCGCCGTGGTGGCTTACTTGTTAGTGGTTTGAGGACTGTTAAACCGAATATTGAGCTTTTGAGAGAATCTGGTGTATCTGGCTCGAGCATTTCGATTTTGCTGGCTCATTTCCCTGAGGCTCTTCTTCAAACGTCTCAAGAGTTTAGCAGAGTTGTGGAAGAGGTCAAAGAAATGGGATTTGATCCAAAGAAATTAACTTTTGTATTAGCAGTGCATGCCCTGATTGGGAAGGCCAATAAGTTAGACAAGGGAACGATGCTTTGAGGTTTATTTGAAATGGGGTTGGTCTAAAGACGATATACTTACTGCATTTAGGAAGCATCCTAATTGTATGTTAATGTCGGAGAAGAAAATCAGTGAGGCAATGGACTTTTTTGTGAACAAGATGCGAAGGTCTTCAAAGATGATTGTGCAATGCCGTATGATCTTGTTTTTCAGTTTGGAGAATAGAATCATCCCCAGGTTTAGAGTGGTAAATATCTTGCAGTCAAAAGGACTTATCAAGGAAATTTGGAATCTTGGGTCATTGTTATTCCCTGGTGAGAAGATGTTTCTGCAGAGGTATGTATCAAGCTTTTCAGACGAAGTCCCTTAATTGTTGAGTGTGTACCAGGGGACCTTGAATCCTGAGGAAGTATAATTTGAGTTGTCACAAAATTTTTCAACTTGGAAGTGTTTCTCATTGGCTAATTATTCTTGCTAACTAAGTATTCCTCCTTTTTGGCTCCAATGAAGAACACAACGATTTCTTCTATTCATTATCTGCGGCTCATAAAAGCTAATATCTGATACTAGTAAATTTTCTCTTTGCAAGTTTCGGTTTCCCAACACTTGTCTACTCTGGACCTTGGTCTTCAGCATGTAAGTACTTTGGATCTTTACCAGAGACGGAGCTAGGAATTTAAGATAGGAAGGCCCAAATAAAATATAAATTTCACGAAAATTTTTATATCAAAACTAAATAAAAAATAAAGTTTTATTAAGAATATAAAATAGTTAAAATTACAA
>JANZXP010000004.1:8422836-8478383 GCA_027576715.1 Erythroxylum flavicans | reverse complement strand
TGAACTATGACAGATATGTAAATTTCTGATTTTGATGAAATGCAATGAGGAAAGTTTATGGTTTCAAAAGATAGTGATTTTTATATTGATGCATAATTATTATGATGCCATGTGAAGTATTGTAGTGATTTTTCGTAGCTCACCCTTATCGTAGGATATGTATCGGAATGACCTACAGGCGTCCCGGTGTATACCCTGCGGTAAGGGGGCGCTACAACCTTCATCCAAACCATAGGGCATTTTGTCCACCTGTTTCTGCATACAAGTCAACTGTTACTTGTTTCATTTCATGGGACAAATTGTGACACACATTCTTGTTGTTACCACTGAGATGTTCCACCCTACACAATTCTGGAGTTCGCTACTTGTTAGAAAGGCATTCATCACTATGAGGCTTTGTTGATGAAATTTTTGTATACATTCCCCCTAATTTAGCATTTGAAACAATTTTATCCCCGAAGCATCATGGTGATGAACTTTTTATTGGTAGGAGCAAATCCTATTGTAGATATTACTTGGTGGTACTCCTAGGTGGTGACTATGGAGTGCCAAGCCTCCAGTGTTGGAAGGACACTCTCCTTGTCCCAATTGGAGCAATTCTTTATATTTTTTGGCTATAGTTTTCATATTATCAACCCCTAGACATGCCTATAGCGGACAGATGAAAAGCTTTAACCATTTAGTTGTGGAGCATTCCATGCAACTACTCTTTTACATCTACTCTTTCTATCACTTGTTTGTTAAAAAGTTGTTGAACAATATGGGTACTTTTTAATGTTTCAAGGCAAAAATTCTCCTTGTCACATTACAAAATTTGGCCACTCACATTCTTCTATTCGAGAATCTTTAAAATGAACAGATATGGGTCCTTTTAAACTACCTGGTTTAAAAAGACCAAAATGAACAAATTCTCTGGTTTTGTGGTTTTCTCATTTCTAGATGATGGATCTTTGAGTTTTGTGGTGTATAGATTGATTTTATTTGGGAAAACTGAACTATAAAACACCAAGGAATAGACTTCCAGAGTTATTCTGACCCTTGCTGGAAAGTGATATATTTCCAACTAAAAAATGTGATTCCTTGTAAATTATTTCAGGATGAATTATTTCTTGACAGAAAGGAAGGAGTTTATTTTAAATACTGATGGTGAAGGCCCGTAGGTTATCCTCCTAGTAGAGAAAGATTAGGGTGCATAGCTATCAGGAACCTCAGTTTTTGCAATTAGTCTAATAAGATTATCCTCCATGGTGGTTGGCAACAAATCCATATATCACGGATTGCAGCACTTTTAATCCTCTTTTCGTTATGCTACAATATGATACAACACCTCCTTTAAAGACTTATTCTAAAAGGAAAAATAAGGCATCACATGGAAATCACATAAACATGGAAAAAGTTAGCAATGAAGAAGTTAATAGTATATGGCAGTTTCTAAGTCTTACATAAATCTAGGAAATTCTACAGCCACTCCACTTGCATGTTCTACACGATAATTACTTTCAACTCCACTTTCTAGTTAGTTTTGCTAAGTCCTAGGAATCTGTTATGTTCTTACTAGTTTAAATAGTCTATTTGTTTTGTTCAATAAAAAGGCAGAATTACTTTGAGTCGTTGTGTTGGAGTCTAGTCCTTTCCATACGTACTATCTTTAAGTGTTATTTCATTTTAAGTTTGCTAATAAAAGCCCTTTTCTTTACTTTCATCAGTAGCTCCTAACATTTTTGGTATAAAAGCCTCACACTACCTACAATGGTTTCCACCAGTTCCACTTCCTCAACCGAACCTCCACCACCTTTCCTCCTTCCTCCACAAAACCCTTCTCCTACACAGTCAGCCAACCCTTTCAATGAAGTCATTCTCCAACAATTAGCCCTCCTTACATCCGAAATGACAGCCATGGATGTAATATGAAGGCTCAGTCCAAATCCAAAGGTGTTGATCATGTTACAGAACCTCACGATAATGCAAGATCATCGTGGGATGACAAAGCTAATGCCCCAATTTGACTCACCATGGTGGTTACAGCACCCCTCTCGTCGACATCATACAAAAATGGAATTTTCTCATTTTGATGAAGGAGATCCTCGCGGTTGAATTTTAAAGGCTGAAAAATACTTTCTGTATTACCAAACACCCGATAAACTAAAATTCGATATTGCTACCATGTATTTGGAGGGTGACGCTCTTGATCTCTTTGCCTGGATCAACAGTGAACGAACCCATCTTGTACTGGGAAGAAGTGGTCAAGATGTTGCAGGAAAATTATGGGCCAACAAAATTTTGAAATCTTGAGGAGCACCTTTGTGGTATCCAGTAAATAGGTACGGCTTAAGAATATCGTCAAGAATTCGCCAAACTATCTGCTTAAGTCAAGAATTGACCTGAACATTGTCTTTTGGGCGTGTTCCTCAATGGATTGAAAGATGACCTTAAGGTTGATGTTCGTATTCATAAGCCTTGTTCTATTTACAAAGCTATGAGCTTGGCCCTCGAATTTGAACCAAGAGTGGGCTCTTCTCGTGTACCTCCCAGAAACCTTTTATGGTCTAACCTGTCTAGATCAAACCCATAGTCAGCACCTCGTTCAACCTTAGCTACCACCACATTGCCCCCCAAAAATACCACTACAACAGCCCAACCCCTAATTTGTTTTCAAACCCGTCCATAGGATGTGGAGCAAAAAAATTGCATAGCCTGGGGCCTTTACTTTCAGTGTAATGAAAAATTTGTGTCTAGTCATCATTGCAAAACAACCTTCCTCTCACTTATGGAGCAAGAAGAGATTGACAAAATGGAAGAAGTCACATAAGGTGACTCAAATACTGAACTTGCAGAAATTTCATTTTATGCCATCTTGGGAAAGTCCTCTTGTGCCGCAAGGAAGTTACAGGGATTTCTTAATAGGCGACAGGCATTAATTCTATTTGATAGTAGGTCTACCCACAACTTCGTATCTGATAAACTTGTGGCGGAGTTGCCAATGTCAGTCTAATATGTACCAATATTTAGGGTGCAAATAGGCAATAGGCAGATCATTAGTTGCAACCAACTATGCCTAAATATTCCCATTTAGTTGTCGGGTCTCACCATTATCCAAGATTACTATCCTTTTTCCACTGGTGGTGTATATTTGGTCCTATGAATTAAGTGGCTAGCCTCCTTAAATACAGTCCAAGCTAATTAGAACAAGCTGTTCTTGATTTTCAATGAGAATGGAAAGCGCTATAAGCTCCATGGGGTCTCTTCGAAATAAGTTGAAGCAACTTTCCAATACCTATCCAAAGATTTAGCTAATCCAAGTAACACTATCCCTCTAGAAATTCAAAATTGATTTCCCATTTTGCATTAATTTTTGAAGATCCTGTAACCCTACCCCCTTATCGTCAACACACCCATACCATTCGACTCCTCCTAAATTCTAAACCTCTAAATATCCATCCTTACTGCTATCCATATTTCCAAAAATTTGCAATTGAGACACAAGTTTTAGATTTACTCAAGTCAAGTTTTATCTACCCAAGCACTAGTCCGTTTACTAATCCTATTCTCCTTGTTAAAAAGAAAGATAACTCTTGGTGTATATGTATTAATTATAGATGCCCTAACCAAATCACTGTGCCAAATAAATACCCCATACCCAATGTGGATGAGCTCCTTGATGAGTTATATGGCTCTAACGTTTTTCCAAAAATTGATTTGCATTTTGGTTACCATCATATTTGCATCCACCTTGATGATATCCAAAAATAACTTTTCGTACACATTCTGGGCATTATGAATTTACAGTCATGCCCTTTGGCATTATCAACGCCCCCTCAACCTTTCAAGCTCCGATGAATGACCTCTTCCATCCTTACTTGCGCAAAATTATCCTTGTCTTTTTTTATGACATCTTAGTATACAGCCAGACACTTGACCAACATCTCTAGCTTTTGGAACTCATTCTACAACTACTTCAAAACAATCATTATTAAGCTAAATCCTCTAAGTGTCTGTTTGGCCAACCCAAAATTTCTTTTTTGGGGCATATTGTATCAGCTGAAGGAGTCGGCATAGATTAAGATTAAATACAATTAGTTTTGAGTTGGCCAGTGCCAACAAATGTGAAGGCGCTACGTGGATTCCTGGGTTTGATAGGTTATTACTGCCGATTTGTTCAAGGTTATGGTCTAATTGCTCATCCACTTGTTGATCTTACCAAAAAGAATGCTTTCAAATAGTCCTCAATAGCAAAGAAAGCCTTCCTTAAGCTTAAGGATGTGCTAACCATTGTCCCTGTCGTCCGATTACCTGACTTCTCTTAGCCATTTACAATGGAATGTGATGCCTCTTCTGAGGGTATTAGAGCTATTCTTCTACAATCAGACCATCCTATCGCCTATTTCAATAAGACCCTTTCATTTTCAAACAAATTTGAGTCTACCTATGATCGGGAACTACTTGCCCTTATGTTAGCATTGCAGAAGTGGAACCATTACTTGTTAGGTCGCCATTTCTTGGTTTTAACAGATCATCGCAACCTTAAATATCTTCTAGATCAGCGTGTAACCATTAATGAGCAGCAACGATTGCTTATGAAAATCTACCATTTGATTTCACCATTGTTTACAAAGCTGGTAAAGAAAATTCAGGTGTAGATTCGCTCTCTCGTAGGCCCCATCACGCTGATTTCTTAGCTCTTGCTGTCCCCATTCTCTTGGACTTTGCTCATTGGGTTGAGGCCCTTCAAGAGGATCCATACACTCGTGATATCTTGATAGATATTCAACAAGATCCCTCTTCTCAACTAGATTTTCATGTGGCAAACAACAAGCTGTTTTACAAAGAGCGATTGGTGGTCCCACACAATACTCTTCTTCGACATAAACTCCTTTCAGAGGCACATGACACACCTACAATAGGTCATGGAGGAAATTTGAAAACCTTTAAAAGGCTTTCTTCTAACTTTTTCTGGCCTAGGATGAAGTAAGATTTTCACACTTATATCTAGAACTGCTTAGTTTGTCAACAAGCAAAGTATTAATCCTTAGCACCTGTAGGTCTCTTGTAACCTGTAACAATTCCAACACAAATTTGGGAGGATATTTTGCTAGATTTTATCTCTGGCCTACCTAACTCTGGTGTTTACAATACTATCTTAATGGTAGTTGATCATCTCAGTAAATATTCACACTTCTTGCTCAACCTTATATTGCCAAAACTGTTGCTAAGACTTTTTGCAGGGAAGTCGTTCTCCTTCGTAGCATCCCAAGATCCGTAATTTTTGATCGTGACATTATTTTCCTAAGTATTTTTTGGCAGGAGCTTTTCAGACTCAAATACACCAAATTAAGCATGAGTATTGTCTACCACCCCCAGACAGATGCCCAAATAGAGGGTCAACCGTTGCTTAAAAACATACTTGCGATTATTTTCTCATGAACAGCCTCACAGTTGGAGTACCTACTTGCCATGGGCTGAGTTTGCTTTTAATACCAAGTTTCATTCTTTCGTGAGCACCATTCCCTTCAAATTGGTATATGGTCGTGACCCACCAACAATTTCACCATTTGTCTGTGGTGAAACTCGAGTTGCTGAACTTCAAACTCAACTTCTTGAATGAGATGCCATCTTTTGAGTGCTCAAACACGGATGAAACAACAGGCAGATGCACATCGACGTGAAGTCACCTTTTCAGTTGGTGACTATGTTTTCCTGCGTTTACAACCATACCACTAACAATCATTAGCTCGCCTTCAGTATGTTAAGCTCTCTCCTCGCTTCTTTGGTCCATACAAAATTCTTCGTTCTGTTGGAGCAATGGTGTATAAGCTTGAACTCCCACCAGATCCCAAAGTTCATCCCATTTTTCATGTTTCATTTCTTCGGCCAACACATAGGCAGCCAGCTCCTCCAGTTCCACTTCCAATCAATACCGATTGGGAATTAGTCTTGGCCCCTGAAAAGATACTTTCTCATCGATGGATTTCTACTGCTGGTGTCTCTTCTCTTGAATTGTTGATTCAATGGGCATACCTTCCTCTTGAAGAAGCAAGTTGGGAGTCTTATGATCTCATTGTTGAGCAATTTCCTTCCTTTAGCGTTGAGGACAAGGCGACTTTTAAAGAGGGATACCCTGATACAACACCTCCCTTAAAGATTTATTCTAGAAGGAAAAATTGGGCATCACATGTAAATCACATGAACATGGAAAAAGTAAGTAGTGAAGCAGATAATATTATATGGTAGTTTCTGAGTCTTGCATAAATCTAGGGAAATCTACAACCACTCCACTTGCATGTTCTACACAATCATTACTTTCAACTCCACTTTTTAGTTAGTTTTGCTAAGTCTTAGGAATCTGTTATGTTCTTACTAGTTTAAATAGTTTGTTTTGTTCATTAAAAAAACATAATTACTTTGAGTCATTGTGTTGGAGTATGGTCTTCTCCATACGGACTGTCTTTAAGTGTTATTTCATTTAAGTTTGCTAATAGAAAGCCCTTTTCTTTACTTTCATCAGTAACTCTTAACACAATATAACGTCGTTTTGTCGTATTGTGTGCGAAGGAGGTTTAAAGAGGGTTATTGGAACAGAGAATCTTTTCCCATGCTGTAGACCATCTTTTGGCATGTTGTTTCTTTGTGAGTATGATTATTTGGAAATTCAATGTTATATTAAAAAACTATAAATTCAAGTATATATTGTTTTCATAATTATTTCATAATTTTTAAAAATTGTGGTTTATCTTATTTTATTTTAACATTTCAAACTTAATATTATTATAACTTGAATTGTTATATGTTATATGTTATTTCTTTTTATTTTATTATCTCATAAAATAAATATTATTAAGAATTTTTAAAATATAAAAGAACTTGTTTATATATAAAAATATGATATTATCTTAAAGATATTAAATTGAAATATAACACATGTGACTATATCTGAAATTTAATCTAATTTCTTTTAAGGCCTTCACAGAATGTAATATTTAATATCTTCCCAAACTTATCAATTTATTAAAGAAACAACAAATCGTGAGGAACTTGGTTTGGTTTGAGAAACTGTCCGCTCAACTTAATCTTGATCCGAATAGACAGAAATCAGAAAAAAAAGTACTACTTAATTGCGATAGTGATACACATAGTCTTCTACTGCTTAGTACTAAAATCAATGTGATAAGTACTAGGTTCAACTGATCTTCTCTTCTCCATCTCATTCTCATTCACCCTTGGACCTAAGATGAAGGCTGCTCAATTTATCCCAGGGTTGAGACTACTCTTCCCGCTAAATTCTTTAGATCTTCTTCGTGAAAACTCTCTTTCAGCCAGCAAATCCTCTCTGTTATTTTCTTTTGCGTCTCTCCAGCGGCTTTGTAGACTCATTAGCTCCAAATCCTCAACGGAAGAAGAAAAAGGAGATGCTTTTGAACTCCGCTACCTGGTTCGATCATGTGGGCTGTCCTCAGAAGCTGCTCGGGCAATATCTAAGAAGATTAAATTCAAATCGACAGAGAGGCCAGACTCGGTTTTGGCCCTTCTGAGAAACCACGGATTCACCCTGTCACAGATATCAAGAATGCTTAGGAAACGACCTTCATTGATTTTAGCACATCCTGAGCATACCCTTTTACCGAAACTGGAATTCTTGCTCTCCAGAGGGATTTCAAAAGCTCACCTCGCCAGAACACTCTCAGGGGACCCAACCCTTTTGTACAGAAGCTTAGAGAAGCATATAAAGCCCTGTTATAACTTCCTTCGAAGCATATTACTTTCTGATGCCAAGATCTTGTCTGCTTTGCATCGCAGAGACTGTTCGCATTATGTTATAGCGAATATTGAGCTTTTGAGAGAATCTGGCGTAGGCAGGCCCAGCATTTCGATATTGCTGACTAGTTTCCCGGAGGTTCTTACTCAGAGCCACGAAGAGTTAAGTAGGATTGTGAAAGAGGTCAAAGAAATGGGATTTGATCCGAGTAAAATAACGTTTGGATTGGCTGTGCATGCCCTTTCTGGGAAGAGCAATAAGTCAATAAGGGAACGGTGCTTTGAAGTTTATAGGAAGTGGGGTTGGTCTAAAGACGATATACTTGCTGCATTTAAAAAGCATCCTAATTGTATGTTACTTTCCGAGAGTAAAATCAGTCAAGGAATGGACTTCATTGTGAACAAGATGGGAAGCTCTTCAAAGATGATCTTGCAAAATCCTGTTGTCTTGTTTTTAAGTTTGGAGAAAAGAATTATCCCCAGGTTTAGAGTGATAAATGTCCTGCAGTCAAAAGGACTCGTCAAGAAACATATAAGCCTGACTTCAATTTTCGTTCCTAATGAGACGAAATTCCAGCAAAGGTATATCATCAGATTTGCAAAGCAAGTACCTCGATTGTTGAGTGTATACCAAGGCAAGTTGAAACCCGAGGAAGTATAATTGTGGTTGGCACAAGTCAATGAGTTCATAAAAACTTTTTGGGTGTAAGTAATTCTTGTTGACTAATTAATTATGCTAGGTTTATGTTTCCTAAGTTTTGCTCCGAATGGCAAACTTCATGAATTTTTCTATTCATTAACTAATGTTGATTAAAGATAACTTGCCTTGCTAGTAAATGTAATCTTTGTAGAGTTTCATCTTCCAACTCTTTATGGACCTTTTTTTTCTTACGGTGTATTGGTACTTTGAATCTTTGATTTCACAAAATTTTACTCACGTATATGATACTATCATGGATATTCTTTTCCCAAACAAAGAGCATTATCAGCCCGACTATAGAAAAGCAAGACTAGCTTTGCATTATGTTAACCCGGTAGTCAGAACCTTTTATGGTTTTGTTACCTGATCCTGATGGATTGAATTGTTTCACTAACAATCTGCCCAAAAGCTTTGTTTTTGGGTAAAAGGGGAATGAGAGTGCCCTTCAGAACTTCACCATCAGATGTTTTGTTTTGCTACCAATTCCAGATGAAAGAGTTCATGAAGGTTGCAGAGAAGGAAGTGTGTTTTGTTCCAAAGCATCTTTGCAATGAGCAAACACAGACTTCAAAGCAGCCTTAGAACTGCCCTTCTAAAGCACTTGTTTTTAGATGATTATGCTTTTCCCAGGTTGTTGGAACCCTAAGTTTTATGGTGGATAATATTGGTTAACATGGGCAACTGAACTACAGAACACCCAGCTAAAGGCTACCAGAAGTCATTTTGCCCTTGTGGGAATTGATTTGATTCCCAGCGATTGCCTGCAAAATATATCCTGGATGACCTATTTCCTGACGGAAGGAAATTAATTGTGGAATTGTCTCATAATTTTATCTTTTGCAAGAGCTTTTAAGGTTCTTGACGTTGAAGCTGGGAGCAGAAAATACAACTTTCCAGAATGACAAGAAAGCAAACATAGGGATTAGTTCATTGTTACCTGATAACAATGTGGAGATTGCATTGGGTATCTTTAGGATGGCTTTTTTCCTTTCTGAAACATTTTGAATAATTTGAAAATGTTTTTTTTCCTAGAAGCCATGATTTATCAATAGTATTTACTAGGCTACTGCGCCAAACTTGGGGACTTCAATATTATTGCACTTGAAGTGAAATGGCCTAGTTAATGCATTTTGCTCTGTTCTAAACTAATTTTCCAGTTTTCGCTTGTCTATTTTGCCAATTCCAGCTGAAGTAGTATGTAGAAGCCGCAGTAGCATCTTTTATTTGAAATTAACTTTAAGATTTGGATGAAGCTAAAGAAATGGCCCTTGTATCTTAGTGAATATTGCTTGTGTTACTCGCATGAATATTCTGTACTGCGGTGGGCTAGAAAGTAGTTTATCCTCTTTGATTCTGTTAGTTTCTTTTGCCTGTCACCGATAGCTTTCTTTGTAGATCCATTACCTGATACTTATGCTGCAGATGAAGTTGTTTGCTTCTGTCAAAACCTAAGTGGTCCTCCAGAAACCGACCCCAAGTTGCTTGAGGGTCACTTTCCAAGCAACCTTCTTCCATCCAATAAAACCTCGTTATGGTACACAACATAGACAATGAAGGAGGGGTGACTGTTGCTGATATTTTGTGAGGTTCAACTTCAACGTTTATTTTACTGAATTTTGATTTTGTTAGCATCATAATAGAGCTATTTTGTTTCTGATATCAAAGCCTTTAGTGAAGTTTTCCAGGACACCAGGTTGATTAGATATATGTGTTTTCTAATTTTAGTGTCGTGCAGGTCCCTTCCCTTCCACCAGTTTTTCACGTCTCTTATTGTAGCCTGGCGGTTCTGACCAAAGAGTTGTGTTAAACTCGTCTAATTTTTACTTTTTTGTTTAATTAGGTTTAGATTGAAATTATGGATTTTTATGGGAAATTTTACCTCTGATATCAACTTTATTTCTTGATAAAAAAATTATCAATTATTACACGATACATATTCATATGTTTAACATGTCATAGGCACATTGAAGATACATTAAACAACAAATTCGCCTGATGACCATTTCGGTCTACATTTTTAGTTTAATTATGATCATGCATTAGGCGATGCATATGAAACAAGTGAGATTAATTTGTCCCTGTAAGTAAAGAACGAAATCAATGTTAACTATTACTATTAGCAACTTCTGTCTTTAATTATATGCTTGCCAAAATAATACAAGTATAATCTAATCATTATAATTAGAGGCTAATGTCATTGGTATGGTTTCGATTGTAACTCTGAATAGAAAAGGATCTACTCATGTTTTTATTTTATTTTATTTTTAAGTTTTCATCCTAGCCTTTGTTTGGATTGAAGGAAAGCAAGAGAAAAGAAAGGAAGAGAATTGAACTTCTCTTGGTTTCCACCGTTTGGACAAAAATAAGTAAAAGGAAAGTGAGAGAATGGAGAGGAAAGTGAGGGAAATTTGAGCCAAATATATTTTCCTCCAAATTGATGAGAAAGGAGGAAAAATTTAAGACAAGAGAATCCAAACATATGTAAATTATGAAAGAATCTCTTTAATCCCCTCATTTGATAAATTAGGAAAATAAACTGAAGAAAGAAAATCCTATTTCTCTTCCATTCTTTTCTCTTCTTTTTCTCTCAATATTTTCTTTACTTTCCCTCGTGCAAGTAAGGATCCAAACAAAGGCTCAGTGAATTAAGCTAAATCTTGATCGAGGATCGTTAAAAACCTCCAACATTTTCGGTCTGCTTCAGCTTCACCCAGCAATGTCTTTGAATTTTCTTTGTAGAAAGTTGCTTTCACCCATCGAACTAGTGAAAGTAGAAACCTTGGCGTTTCGTCAGAATCAATTGCCTCTTTGCAGATCCATTACAACCAAACCCTCAACAGGTAAAGAAGATCCTTTCACAGTCAGCTACCTGGTTCCATCATGTGGATTCTCTAAAGAAGCTGCACGCTCGGCATCGAAGAAGGTGAGATTTGAATCTGCGGAGAGACCGGACTCGGTTTTGACCCTTCTGAGAGACCCCGGATTCACCCAGACACAGGTTCCAAGAATGATCAAGAGACGACCTTCGTTGATTCTAGCACATCCTGAGAATACCCTTTGCCAAAACTCGAGCTTTTGGTCTCCACGGGGATTTCAAATGTCGTACTCGCGAAAACACTTGCGGCGGACCCAACCCATTTAGGCAGAAGCTTGGAGAAGACTATAAAGCCTTGTTATGAATTCCTTAAAACCATATTGCTATCTGATGCTAACATTGTCTGCTATGAAGCGCACTAGCTGGATATTTCTAGAGGATCGTTTGAAGAATCTCAGATCCAATATGGCGCTCTTGAGAAAATGTGGTTTACCCTAGGGTAGAGTTTCGATGTTGCTGAGGACTTTCCCTGAGACTCTTCTTGTTCAAAGGCCACGAGAGTTTAGCAGAGTTGTGTAAGGGATCAAAGAAATGGGATTTGATCCAAAGAAATCAACTTTTGTATTGGCCGTGCATGCCCTGATTGGGAAGGTTAATAAGTCGACAAGGGAACGATCCTGGGTTTATGTGAAATGGGGTTGGTCTAAAGACGATATACTTGCTGCATTTAGGAAGCAGCCTAATTGTATGTTACTGTCGGAGAAGAAGATCAGTCAAGCAATGGATTTTATTGTAAACAAGATGGGAAAGTCTTCAAAGATGATCTTTCAATGCCCTTCAGTCCTATTTTTCAGTTTCGAGAATAGAATCGTCCCCAGGTTTAGAATGGTAAATGTCTTGCAGTCAAAATGACTGATCAACGAAAATTGGAATCTGGGTTCATTGTTGTTGCCTAATGAGACGAAGTTTCTGCAGAGATATGACCAAATTTGCGGAGGAAGTACCTGAATTGTTGAATGTGTACAAGGGCAAGTTGAATCCTCAGGATGTATAGTTTGGATGTGATCATGAATACCTTGGTGGTTATACTGACTTATGGCTTCGTAGTTTTGGCTCTGAAAGACCTGTTCATAATCTGCTGTTGATAAAAGCTAATTTGGCATGCTTGTAGATCAACTCTTTGAGATTATTGCTGTTATTAGACTTGGGTTGGGTACTGGTGGATATGTTCATTATCCAGCGCCTAAGTTTGGTCGCCAAATCACTTGAACAACTTTGTGTTTGCCAAAAACTTGGCTAAGCGAATCAACAAAAATTAACAAAGTCAACTGATCGACCTCACTTGGGCTGGACTACCCTGCTACTCCACAACTGAACAAAGTGTAATATCAGACTGAATGAGCCTAGTTCAGACGGTACGTGTCCTCATGATTCACTCACGGCAATGTGAGTTTGAATCTTAGGAAGGATCCTTTCTCCAGTTATGGGGTTAAGGATCAAGTCTTCAGAGGTACATGCGAGTTGGCGGAAAGGAACATGCTGAATGTTGTATAGAAGTGAGGTCGTGTAGAATTGAGACCCAATATGGGTGATTATTGTGCCGGCAGCATGCGCTGAACACTCAACTCATGCACATCTCTCGATTTACTTCCTCAAAGACGACTAAGGGCGACTCTTTTAAAGTTCAGGATTAGGCTCGTCGGTTGATAGTAAATTAGCAGTAGCTAAGAAATTAGCGGGTGGGATACCTGGGTTATAAAAAAAAAGTGTAATATCGGATTCCGGAGACATTTGAAATAGATACCAACTTGCAATTGGAAATACAGCACTTTGTTTGAAAACTCTCGCTCTGTGTCAAGTTAGTCTTTCAGAAATCCTTTTGGTCATTTCAGAGACTTGGATGGACTTGTAATTTGGATAAGCCTGTTATTTGTCTGAAACTGCACGTCTTTCAAGATTTCTTAACTACGCTTGCGTCACAATGGCATGGATACGTTATTTTTATTTATTTCTAAAAAAAAGTATCCTTTATTCCTTTTACTAATAATGAATCAACACTTATTATTTACAGATGAAAACCATAAAAATGTGAAGTACAATGGAATCGTATCTCATTCCCCTAAATATACGAAAACATGCCTTTTCCCCTGTTCCTGGGACTCTTTTTCCGTCACTGAACTTAAGAAATTTTCAATTCTTTGTTTCTCCAAGCACTAGCACTGTGGCTGACTGTGATCTGATGATTCAAGCGAACTAGGGTTTTGAGCTGGTAGCACTATTCAGCCTAAATCGGCACCAATGGTGGGGAGAGGGAGAAGGCCTCTGGTCCTCTCTTCCACCAAAGTTCTCCTCAAATCCGTATTGAATACGATTTCGTTGGTCAACGGAGACTCTTCTTCCTTCTTGAACTTCTCCGCCGATGACGTTAATCCGACCATTCAATTGCGGGTGGGAATTCTCCGGCTTTCCAACGACAAAGTTGATGACCCAGGCCAAAAAGTAACTCCTTTTGACGATTCTGCTTTAATTGGGCTTTCCACTTCCGTTCTCAAGAGATTAACGATCACTTCAGGTTCTCTGGTAAGCTATTTGTTGACTAACTCTATTAGAATTTGTATCCTTTAGGTAGTCGTGTGTTTTACTGAGAATGAAGATGGGCAAAACAATTGAGGCCTTGTTGGTTTTATCAATTATTGACTATTCCTACTTGTTACTCGGCAGTTTAAAGTTGGAGAGAAAAAGAAAAATAATTTTTCTGGAAATAATTACAACATAGAATGTGCTTCAATTAATATTTTATTTATAGGAAAAGATGCAATTAGAAAGATCGGTTTGTTACTTCCTTTGGACTATATCTTAATAGATAGAGGTAATATTTTGTTTTTGTTTTAAATTCAAGGTGCTTGTGAAGAACGTTGACACAAAAGTAGAGAGATTTGCTCAGGTTGTCGTTCTAGATCCTCCCAGAAAAGAGGAATTGGCAACTGGAGACGAGTTGTCCGTTTCCTGTCCTCCTCATACAATGCTTATCTTTCCGTCTTATGGTTTTCCCTCAAATGGGACTCCATTGTTAGACAAAGAAATTGCTTATGTTTCTCCACTTTTAGCCTTTAACCTTGACTTGCATGTTTCGTGCCTCAAATCACTTGTTTGCCAAGGAAATGAGACCTTGGCATCTCTTTTTGAATCTACCGTGGAGGATGAGACTTGTAAAAAAGTTGGTCAGGCTTCTGTCATTAGTTTGGAGTTAAAACCTTTAACTCGATTGCCAAGGTATGCCTCGCACTTGAGGGTTTCTTTTGTTAAGATACCTGAGTGTGGTACCCTTGAAGCTCTGAATGGTCGTTCATTGATTGAAGCCGAAGACCGTCAAGAGATAATCGATTTGGCACTACAGAACTACTTTAAAGTTGACAGATATCTAGCCAGAGGTGATATTTTCAATGTCTGCATATTTTGGAATTGCAACTCCACCTTTTGCATTCCTTGTCAACAGAGGTCAAAAGCTAGAAGTAAAGACATAATCTACTTTAAGGTAAATTTTCGCAAGTTTTCTTTGTTCCTTGGGGAATGCCAACAATTTTTGGGCAGTAATCTGAAGGTAATTCATTATTCAGGTCATGGCTATGGAGCCATCAGATGAAGCAGTTCTTCGAGTCAATCACACCCAAACAGCCCTTGTTCTTGGGGGGACTGTTCCTTCTGCCATTCCTCCAGATCTCCTGATTGAGAAGTCCAAAAGTTCTGCTGAATCTCCTTTACAGAGGGACACGGTGAAGATTTTAGGTTCCATACTCACACCGTCGTTGTGCCCCTCAGCACTCTCTTCGAAATTCAGAGTTGCTGTCCTACTACACGGTGTTTCAGGTCTGTTTAGTTTATTTCTGTTTGTTGTTGCCACAAGAAAACATAATCTTCTCGTAATAGTTTCTTCCTTCCAATAACTTTTGATTGGTATAGCGTTAAAAGTGTGATTAACTTATGAACATGAATAGGTATTTCTGATTGTCTTTCAAGAGAATTGGCTTTGTTAACAACTGTGTGGTTTACTTTTGCAGGTTGTGGAAAGAGGACTGTTGTTAGAAATGTTGCTCGCCGTTTGGGCCTTCATGTTGTTGAGTTTAGCTGTCATAATTTTGTTGAGTCCTCGGATAGAAAAACATCAGTTGCACTTTCCCAGGCTTTCAACACAGCTCAAAGGTGAGGTTATTAGCTTGTAGGGTATTGTAACACATAAATTCTCAAGTTTCATACTTGTCTTCTGTTGTACTACTTTAGGTTGATGGTGCTAGAGTGGCATACGATAGCCATTATTTCTTGTTTCAGATTTTGTTCACAACTGAAGGGATGACTACGTGGAAATATATTGTTCTCTTCCACCATTCAGAAACCTTCCATTGCATCCCTCTTTACTCGTTATATTTTTTTTGGCAGGTATTCACCTACTATACTTCTTCTTCGCCATTTTGATGTTTTTCACAACTTGATGTCACATGATGGTTCTCAAAGTGATCAAGTTGGTCTCACTTCTGAAATTGCATCAGTTGTTAGAAAATTTACTGAACCAGTCTCTGAAGATGAGGGTCCCTCTGAAGAAAAATCAAATCACGAATTTGTAAGATTCTGCTCTAGTTACTGCATTAATCTTTCTATGTGATTCGATAAGCTTCCTATGTTTTGATTTGACTTGAACTTGTGTTACTGCATTAATCTTTCTATGTGATTCGATAAGCTTCCTATGTTTTGATTTGACTTGAACTTGTGCTGCTTCGGGAAAAACAAGGTAGAACATCGGGAAACCAGTTTCAATGTTGGGAAATAGTGAGCTGCTGATATCTGGTCTTGGAATTTCTATTTACATGGAGTTGAGACATCTTTTAGCTTGACCCCCCTGTAGGTTGACCCCTTCTCATTTCAATTCTTATGTTTGGAAACCTATTATTTACCTTCATTTGGTATTGTTGAGCTATCATACAACTTCTTCCGATATATTCTATTAGTTTTTTTTACTGTTCCTAATTTCAAAACAATCTTGTATCATAATTTAAAAATTTTAATACTAGGTCATTTTGGGTTAAAAAAAATAGAGGGAGTACTAACAAAATGTGACAGAGGAGGTTGTGTGATAGTTAAACAATACCATAGGAGAATAAATGATAGCTTTTGAAACATAGGGATTGAAATGAAAAAAATGTCAAATCACAGGGAGTCCCAGTATATTTACCCAAATTTAAAAAAAAAAAAACTTTGCTTCTGCATCCACACTTATGAAATCTCATTACTAAATAGAAAAATATGTCAATTCATAATTTTTAATTGTTCAATCAAGTTATAGTCATGAAGGGATAAATCTAGTATTGCATGCTAGCTATTACTAGTAATAATTCTTCATAAGGTGCTAAGAACGTTGGCCTTCATATCTCCCTGATTCAGCCTATCAAGGATACTGAGAAAATAACCAGGCATCAAGTGCTGTTAGTTGCAGCTGCTCAGAGTACTGAGGGTATACCACCAACTGTTAGGCGCTGTTTCAGCCATGAAATCGGCATGGTTGCCCTGACCGAAGAGCAGAGGTTTCAGATGCTGTCCCAGACTCTGCAAAATGGTTCTGAGCTCCTCTCTAATGTATGTCATAGCAAACTCTCCATCATCCATATTTCGGAAAATATGTTGAAACATTAATATCCATATGGCAGCATACGCTTGTGGTTTGGAAATGTTGTACTATTATGCTTTTTTCTCTATGTTTGGTTAGCCAAGAATGTCCATGTTGGATAGTTATCTCTTTGGCCAGTTGCTTTTGGCAAATCCCTTTAGCTAATCATCATGCTCCTGTTTACAAATATTATTGAATGCTTTCTTCAAATATTCATTATGAAGTTGCTAAATACAGTTTTAAGTGATTTTTTTCTGTCTAATCTTTTCTTTTAATCATAACTCTCACTTTTATGGATTGTATGGTTCCTTCCTGGAGATCGGGTTGGAAGATACTATTAAGGATACTGTTGCACAGACGTCTGGTTTCATGCCTAGGGATCTGCGAGCTTTAGTTGCTGATGCCGGTGCAAACGTAGTCTTGAAGGACAATGCTGAAGTTGATGAAATTGAGTCTCAAGACTTGGATAGCTCTCTTGGAGGGATAGCATTGCAAAATAAATTTAAAGAACATTTATCTAAAGCATTGGATCGAGCTAAGAAGAGGAATGCTTCAGCATTGGGTACCCCAAAGGTAATTAGATCACTAATGGTAACTTGATGACATGAAATTAATCCAGCATGTATATCAATCATAGATTTGCATTTTCTAGTATGTTTTCTTTTTCTAGAAATATTATGTGTCATGGTGATTATTCAACCTGTCAAATCCGTTATGAAGAATCCTTTTCTTTGTGTCAGGAGAGTTTTATTCTACATTTCTTACTCACAGGTTCCTGATGTGAAATGGGAAGATGTTGGTGGGCTTGAAGATGTCAAGAAATCAATCCTGGATACTGTTCAGGTAGGGTTACCGTTTATTGTCATTTCCTTTTTTCTCATGTTGCACAGTTGAATCTGTCTTTTAGCATTTTGAGTCGCATATTTTGCATTTTAAGCTTGTTGTGCAGTCATGCACATCATTATGGGATTCTGCCAATAGAACCTTGCTACAAGATCCAACTAATGTGATACATACCATAAGCTTATTTGATGGATTGCAAAATTATTCATATGTTTTCTGTTGTAGATAGGCAAATCCTCCCTTTTTAGCAGTTTTATCATATTTCATTCTCAGGGAAGTAGACATTTACATGGAGGAATTCGTGAGAAAATATGGGCATTCGTACTATCAAAAAATTCCTTTGTGGACATCTAAAGGAATAATGGGAATGGAGAATTGCATATAAATGCAACCATTGAGTTGCATAGCTTTGTTTTTCCTAATAGTAGTAAGATTACAGGTTTTTCTTGGTTTTCTAACGTGGTTACATATGATTCAATTGCTAAAACTTCCAAAGTCTTGTGATTCAGAGCTTGACAAGTTATTACTTTTTTTGTTTTCCACATCTGCAGTTACCCCTATTGCATAAGGATTTGTTTTCATCTGGGTTACGTAAGCGCTCTGGTGTTCTTCTTTATGGTCCTCCTGGAACTGGGAAAGTGAGTCATATCGTGTATTCAATTCCTCAATTATGCGCTCTCAATACAAACATTTAAAATGAGGAAAAGAATGCCTTACAGTCACTGTGTTTTTATTGTTTTGAAACTTAGACATTATTGGCAAAGGCAGTTGCTACGGAGTGTTCCTTAAATTTTCTGAGTGTAAAGGGGCCTGAACTGATCAACATGTACATAGGAGAATCAGAGAAAAATATCCGGGATATTTTCCAGAAAGTAAGATTTTTGTCTCCATCAAGCTGTAACCCTTGAAATGTGTTATGCCTAACAATCTGTACCAACTTACATTTGGTAATAGATTTGACTTCTTTCTCATTGACATGTTCTTTGCAGGCAAGATCAGCACGCCCGTGCGTTATATTCTTTGATGAGCTTGATTCGCTTGCTCCAGCTCGAGGGGCCTCTGGAGATTCTGGTGGTGTCATGGATAGAGTTGTTTCTCAGGTGAATATAGTGTTACTATAGCTTAATTGATTGCCTATAAGGATTTTGCCGATCCTCATGTAATCTGTAATATTTTTGCCCTGTCAGATGCTTGCAGAAATTGATGGCCTGAATGATTCTGCACAGGTAATAAGCTTGCAGTTGCTACTATGGTAGTTTTCATTCTATTTTTTGTAATATTAAATGCAGGTTTTTACTCATTATCGATGTCAAATTGCCAATATTTATTTTATTCTCATTTTCCTGATTCCGAAGGATCTATTCATTATTGGGGCAAGCAACAGACCAGATCTCATTGACCCAGCACTTCTTCGACCTGGCCGTTTTGATAAGCTACTTTATGTTGGGGTGAACTCTGATGCATCTTACAGGGAGGGGTTAGTGTTCTTATCTTACGTGATAATGTTTATTCAATTTGATTCTTCTACTCGAGTTGTTAATTGCCTTCCTTTCTAGGGTCCTTAAGGCACTAACTCGAAAGTTCACTCTTCATCAAGATGTTTCTCTTTATTCAATTGCAAAAAGGTGCCCAGCCAACTTCACCGGTGCAGATATGTATGCGTTATGTGCAGATGCTTGGTTTCATGCTGCAAAGCGGAAGGTGGGTAGATTTAAGCACATCCACTAAAGTATAGTTACCATCATACTTTGTATGGTTAATTGTGATATGCATTTTCAGCTAGGGATTCTGGCATGCAAAATCCTGTAAGAGTTGAGTGAGTGGGATTTTACGGAATGGGGCATAGTCTCTGTAAGGCCCAGTAATCTTGAGAGAGTCAAGAGAGCAAATTAGTTTGATATATTTTTAATATTTGTATCAGCGTAGAAGCAAAACGGAGCTATGTTCTTGATTGTTCACTTTATCTCGTCATCTTTGCTTACTTACAAGTTACAGCTTTTTTAATACTGTGTTATATTAAATATCTCTGTGCCTCCTGAACGGTACATATACCATTTTCACTTTCTAGGTTTTGAAATCAAATTCAGGGTTGTCAGCAGGAGATCAAGCTGAGGCTGTTGTTGTCCAACACAAAGATTTTGTTGAGGTATGGCATTGTGGGTTATAGGAAAGGCTATTTGAGTTACCAAAAGTACTTATCTTCTCAAAAAGATTGCTCTGAACGTAAGTTTTCACTGAAGCCTTTGGCCTTTAGTATGAGAAATTGTAAGTCTTCGTTCTTTTCCTTGTAAGGAGCAATTCATACATTTTGATCGCGACGATGTGCTTTTATAGTAATTTTTGAAATTACACAAACATGTATAAACTTGGATTTGAGCGTTATTGTCAGATATCATTCTTGTTCATTAAATGCTTGTAAATCCTAATCTACAGGTCTTGAAGGAACTCTCTCCGTCTCTCTCAACTGCAGAGCTTAAGAACTACGAGTTGTTGAGAGATCAATTTGAAGGCGCACCAAGCTGACATACTTTTTAAGTTTTTAACAAATTCTATACTCGACTTGTAATTTATATGCACCACTGGTAACATAATTGTTATAGGCCCTTTTTTTTTTACTGTACAATAAATTCTTTAGATTGTAAAACTAATAAGTAATGGCGAAGTGGAAGTTCCACTCAGTTTTCAACTCATTTCCTCGGTTGAGCTGCGTTGAAGCTGCTGAATTGGCACAGAGCTCATGCTAGATCCTCATTAGTTTGTAACAAGCTTGTTTCAGTTCTGTTTTTATCTTTTTCTTTGGTTCCTTTAGTTGGATTATTGGCAGCTTCCTAATCCTACAGCACCAAGCAAAGGCTTTCCTATTGTGGTAGTGTCATGTTCCTCTTAGGAATGCGCTTTGACCATTCAGCTCTTTAGAGTAGAACCTTTGAAAGGTCTAAGAGAGCATGGTCAACACAGTTTCCGAATGTTGTATTTAATAAAATACTAAAATAATGAACTGGCTTGACCGGAGGACTTTAATAGAGTATAGGAATTTCCAAGAAAACCACAATGTTTAGCAGATGTCTATGAGTTGGCTGTCGTGTTAAGACGGTCGGGTCCGTGACGGTTCCATTTCTGTTTGATTCCCAAATAAGAACTGAACATTGGAAGTAGGATTTTTCCTCATTTTTTTCGTGTTCACTTATCCATATCGTGCAAATGTTGCAACTCATTTGCTCCTCCTACTCCTTATAGTCCATGACATGACACGTATCATTTTCACTATATTTTTATTTTCATAAAAAGAAACGATCATCACCGAGTTCAACAGGTGGGTCTCTTGTGGTCTTGCAAACCCGTAAGGATCCAAGTTTAGCATCAACTCAAGAATTTGAAGTTACTATCAACCCAACAAGTCCATGAAAATAGCACTTCCATGTTCTCTTATAATCATCAATTAGATTAAGTTCCATAACACATGAGCGTTCCTAGACTATCAAAAGAAATAATAATAATAATGATAAATAAATAAATAACCTTTCTATTGATTGAGATATTCAACTATATAATAAAATTTATAAAAATAATAAAACATATTATATAGTTTAAATTTGAAAGGATTTATACCAAATCTAAGATTTTATATATTAAAAATGTTGAATTTTTTATAAATATTATGATTTAAATTAAAATTTTATTTTCTTCTTAACAAGATTGGACGAAGTGCCTAACACGTGTATTCGTTAACTTTGGCTAATATATGCGGTTAAAAAGATTAGGAGGAAAGGCAATTTGATGATAGCAAGAAACGGGTAATTTGAGGGGTCAACACAAGAGTTTCGTATTTTGTCATTGGACCTTGCCAAACTAAAACTACATTCTATGTTGTTGTAATCTAATTGCTTCCCATATTATCAATTTCCACATAACATTTTCAAAAGGAATACGTAAAATACATAATTTGTTTACGCATGATCATAACAACACGTCGGATTCTGCCACCTGACACCCACACCTACGTTTTGGAACCCACTTTTGTCCCACGCGCCACTGAATAACCATTCATCTTTTTTTACGCTCATGCTTTTCTCGTTGAGAACAAATCAAACTTTATCTGAACAAAAAATAAAATCCTTCGTAAATATGATTTACTTACATATAATTATTAGATAATAAGGATCAGGTTTAAGAAAATATTTATTCATAATTTAAACAAACGTTGGATCATATCTCATGCTTGGGAAAATGAACTAGGGAAGCGTGAAGTGTACGCGCGAATAGTGGGCCTGATATGAACACTGTCCACGTAACAAACCAACAAAGCAAATAAGAAGTGAAAAATATTAACCCGTACAGGCATACATACACTCTCTGTATCCTATCCTATCCTATCCTATGGCCTCCGGTTATATTTCAAAGGAAAACCGAAAAACGAAACGGAGAAGGGAAATATTAACTTAAAGGAAAAATAAAATTAAAAAAAAAAAGAAGAAAGAAAGAAAAAACGCGGCTGTTCTAATTCTATTCACCAAAAACCAGAGAGAGTTTCATCTCTCCGCTAATCCATTCCAACTTTGGAGATCGGACACAAACCAAGCCCATAGCCTTTTGGTTAACATGATTTGTTTTTGTTGAGAATATTTCGATTGAATTACTATACTTCTCGGGGTTTTAGGATCATTCTTCTCTAGGTCGGTGATATCGATTGGGATTTTGTGATCGGCATCATTTCATTGGAAATCCTTTCTGGGTTTTGATGGGTTGAATGGGTCGGTTCCAGTTTTGTGTTTGGATTCGTGCGACAAGAGGTCTCAGTTCCTGTTCTTGATTGTTTTGTGGTGTTATTTTGTTTTACATGATTTCTTTGGGGAGGAGAGATGCTAGAAAGGAGTTAGGGTTAGGGTTTGGCGTTGTGAGAGAGATGGACGATACTGAGCTTGAAGAAGGGGAGGCTTGCTCTTATCATAATCACAACGATGATGATTGTGATTCGAGCGTGGACCCTGATGTTGGTCTCTCTTACATAGTAAGCTGTTTCGTTTCCGTTGGCTGTTTTGTTTCTGGCTTCATAACTTATTCATCAGAGATTGATGTAGGTAGGCTAATTATCATGTGTTGACTTCTTTCGTACGTTTAGGATCCAAATTACACGTGCCAGTGGATATTTGATCGTTAATTTTGATTATCCGGAGCCCTTAACATGTTATAATTGTGATCGGTAATGTGCTATCGCCTATGCCTGCCTGGAAGAAAATTAGGATAGAAGTAAAGAAAGGCTGTGGGTTCTGAATGAGTGTTAGATATGGACACAGATTACGGAAGGTTCTTTTTAATAGTATCATTTTGCCAGTCTTAACTGTTTAGAGATCAATTTATGGATTTGCAATCAGCATATAAATTACGAGGATCACATTGTTCAGCTAATGGAAGCATACTTTAGTTTTAGAATTAGGTTGAATGATTAAGTTTGTTCACAGGCATGCTATAAATTAAGGATTTCGTTTAAGCATACTTGTGCTATTAGAGCTTGCCTTCTTGTATGTATGATCCTACTTCTGCTCGATACATGATCAGGTCTTTTTTTTTTTAATTTTTTACATGGTGAAGGGTGAGAAACTCCAACATCTCTTGGGACACTTTCAAAAAGATTTTGAAGGTGGAGTCTCAGCTGAGAATTTGGGTATGTTGAAAGAGAACATATTTGTGTTACTATCTCTCAAACATCTACATTGCATATGAGTAAGCACATCTTCCATGTGTTATCCGTGTTACCTGTGGATTTTAAATTCTACAGGGGCAAAATTTGGAGGCTATGGCTCATTTTTACCTACCTATCAACGGTCTCCTGTATGGTCTCACCCAAGGACTCCACCAAACTACCAGCACAGTGCTTCTAGATCTCCGGCAAATTTTCACTTGGAGGTAGAACTGTTTTGATATCTAGCGCATTACCTGTTACCATCTTATTCTTTTTCATTTGATTTATGTCTCGTCTCTTTGGCCAATTTTGGGGTTTATTTTACTCAAGCGCTTCAACATAACTTCTTTTATAGGGTGGGCCTGTTAGCTATGTATGTTCATCAATGGCACCTCAGTCAACAAAGTCTGAAGCTACTTCTACAAGTACATTGTTGCAGCCTGTATCAAAAGCATCATCCTCCCTGCATGATTCTGTCAAAAAAGAAGCATCAATGCCATCAAATTATCAAGCTGAAAATTTTTCTATAATACATGAATCTAGAAACAGGAAACCTGCTAATTTACCTGATCAGAAGAAGTTGAGAGTTCGAATCAAAGTTGGTTCTGATAACTTGTCGACACGAAAAAATGCTGCAATTTACAGTGGTCTTGGGCTTGATGTCTCACCATCTTCATCACTGGATGACAGCCCATCAGAAAGTGAAGGGATGTCTCATGAACCTCAAGATAGTCCCTTTGAATCTCCTGCACAAATTTTATTGGTGAATTATTTCATTGATATTTTGATATCTTTATTCATTGTCCATACATTTCCAGATGTGATATAAAGGTTATTTATTTATTTATTTATTCTTTTGGTGTAGATAATGACTTCCTCCCCATTGCATGGAAGTCAACTGCTATCACCCCTTCCTGATGATCTTATTCACCTGAAAGAAATGGAGAAGCGTCCTAAGGACATAGGAATGAATGGGTTGAGGCAAGCTCGAGAAAGTTCGGATATAGGAATGAATGGGTCTGATCCCCTGAAAGTTCATAGGAAAGCATCAAGAGATAAAAAAGTGAAGTCACTACATATTAGTGAAATTCCTTCTTGCAGGAATGATCTGGATTCTCAGAGCAGTTTTGATGGTATTCCTCATAAAGATAGAGGCATTGACTCTTTAACTTGTGAGGAGCTTGTGACAAATACCTTAAATCTTCCACTTCTGAGGGACGGAGGTTCATCAGACCAAACAAGGGAAGAGACATTAGAACCAATGTTTACGCAAGAGGATGGATGGTTTGAAAATCGAAATGCCAGCATTGTTTCTAAGGGTCGGGCAGGTAAGAATGATAATTTCTCTGATAGTGTTTCAATCAACACAAGAAGTGATGGCCATTGCAAAGGAGAAAAGCCTAAAACTTCAGGGAAAGTGGGTTCCAATGCTTTAAAAGGGAGGAAACTTCAAACCTCTGAAGCAAAAGATCATTCCAACCAGAAGGCCAATAACGATGTTAAATCCCTTGGGCATGAACTGAAGTCACATTTCGGAAAGGCGTCTTCATCATCTGAGGGGAAAGTGAAAACTAAAAAGAGTCAAAGTCATGACAATTTGGAGGTCAGTCCTTCGTTGGCAGCCAAAACTAAGAAGAGCACCTATATGGACAAGCATACAACTGATGGTGAGTTAGTAGAGCTAAAATTACCAAAGACCTCTGAAAAAACTGGGGATATGTATAGAGCATTTTTCGGGGACATGGGGATAGAACAAGAAGAAAACCAGATAAGCCCACTGGAGGGTGGCTATGAGTATAGGATGAAGGAGTCTAATTTGGTTGAACTTGGCATGCATGGAACACAAATGGGAAAGGGGAGATCCAGTGGTAAGAAAATTCAGAAGCCATCAGCACCTGAAGCATATCCAAGAGCAGCTTCAAATGTTGGCCCTCACCCTGGAAATGGGCCTATATCTGATGCACCTCATGCAACAACAGCTCCTGTTTTGATACAAGAGAATTGGGTCTGTTGTGACAAATGTCAGCAGTGGCGGCTTTTACCAATTGGTAAAAATCCTAATGACCTACCGGAGAAGTGGGTGTGTAGCATGCTTAATTGGCTGTAAGTTTCAATCCAGCACCTTCATTTTTTATATGGGTCAATATTCAAAAATGGGATGAATTAGATATTCTAAACAAATATATAAAAGTGTTAGATTTTAGTATCTTTTTCCATCTGAAAGTTTAATGTTTTTGTCGTTGATGCTTTAGGCCTGGTATGAACCGATGTAGTTTTAGCGAGGAAGAAACAACCAATGCTCTGATTGCGTGGTACCAGGTCCCCGCTCCAGAAAGTCAAACTTTCATGCAAAGCAAGCCTGGTGTGGTTGCTTCTGGAGAAATTCATCCTGATTATAACGGCCATGTGAATGGTTTGAATGCAGTTGGTAGTGTGGAAAAGAGAAATTATAGTCACAAGGAATCATCAAATTCATTGAACAAAGACGGTTCCTCTCAGTTGGTGAAGAAGAGTGTAAGATTAAATGATGTGAATAGGTCTTCTTTGGTAAATGAAGCTGACTTGAAACTGAGCAAGGATATAGCTGTGGAGAAGCCAAAGCATAAGCTGAAAGAGAAGAATAAAAAACTTGATTCTGATGGAGGTACTGCATCTGAAATGGTTCTTTTATGTTGGTGTAAACATTCTGATGTAGTATGGTTAGAGGACAGCAGCCATACTAATTGAAAATTGAATTAGGAACACTAAAAGTCTGTTTATTGATATCAATGAAGAATAGAACTTCAAACTAGTCTTAGAAATCACATCTAGGGATTAAAGAAAAAAGGAAAAAAAAAGAAAAAGGCTTCACACATAGTAGCTAAGAATCCCTCCTAGAATCTAACAGTCAGTTCTAGATGAGAAGGTCTTGCACTTTAACAAACTTAAATGTATTTTAATCTGATAATGAGACTATTTACTAATTGAAATGAAATTCTAACTAGGTAAACTTGTAAGTACTCTAGTAAGATTTTGAAATAAGAAAAGATTTGGAATAAGCCATAGAATAAAAAAATTCTCATTTTATTTTCAAATGGATATGCTTGATATTGATAGATCATATCTTGTAAATTATCTCTTTGTCAATCCACGTAAATCTAAATAAGATAAATTTTGTATAAAATCAAACTTTTAGGTAATCTTCATCACATGCTTATGTAATTTATTTATTTCTGATGCAAAATACAGGTAATCCAAAAGTCTCAAAGATGAAGGGTAAAAGGGACCACAATCAGGAGTCCTTTAGATCCTCCAAGAAAATCAGGACAGAGGGAGTTGTGGAACAGTTTCAACATGGTCGGATCAGTGATAAAGTAGGTGACAGTTTAAGTAACTGCTTACGTTCTGTCTCATCAGGAAAGTCAATGCCTAAACATAACAATCATAAGGATGCAAAGAATTCTAGAAAGGAGCAGGTGCAACTGTCCAGTAAAAGAGTGAGGGACACTGATGATAACTTACATGATGGGCAGATTGATATAGTGGCTTGTGATAGTAGAGATGGTTCAAAAAGAAAGAAAATGAAGGATAGTCATAATCAACTTCAGGACAGCAGGATTTTGGCGAAGGAGTTCAGTGAGAATGACCAAAGGAAGGAGAGGGCACCTGCGTCTGAAGGCAAAGAGTCTAGTGCAAGTAAAAGCGGGGGTAAAACAGGCAGAAAAGGTAGTCACGGGAAAACCAAGCATCTGATACAAGAGCCGGGGAGTACCCTGTCTCAGCGAAGCTTGGATGGTGGGGATTCTTCAAGAAGGAACTCTGCATCTCTGCATCGTGCTGTGGCAGCTACTTCTAGCTCTTCAAAGGTCTCCGGTTCACATAAAACCAAAGCCTATGTCCACGATGTTAAAGGCTCACCAGTGGAATCTGTTTCTTCATTACCTGTGAGAGTTTCAAAGCTAGATAACCTTACATCTGAAAGGAAAGGCCTGATTAAGAAAGAAGATGACTTTGCTGATGCTGGCTTGTTGGCCAAAATGACTGGTTGCTCGGGTCCTAACATGCGATGTCAAATTGAATTAACATCTTTGGATCAATTTCATGGTGATGAAAGACAAAATGAAACTCAAGGTAATCAAAGTGTTTCTCATCCTAGGAAGGGATTCTCTTCATTGGCCAGGGACAAAAATAGGAATTCCAACTCTGAGAGTGGGAATGGTAATGCCAATTTCCTTGATTCTGTTGGCAAGCAAGCCCCTCCTTGTGACGTAAGGCCTACTGGTAAAAAACAAATTGCTGAGAAGGGTGGAATCAAGTCTAATGATGATGAAAATATATGCACTGACACAAAGGGCTCACTCTCCATGATTGATAACTGTAAAAAAGACATTATATCCAATTCTGAGGGACACATTGACCCAGATATAAAAGTAAATAGTATTTGCATCTATGATGCATCTTCTACTCCAAAGCAGAGTATGCTAGCCGATTGTGAGATCTCTGGCAGAGGAAAGGCACTCTCATCAACTCCCCCCCCTAGGGGATCTCAAAATGAGACATTAGCCAACTGCAATCAACTGGTTTGTGGGCCTCAAAAAGGAAATGGACAAAATGGTTTATCTGGTAATGCCGATAATGCATTAAAACTTTCACAACAAATCAAAAGGGCTGAGCACCCTAATGGAATTCATTACGATA
Organism: Erythroxylum flavicans; assembly: GCA_027576715.1. Taxonomy (NCBI): domain Eukaryota; kingdom Viridiplantae; phylum Streptophyta; class Magnoliopsida; order Malpighiales; family Erythroxylaceae; genus Erythroxylum; species Erythroxylum flavicans. Next base: position 8,450,263 of record JANZXP010000004.1, on the reverse strand, counting down.
ATTCTAGAAACTCCATGTCAAATGGGCATAGGAGCAGGGATCTTGAAGCCGCAAGTCCAGTTAAGAGGGATTCCTCTAACCAGGCTGCAAATAATGCTGTGAAAGAGGCTACAAATTTGAAGCATATGGCGGATCGTCTTAAGGTTATTATTGTTACATGGTTTAGGTTTTGAAATACCTTATTTATTTTCCTCAAAACTCACTGAATTTTATTTATTTACTTATTTTTAGAAGAACTCTGGATCACAACGTGAGAGCACGAGGCTGTACTTTGAGGCAGCCCTTAAATTTCTTGATGGGGCTGCGCTGTTTGAAAGTTGCAGCATTGAGACTGCCAAAAGTGCCGAGATGATTCAGTCAATGCAAATATATGGTAGCACTGCAAAACTCTGCGAGTAAGTTGAAAAGTCTACATTTTGATGAGGCTATATTTCTTTTTGTAATATATATTACAAGTGATTCTGTCAAAGAATTTTCAGAATCATAAAATACTGTCATTTGAACTTGTTTTTTCTTTGATTATGATGTTTTCTATCCTAGTGATTGGGAGGTGTTAATTGTGGGATGAACTTAAACTACCGTCACAACATGCTAGGACATCTAGGCACTGCAAATTTGTTCAATGTGCTTGCAGTGTAGATTTCCATCATAGCTTGAATATGAAACTGTTAAATGCTGAGCTATTCAGTGTGACATGATTGTTTAGTGACAGGTGACTGGGGTCATGCTTGTGCTGATATATACAGACTCAATGACAGCCACTGCATTTTTTAATCCTTTATCAATCATATTTCTGGACTATTTTCTTGTTGTTCTGCATTGACGAGTCTTTTGTGGTCCATAGAGAAATTCCACTTCTGGACTATTGTCTTGTTGTTCTGCATTGATGATTCTTTTGTAGTTGATAGAGAAATTCCACCTTTATTATCCTTACTAAATCTTGTAATATTTTAGGTTCTGTGCACACGAGTATGAGAAATTAGAAGACAGGGCGGCAGCTGCTTTGGCATACAAGTGCATGGAGGTGGCATATATGAGGGTGGTTATTTCTTCGTATGGCAATGCAAATAGAGGTGTACCAGAGTTGCAGATGGCTCTTCAAAAGATTCCTCCAGGTTGTAAAATAACTATTATGAACTTATTCTACAAGATGAATATTTTATGAAGCTCTTAGTGTTAGCATGAGTGAAGTTCTATACCTGGTCCTTTCCTTTGGCTGGAAGCATTGTGTTTTTAATACTTCTATTCTAGGGAGAGTTAATCAGTACTTTTGGTCTGCAAATTTTGATGCTTGAGAGTTATGTTTTTGTCCACATTTTTGATTCTGTATATGGAGTTCGTCTCAAATCGGCAACAACTTTCTTATGCTGTTGTGCTTATCAGGTTGCACCTTTAGTAAGTTTAGGATGACATTTTTGTTTCATTGATGTGTATTGTATTATGCAACACGAGTATTCTCTGCCAAGAATTTTTTCCAAATAACTAAAAAAAAATTTGTTATGTTATTGTGATATTATCTGACTGCATTTGCAAGTTTAGGATGGTAATTTGTTTGGAGTCATTCTATGGTAGCTTAACAACATTTTATGCTTATATTCTCCCATTTCACCTTAAAGATACAATCTTGATTTCACTATGCGCTTAGCTTTCTCAACTTTTGAATGAACCATTCAACTATTATTAAGGAAAATGGTGTGAACTCATTGTTCTTATCACACCACTGTCAGGTGAGTCACCATCTTCCTCTGCCTCCGATATTGACAACTTGAACCACACAACTTCAGTTGATAAGGTTCCCGTAGCTAAAGGCGTTAGCTCTCCTCAAGTGAATGGAAGCCACATCATTACTGCTAAAAATCGTGCCAGCCTTGTACGACTGCTCAGTTTTGTAAGTGTATTTCTACATCATATAGAAACCTATAGCTGTTTTTTGATCACTCTGGATGCAGTTTAAGGAAGGTTAAAAAATATAAAATAAACAAATAAAGTTTAGAAAAAATCTGAAATGAACCGATCTCCCCTTTCAACAATTGTTGGTAAATAATTTAAAAAAAACAATTGTTGGTAAAAGGCTTCCGGTTTATATTTCTCATCATATGTTCAATATCATTGTACTACTTGAGATTTGTATGTGTCAACGTGTACAATGCTTCGTTGATACTAAATTTGGTACTCTGATACTTTGCTAAATTGCTGATTATTTATCTTCAGGCACAGGATGTGAGTTCTGCAATGGAAGCCTCTAGGAAATCACGAATAGCTTTTGCAGCAGCAAATGCCAGAATGGCAGATGCTCAGAGTGGAGATGGTATGTTTTCCATAAGAACAGCCCTTGATTTCAGCTTCCAAGATGTAGAAGGATTACTACGTCTTGTGCGACTTGCATTTGAAGCTATTAACCGATAAAGAGTCTGGCTGCTGATGGAGTGATTTAAACTGGGGAAGATGTATCTGTTTGGTTGGTGTGTTCTGGGTCAAAGCCTTCTAGAAAAAGAAAAGAAGACTGGCTAGATGTCGCTGATGCGTTACTTCTGTTGAGGGACACGCTTTCCCCAATCGCCAACTCAATTTCCTGTATACATGTGTGATATACAAGAGGAATGCGGAAATACAAATGTATATTTGTATCATACTTCAGCTCTTCCTTGTGGGGACAAGGACTGCACTTAATCCCATTTTAAGACCGATGTCCATGAATTCTGATTTGCAAGACTTCCACCGACGCAACTAAGAGACTGTTGAGAAAAAATAGGAGGATTGTTAGATGTTTCAACAAAATTGTGATTGAAGAAATAAATCAATAAAGACAGAGTATCCTAACTATGGATTTTGCCGGGGTTGTAGAGTTATATAATATCAAGAGTACATATTCTTACTTGAAATTGTTTTCATTTTTGGGGTGGACTTGTACTTTGGTATTCGGCTTTGATTTGTCATAAATTCATTGAAGACATTGTAAAGGCAACTGCAGAATATGTAGTATCAGTATAGTCTCAGTTTTATCAGTAACTGCTTCTGTTTGGCTCAAGCAATACGAGCAGAAGCTAAACTACATTGCTGTCTGAGGTTGGCTACTTCATCTTTTGCTTTCGTTCTTCATATGCAACTGTATCTCTCTTCAATACAAAATTGATTCGGCTTTATCATGCAGGTTACTTTGGAAATCGGTGTTGGGGCAATTTTCCTCTGCTGTTGAGGGGAAACTAGGGCAGACTAGTTTATTGTTTGCATAGTGGAAGATGGTAATGTGACTCGTATCACGTCAACCAGTTGTTCTTGTTGGAAGGTTTGAAGAGAATCTCTGGCCATGTATTTCTTTGTACAAAGCACTGTCTATATGTTCACTTGGCTCTCTCTTTGGCAGTGGTTCGTGTGTATATACCCATGAACTTCTTCCTTCGTATTTAACAGGTAAAGCAACTCTTTATGATTTTTAGTGAAAGTGCAAAGAAGTTGTTTACAATAAGAATTATTTTAGTTTGTATGTTTGGGTCTGAAGTTGTTGATATTGATGAACAGGTACTTTCTAATATCCTTCTCGTGGACATTGCGACAAATCTATGATCAATCCTCCAGAATCCAGATGTTAGAGAAGCAACAGTAGGGATTGTGGGAGTATGGTTATCGACCGAGTTGTTGGATGCATTGTCGTTGTCAGGAAATTTGTCTTCTGTTGTACATAAGAAAAAAGGTCATGGAATGGAACTTTCCCTTGTTGCCGATTGGAATAGAAAATTGTGATAATGCTTCAAGAAGTTATTATGGCACAGCCTAAGCCTAACTTAACACTTGAAACTTTACGCAGCATGCATGTATTGTATATGGTGTTCTAACCGATAAATATAGACAAATGAGCCGCAAGCAACTGCAGTCGCAGATCATCATCTCATCAAACTTCTTAATGTTATCTTTCCTTTATAAGGAGGCTGTTTTGTGAGTTAAACATGCAATCTTATGGTTATAAAAGGAATAATTTTATCAAGGCTAAATCTCATCACATTTCTTGTAGTGAGTGCTCTGTTCAGTTCAAATCAATGACCATCTAAGTCCTGTGGGCCTTCTCGACTAAATTACAGATTCCTTACCCACATGAAGTGCGTCTTCCTCCTTCCTCTCTTCTCTTCTCCTTTCCTCGCGAGACTAAGAAGCAGACGACTACAAGCGCTTCACTTTAATTAAATCTCAGACCTAAACAATACAATACAATACAATAAGATACAATACAGCTAAAGAACACCAACATGGGTTCCAGATTTTGCAATTCAAATCCCGTTGTCAGATCTTACCTTCTCTCCAGATTCTCTTTTCGCAATCCTTCTCTGCTCCAATCCTTCAATTCTCACTTACGAAACGATGACGCATCCTCTTTTCATCACAAAATCCCTAGAAGGTGGCATTTCGGTCATTCTCACGAGCATCCCCGTCATGAGGAGGGCGAGAGCATTTTCCGACTCGGCCTTGCAGCTGACATTGCCTTGGCTACTGGAAAGGCTTTGACTGGTTATGTCACGGGGAGCACTGCCATTATCGCCGATGCAGCGCATTCAATCTCCGATATTGTAATTTCACCCACCCTTCTTTTTCTTTTCTGTTCGTTTAGGCTTTGTAATTTTGGGAGTTTAAATTACACTACTAGCAATTTCTTGCTCTTTCTTTCTTTGTTTGGCGTTTGTAAATGTTACCTTTCTGATGATGATGATGATTCATTTTAAGAAAGTTTGACTATAACTGATAGTTAATGTGATCTGCAGGTTCTTAGTGGAATTGCTTTATTGTCGTTCAAAGCTGGACGAGCTCCAAAAGATAAAGAACATCCATATGGTCACTTATAAATTTGTACCTACTAACTACTCCATTAATCTGTAGAATATGCATATACATGTCCTAATCCGTTTAGTACAACTTGTTTACTCTGTGGAAGAAAATTGTTTTTGATGCTGCTTCTAGATATGTAATGACTTCTCCTCACCGGTTTCTGGTTTTGCCTTTACTTCCTTCAGGGCATGGAAAATTTGAAAGCCTAGGAGCCCTTGGGATTTCGTGCATGCTTTTGGCAACCGCTGGTGGTATTACGTGGCATGCTTTTGATGTTCTGCTTGTATAATTTCTTTCCTGTATTGGTCTATCTTTCTCATTTCCCGTCATAGGGACAACCATTATGAGAAATTCCATGCACATTCTTAAATGAATTTAATCTCTTAATGAGTTCAACATATTTTTGTATCATTCTTCTTAGCTAATATGCTTTCTAATGTGTAGGGATTGTGGCCAGCAGCACCTGAAATAACTAACCATTTGCTGTCTAATGAACATAAGCACAACAATGATGGTGTGCATCATCATGAAATTGACATGGATCACCCTATCCTTGCATTGAGTATGACTGTTTTGTCCATATCGGTTAAAGAAGCGTAAGTTGCAAACTTGTAACTCAGTTTAGAGCCTTTTTTATGCGACCTATTCTTTCAGCCTTCTCAATCTGACAACACTCAAACCTTCACAACCCTCTTTAGCTCCCTCTCCTTTCATTGATGACATTCCAATTAGTTCCCATTACATGAATAAGTTGATTATTATATTGAAGTAGCGATGGTTATTGGAATATAACTAGGTAAGCAGACACACTTGTGACCTTCTCCCAAAGGCCTCACATTCATTGATAATGTTTGTTTTTGCCACAGTTTTCTTTCCATTTTAACTATAGTTACATATTTCTGATCATTCTGCTGTCATTGCACTTCTGTTGAAAACTTGTGCCAGCTTTGGCACTTTTAATTTTGTGCTTTTGACAAGATCACAGCTTCTTGTATTCTTCTTGATGCAGTTTTTCTTCTCAAATGAGGTCTTTTTTTTTGGCAATTTAACATGATTAGGCTATGTTAACTGTAGGTTATATTGGATAACAAAACGAGCTGGGGAGAGACACGGCAGTGGATTAATGAAAGCTAATGCATGGCATCATAGGGCAGATGCAATTTCATCTGTTGTTGCTCTTATTGGAGTTGGTAAGAATCATTGGCTCATGTAATGTACTTAGATTTTGGTCTTAATTGGTTCAAGAATACACTTAGGTCCAAGTGTATGAGGAATACACTTGACTCTAGTTCGCTCTCAGTTTCGGGTTTATCCCAAATTCTCATAAATTCTTCAGTAGGGTAGTTTTGTAGGCACAAGTTGACAAAGCATCTGTTAACCGTGACTTTAGGAGGCTCAATTCTTGGAGTTAAGTTTCTGGATCCCCTTGCTGGGCTTTTTGTTTCGGGAATGATATTGAAAGCTGGACTGGAAACTGGATATCAGAGGTATACTTCCTAACTTGATTACACGTGCCCTCATATCTTTGCTGCTTCTTATGTGCCTGCAGATTGACCTTCTTAATCATGTAGAACATTTGGGTATGAACTATGTGTGTAGAGTTTAAAGATATCTATATGTCTATGGCACAATTGTATTAAGCAGTTCTCTCTACGTCTAGTATAGTCATCGTTTGTAGCCAAGAACTTTCTTGCTTAAATTAGCTTTTCTTTTATCTAGCAGATTTTTAACTGCTGACAATGGCTGCTTTTGCACTCATGTTTCCTTGTTAATTCTAAAATTTCACCTGGTGTTCTATGAGAACAACAAATTTTTTTTTTTTTTGATAAATCACTAACACCTTGTTGAGGAATGATGACAGTGTCATGGAATTGGTGGATGCTGCAATTCCTGTGGAGCATTTGGAATCTATAAAGGGCACAATACTACAAGTGGAGGGAGTCAAGGTTATGGATTAGAATCTGTTGCGTTAATATTTGCAAATTACTAATTTTCCGGACTTCACCTGCTAACTGTAGTACAGGTTTTAGTTTTCTATGCCCTTCATTTATTGATCGCCACTTATGTACAGCTCAAATCACATGGGCTTTAGATTGTTACTTAAAATAATATGGAGATTGATTCTCTGACTGAAAATCATAGTCTGCCAAGGGGACAAGAGCAGTTACACCATAGACTGTTACTTGCAACAGGCTTGCATACTCCATATGATAAAATTGGTGTAAATATTCATTTATTCATAACATTGTTGACATTGTATTGTTTTCCGAGAAAGAAAACAATTAAAAAGAGAACACTGTATAGTGTACAAATAGAAATTTGTTGCAACATGAAACCTTTGAAGCCTTTAGTGTCTTATCTCAAATTTAATTTGTGTGGATTGGATATGTGTTCTTCCCACCTTGTGTAATTTTTGCAACTTTTAGCACATCGTAAATTTTGATTTTAATTTGATGTAGATTTGATCGGATAGATACTGATTGTCCTGGCATTAGTGACATCTTACTGAAGGAATTGATTATATATTTTTGTCTTTAATGTCTTCATGCACCTTACTCTAGAATCTCTCGTATTGTTAATAGGGATGCCATCGGTTGAGAGGGAGGAGAGCTGGTTCATATTTATTTCTTGATGTACATATTGAGGTTGGTTCTGGTCTATGCCCAAGTATTTGATTCTTAAGCACTTAGCTCAAAAAGAATTCTGAAATATCTAGAATTTAGTTTTAGGCTTTTGATTAAACTATGGTTTTGTTCGTGGGAATAACGTGGTTATTAGTTCTGATTTGCAGGTAGACCCCTTCTGTAGTGTAAGTGCTGCACATGGAATTGGTGAAAGAGTGCGTCACGAAATTCACAAGTCGTATCCTGAAATAGCGGAGGTTTACATACACATAGGTAGGCTACACAAACTATTATGTGCAATATCGGTAGTAGAAATAAATAAAGTAAAAAAAGGAAAGAAATTCTTAGTTGTTTGTTGCCCCATTTTAACTTTATGGGCATCCCTCTTAACCCAGGTCCTCCTGAAATGCTTTGGTTGATTGCATGCAAATACTTGAAGACATGGTTTCTGCAAATATAGAACATAGCTGAATCTGTAACCTTGAATTGATGATCGTTTATTCTATTTAATACACTTTCAAGAAGTTGGGTTATAAACTTAACAAAATGACTTGTAGACCTTACCAGGAGCGGACGTGATTCAAGTGTGAATAATCTTTTGAGTATGGATGCATTGCTCAAATCTTTTTAATATTTTATTGATATAAAAACTTGATGCTAAATCTTTCTAACAAATTATTTTGTGGTCATAATTAATGTTGTTTTTAGGACTTTCATGAAATGAAAATTTGCAGTTATGAACATGTAACCTAAAGATGGTATTTTAGTGAACCTCTTTTTAACTTCATTTAAGGAAGCTTGTTGCTTTTATCCTCTTCTTTGTTATTTGTAACCAGGCGGTTGACGCCAAATCTCCCAGATTACTGTATAATATATCATGATTCACGCAGTTACCAATATCATGTGTAACACTTTTTCAAATATTTATGTATTTGCAGATCCTGCATTTCTAACCTCTTCTCCCAACACGAAGGATGAATGGGAGAATTTGGAACAAACATCCAATATCTCTCTGGAGGACGAAAACATCAAAACAATTGTTTCTGATATTCTCTCGTCAAAGTTTGGGCAGGTAGTCCTTTATTTTGTGTTCTTGCCCCTTGCTAGCGCATTGAGGTTCTCCTGTCTGTATTTGTTATTGTACATACAAACATGAAAATTTGTTGTGGCCATTACCTACGTTTTTTGCCAATTTAATGAAGTGGTCTTACATTGTTCACATCACTTCCTCATTTAGGTAAATACTAGTCATTCATCTTTCATGTTTTGCGGTATGCTTGCTAAAATTTCCCTCCTTATTTTGGGTAGAAAATGGAGATTGAGCGCATCACTCATCACTCATTGCAAGGCAAGATATTTCTACAAGTTGAGGTTTCAATGCCCCACAACATCCTGGTGAAGTAAGTTTGTAGTGAAGTCCAACTTTTTATGGAATCTTGAGGGCTAGTGGTATTGATCATATACTGCCCTCATTTGCAGGAAGGCAGTGGGAGTGGCAGAAGAAGCTCAAAAGGAAATCTTCAAGGTAACATCCGATGTTACTCAAGTCAGCTTCCAACTCAGACTGGGTCCTCCTATCTTCAAACGAGCAGAGAAGGAAACTAGGTCAGATGGCAACTAGATGTCAACTACATTGCTCTGCTTAGCATGGAATCATAATAAGTTCCAAACCAATATCTTGAGTAACTCCTGACAGAGCCGTTTGTAAGGATTTTATAACTTCTCCTGTAGCCATTTTGTGTAAATCCATATTACTCGAGCGATACTTCGAGAATAATTAGATTCTTAGCTCATGACAAATTTAGGTGCCTTCTCTAGTTCATTTTCGTCCATAAGCTGGCGAAATTACTTTTATAGTCCGTATAAGCTTTACCTTTGAAAATATAAATTTTATCCTTTCCGGTCAAGAAAACCAAAGAATTAATCATAATGCAAAGCACTTAAAAAGAATGACAAAAGAGTTTGGGCCTGCCCAGCTCGACCCCAGGCAAAAGTTAAATTTGGGTTGAACGAAGGTAAGCGCTTTCGAAATGCACCAACGAATTGAGCACACTTAAAGAACAATATTTTCACTAGTAACTGCATTCTCAAATTTAGCTTGTATGCAAATTTTAAGAGACAGATAAAGCCAAAGCTCTGAACTAAGTTCTTTTGATAAATACATGAAAGGAAGCTGACGAAATTATTTTACCGGAAAACCAGTTTATAATTATTGCTACAAGGAGTCGTTTAAGCTTGTAGAATATGTCATTGAAAAGAATCTCTTTGAATCGAAGAATAAAGACAAAGAAAAGCAAATGAAATAGAAAATCAAGAGCCAATGATCAGATAATTGTAGTCTGGATGTTGTTTGGTCGACATTATATATATTCCGACATCATCTTCATCACATTATTGGCTCTGCGTAATCTTAACAAGAGACAAACAAACACTAACAATCGGAGGAAAAATGAAAAGAGATTTTTGGAGCAGGATAAGGGCTCAGAAGGATCCATTGGTGTTGTTTAATCACAAGGGAATCAAAATCCCTCATAAAATAGGTAGTTCTCAACATCCTTGCCCCTCCCACAACATCAACAATCTCATAATATTTCTTTCTATTGTTTTTCGATCGACATGACAAAATTGAAAAGAAAAGAAACTTCAGCAGCATAGAAAGAGATGGAGAGGGAGAGGAAGAGGAAGAGGACTTCAGACAGAGTGTACCTACATACCGCCTCTCTGTTATATATAAATGATTATCGAAGCGTAACCAGGTAAGGTTTAGGGTTAGGGTTTGTGAGATTTTGCTGACACCGTGGAATTACCAGAATGCCATCATATCATAAAAGAACTCAACTTAGGCCCTTTGAAATTCTTTCCACATTGCGTAGGCCCAGTAATATTATTTTGTTAATGTCTTTTTAACAATTTGAAATTATCATTTTTTGCTGACAATTAATTATGATTAAATAATTACATACTTTTTACAATTAATTATATTTGGAATTATAGATTATAAATATATATTTTGTGTTTTATTGAATATATTGAATATTTGGATCAAAATGTTCTTGAAAGTGGGGACTTAGGCAAGAAGGAACAAAGATGTAATTTTCTAATCAGAATGGAAACGAGCATATGACATGCCCACAACTTAGTCGATTTGATTGTTTTAATAAATGAACATGATTAAACGGATGAGGGCCATCTCAAATTAGTAGGTCCAACTATTTCTTCTCCAATTTTGCTCTATTTAGGAGTTTTAATTAGGTAGGATTTACTTTGGTCAAAAAATAAAGATGGAAGTGGGATCTTTTAGGTTTAATTGATCTTATCTTTTATTCCTTGTTTTAAGGAATATTAGATAGGGCATTGACCCATCCCATCTCGTCTCCTGTGAGTTTCATTTTTATCTTCTATATTGTTTATTTTTCTTTTATGTTGTGTTTGAAAACCATATGCAATTGACTTTTCTAGATAAAGTTTAATTCTTCCAGAATTATGAGGTCTAATTGTTCCTTTTTACTCTTGCGTTCTTTATTATTTATATTTCTTTTAAGATTATTAACATTATTGTTTTGTTTGATTGAAAAAAACAAAAAACAAAAAACAAAAAACCTATTGTTCAATTGTCAAAATAATATGTTACCAATTGGAATAATTAAAATTGTAATTATTTGATTATTCTAATGCTTAGTGATAAAATATCATGGTTCAATATAAGATATTCGAATCATGATATAAGGGTAATTTGTTCTAAATAAACTGAACGTGTGTATTTGTTGGCCAGAATTGATGATCTCTCTAGTTTTTAATGCTATCAATGGATTAAATCCTAATAGCTTGTTAAGGGTTGATAAGATGATTAATCAAAGACCGTATTTTGGTTAACAAAAAAGTAAGAAGGGAGAGATAGTTAGATCTTGTTAACAACTATAACCAGTTTATTAAGCAATATAAGAGTTTATTTTTGTATCAATTGTCAATTTAAAGAATCGAAATTGAAATTATACCTTAGGCTAAATATTAGTTGGCATTTGATTTTATTAAATTGCATTCTTGATTTATTCTCCTATTTTTTCTTTTAATTTATTTCAATTTCCATATGAAATCCTCTTTTTTCCTTTATTTTGTTTTTTTTATTTGGCAAATGAGATAAGCTTTACCAATCTGTGTGGATTTGATCCTTCTCATCGTTATATACAATTCATTTGTGATTAGAGTAGGATTATATTTTTTGGATTCGATTCCAAACAAATTTTGGCACCACTTTTTCATTCTTATTAGGTGATAAAGCCAAAGATTTGATGTTTTATTTGCCTCTTGGATCCATAATACATGGACAAATATGGTGAAATTGTTCCTTAACAAACTCTTCCTTGCCTTAATAGCTATCAGCATATGAACAAAAATATATGGAATAAACAAAAATGTTGAGACCTTTACAAGTGCTAGGAAAGATTCAAACAATTATGAGTAAGCTACCCTCAATATGGGATTTCTAAACAACTCCTAATTCAATACTTTTACGAAAGATTGTTACTAATGGAAAGAAGGATGATGGATGCAACTAGTGGAAGTGCTATATTAAATAAAACTCTTTAAGTTATTAAAGAAAAAAAATCTCCACCATGATTGTAAATTCTCAACAATTTTGATTTACACAAGAATTATATGCAAGACGAGCGAATGAGGTAAATATGTCTAATCTTGAACCAAAAAATTCTAATTTAACCTCTGTTTTTAAACAAATGGTCATGGGAAAGATGAAACAAGTTAACACTTATAGGATTTATGTGGCTCTTAACTACCTAACTAATAATTTCGTAACACTTTAATATGACCTAACTAATAATTTCGTAACACTTTAATATGATAGTGAAGATCATGTTAGTGCAGTTGGAGAATTTTTAAGCACACCATAAAGGAAATATGATACTCACTTCAACACTTATAACCTAAAATGAAGGGTTGCCCAAACTTAAGTTATAGAGCAAGGCCATCGAATTTTTAAAATTTTCAAAGTCAATTAGAAAATTCACCCCAGCAGCCTACCTTAAAGCCAAGTATGTCTCTTGAAGATATAGTTAAAGCACCTGTTACTAACTCATAATAATTTTAATAGGAGACAAAATCAAGCATATGAAATTTAGAAAATTAAATTAGTCCATTGGCATCATCAATTAGCAGATTGGAGAATCAAGGTCAGTTGTCTTTGCACAGCCTATTATCAATCCAAAATAAAATGAAAGGATAATCATCATGCAAAGTGCAAAAGAGTTGAAGGAAAGTAGAAGAGGTCAAGGAATAATTAATGTGTGGTCATGTCTTATAGGAGGAGGCAAAAAAAGAAGTGATAACTCCTCCACTCCTCAACAACAATATGATCATTCCAAGGTGATCAATGACGAATAACTATAAACATTAGTGACTAAACCTCCTTTCCCTAAAAGATTTGTCAAATCTAAGAAAGAGGAGGAGAAGGAAATTCACGAGAAATTTTACAAGGTAAAGGTAAACATTTCCTTACTTATTATGATAAAACAAATATCTAGCTATACAAAATTTCTCAAAGAATTATGCACCAACAAAAGTAAATTAAAAAAATGAAAGGGTAAGCACAGGGAAAAGTGTGACAACTATTCTCGAAATGAAATTTCCGCCTAAGTGCAAAGTCGTAAGTACGTTTATTGTCTCATATATGATTGGTAATATTGGAATTAGGAAGGCTATGTATAGTTTGGGTGCTTCTATTTATGTCATGTCTTTGATTAGTTATCAATCTTTGAATGTTAGTCTATTAAAAGAGACAAGTGTAGTCATCTAACTTGTCAATAGATTTGTTGTGTATCTTAGGAGAGTCTTGGAAGATGTTTAGGTGTAAGTCAATGAATTAGTTTTTCCAATTGACTTTTATATGCTTGATATGAAAAAAAGGATAATTCTTTTAATTTTAATTTTTTTGGCTAGGAAAGTCACTTCTCAAGATAACTAAAGCCAAGATTGAAGTATATAATGGCGCACTCACCATGAAATTTGAAGGAGAAATCATTAAATTTAATATTTAAAATATCGTAAAATACCCTAATAATGTCTCACTTGGCTTTATTTTAGATGTTATTAATCCTTTAGTGCAAGAACTGATTATGTTAAATGATGAGGACAATGTAAAGGTTACATTTGGTAATAAATTCACAGTAAGAAATTTTTAGATTATGAAGAAATCATCTTGGAATGCCTAAATTATAATATGGATAAAAATTATCTTTAATAAAGCATGAGCGCATTTCACAGTTGCAACATTATAAAAAAGAGATAAATCATTCAAAAGCTTTCTTTGAATAAGGCATGCTCATCACTTATTTACACACGTCACATAAGCAAGGTATAAATTATCTAGAAACTATCCCTGGATAAGATATGCCCATGACTTATTTGCACATTTTATAGAAGCAATAAACAAAACATCCAAAATTAGTCTTTAAATAAGGCATGCTCACATCTTATCACAGGACCACCTCTAATTCCAGTACACATAAATAGAAGCTTTGCAAAAAAAATTTAAAAGTTATTTCTTTATTTCTTTTTTTTCTTTTCTTTCTAACCCTATTTCTTTTCTCCTCTAGTTATAGTACGCAGAACTGAGCCTTCCTTGATGGCCTTTTTCACTTTTATACAATTCAATCCACCTTCACCGCCGAGTATGTAGGAGGTATATTAGCCATACTAAACTCTTTCAAACGGAAGTCTCACTTACTCATATATTTTTATTATTATTAAAATTATTAAGTATTAGTTTTGATATATTGAGGCTAATATATGAAATAAGTGTGGGGGAGAGTAGTTTAATGTTTAGTTTTGTTAGATGATTTTGCTTATGCTTTTATTATTTTGTTAAATTTTTACAAAAATAAAAAAATTATGAAGCTTGTTTTAGTTATCAACTTATCTTTTTAGAGGTCTTAATTGTTTTGAAATTTGTTTCTAAGTTATTTGATTTGTTATGAATTGTTAATTTAGATTGAAATGCAATAGGGAGATTAGTATAAATAGCTGAGTTCTCACATATTACACACTGAATAATCATTTTTGACGATTGATTTAGATAAAAAGTGCAAAAGGATATAATAAATGTTAACTAACATTGTGAGCTTTTAAACCTATGACCATTTATTTTCTTATGTTCTATTTTCTAAATTAGCAATTGTTTAAAACTTGCTTCGTTATATATATCGAGATCATATTGTTGGACTAGATGCGTCAAATTAATAAGGGTGTTTAAGTAAACAATTTGAACTCTTAAAAAGTTACCTAGATTATATCTCCCTTAGTTAATCAATTTAAACCTTAACCTTCTTTTTCTTGCATATAAGCCACAATATAAATGATATTTACCATTTTTATTGATTTTCCATAAATTTGAACCCTTCGTTGAAGGGATATGAGCCTATTTGCATGAGACTTAAAATATCATTATGGAAATTATAGTGAAGTGATTCAAGTTGAATTTTCTTGGTTCCCCTATATCTTTATGTACATCTAAAGAAAAGAAATATAAAAGAGGAAAAGATGAGAAAAATCTTGCACGATCATAGTTAAATGACTTGAATCACCAGAATTGTGGAACATTTTTTAGATGAAACTAATGTGGATGGATTTGTATATTTCCTTCAAATTTGATAACGTAATAGTTTTTTTTTCAAACTTTGCTTAAGCCCTATTATAATCCTTTTAATGACCTTTAGATTTTTTCATTTAATTCAATACACAGTGGTGGAGATGTGATATATAAGCAAGCCTATGGTAAGAGTTTTCCTATATTGACATGAGAGGTCATTAATACCTTAAACATTTCAAGTGCATAGAGTGAAACCAATGGGAGGGTATTGATTGCTATTACATTTAATTTCAAAAAACTTGTTAGGACAATTGCTTATTTATGTAGTTTGTGAAAACTTATATCATGAATTGCATGTCACCTATTATTTGTTGGTTTGGAATATTAGATGTGGTGATTTGAGTTATCAAGGGATGAGTTGAGATATGAAAGAGAAGGATATGGAGAGAGGTTGATGACTCTGAGCTATTGTATACTTAAGGAGAAGTATTGTCAAAGTGTGGAGGAATTTGACATTATGCATAAAGTACACATATTTCGTATTAATTCCTTATATTTTGATTGATAAATTGCTTATAATTATGGATTATAATCATATTTTTTTGTTTTGTGGAGTAGACTGGAGATTTGGATTAAAATGTGCTTGAGAGTTAAGATTAAGCAAAGAATGAATAAAGATGCAAATTTTGGAAAAGAATGGAAGCCTGCAAAAAAAAAAGTTTTAGAAGATATCTAAGCATAAGATGTGCCCTAGTAGTCAATATGACTATATCAATAAATAAACATGATTAAATAGATGAGGTCCTTCTAAAATTAATGGGTCCATCTATTTCTTCCCCTATTTTGCTCTATTTAAGAGCTTTGACTAGTTAGGATAATCACAATAGAAGTGAGTTCCTTTATATTTAATTTTGATCTTAGCTTTTATCCCTTACTTTTAAGAAGAGCACTACCAAAGTTTTTCAAAGGAGTTTTTGATGTAGGTCTGTTTTTGGCTTAGATCAACCTAAGTTAAATAAATGGATTCTCCGTCATCTCACTTCAGGTTAAAGAATCAAATATAAAACTTCATACACTTTACAGTTCATAGGATAGGATGAAAGATAAGGTTTTAAGATTATAAAGAGGATAATGATGTTGGAGTAGCCATCTCATCTCCTCTCCTCTTAATTTATTTTTAGTTTCTACATTATTTATGTTTTTATGTTATGTTTGAAAATCATATGCAACAGAACCCTCTTTTTCTGCCAAAGGTTAATTGAAGTTTGATTCTTCAAGAATTGTAAAATCTATTTTCTTATACTCTTTTGTTATTTACTATTTATATATCTTTTGAGATTAATAACATTATTTTCTTATTTGACTAATATAAAAAGGCATATTGTTCAATTATCAAAATAATAGATTGCTAATTGGAATGATTAGATATATAAATATTTGATTATTCTAATGCTTAATGGTAAAATAATAGAGTTCAATATAGGATATTTGACTCATGTGATGTAAATATATATTCTAATATAAATAAGTCGACTTATGTGTTTTTTAGCTAGAATTAGTGGTCTATCTATTTTTTAATGCTATCACTAGATTAAATCTTAAGAGCTTGTTTAAGGTTGTTTGTTGATAAGAGAATTAATCAAAGAGCTTAATTTGGTTAATAAAGAAGTAAGGAGAGATAAGTAGCTAGAGTTTGTTAACAATCATAACTAGTTGATCAAGAAATAAAAGAGTTTATCTTTGCATCAATAATCCATTGAAAGAATTGAAACTGAAATTATACCTTGGGGGTTAGACATTTGTTTTAATTCGATTTCATTAAATTGCTTTCTTGATTTATTTTCTTGTTTTTACTTTTAATCTATTTCAATTTACACATTGAAACCCTCATTTCCTTTATTTTATTTTGTTAATTAGGTGAAGGAGATAAGCTTTAATAGTCCTTATGGATTTGACCTTGCTTATTGCTATATATAATCCATTTGTGATTAGGATATAATTATATTTGTTATATTTGACGCCCACTACATCCCTTATAATTTTGGCATGTTAATTTTGCCTTCAAGCTAAATAAATGAAATATGTTTTTTTTCCTGATCTAGTTAAGATCTTATTCGTAGAACTTAAAGATAGTTCAATGCTATAAAGGATACAAAACAAGTTGCTTAGGAAAATCACTTGAAGTTTAAAAACTTTGTAAATATATTTAGATAGTTTACAATTCAAAATATTTAGGGTGTCATTTTCTTATTTTGGTTCTAGTTTACTTCATGGCTTTCTTTAGATACTTAAACTGTATTCTTCATCAAATGTATTGAAGTGATCCTGTTGAATTCATTTCCTCTACTTTATTTAGCACATATCTTAAGCATGTGAGATTTTTATTTGGTTATAATTAACTAGATGGAATTTTCTATTACGCAAGCAGAGTTTAATTAGATAGATTTTTAAAGGTTACTGATCTTACCCAATGATAATGTTGTATAATTAGATTCTATCTCTATAAATTGTTGGGAAACATGACCAGGATCTGACCCTGACCTCAGTGAAATAATTACAAAAAATTTTCACAAATTGGTTTCCAAAAAATTGAAAACTGAAAACCAAGATCTCTTTAGTTTTATAAAAATGATTAACATATAATTATAATAAAGCATGAATCAAAATTCGTACCTAATTCCGAAGCTTGATCCTTATCTTGTTGTATCCCTCGAATTATTTAGGAATGTGAAAGTAGTTTTGACTAACCTTTTGGTGCATGAATTTTCTGTACAATTCAATCATTTCATCATACAATGTTCTGATTATACATAAAGCATGAAATTAATGTCTACTCTAGTTTGAGTCCAATCATATTAGTTCTTCACCATTAGCTATCGATGCAATTAATGACATTTGTAAACTATTTACAAAGCATCATTCCACCTTGACCAAGGATTTCTGAATCAATATTAATCGAAAATAACATAACATTCTCCCTAATTACTTTATGACGATGAATCCTTTCTTGATTACTCAAGTATCTTCATATAATTCATGTTACATCTAATGACTACCGATTAAACAAATCAAGATTCAATAGATCATAAGTAATATCAAAACATAGCAATCTCCATACAAGATAACTTTGGTGACCTCAAGTCAAATGATCACTTATACAATTATCACAATGAGAATTCCACAGGCATACAAGTAATGTTCCAAATAGATTTCTCATATTGAGTCTGTTTAATGAACTTATTCTCTAACAAGCACTCGCACTTTTGTTTAAGTATTTCCATACTTTAGCCTATAAGATCGACTACTTTCTTCATAAGAAAAAATATAACGTTTGTTAGCTTTTTTACATTCTATTAATGTCCAGTCTTAGTAGAAAAATGAATAGGAATAATTTAGGGATAATACATAAATTCAATGTGATTCTCATAATTATAATCTCATTATAATTTCATTTGTAATGTATAATTATCCTATGGACTTTATCATATACATCTAAATATGTACATAATAAAGTATGCCTCTAAATATTTTTTCACTAAGCTATAACAAAAGCGATTAGTTGTAGGGCATAAACCAACAATCTCCCAATTGCACTAAGCCAATCATTTAAGTATCTCATACCATATCACCATATGACGATGATTCTACTGCTGGGACATTGGCTTAATGAGATAATTCTACAAGATTCTCTATAGTGAGTACTTACTTAAATCTTACAACTTTCATATTAATTATCATCATAATTAAGAAAATTTGCCTAAATACATACTTGGATCTTTGATGAGACTTTAAGTCCATTTGCATGCCCAATGGCTTTAATGTTCCACATTATATTACTATCTTGAGCAATACAAGGAACTAGATCAAATTCATTAAAGAACTCAGTGATCCAAATAATCATTTTCACTAAATGAAAAATGTATCATGGCTTAATTAGCAACCATTGTTACATTAGAACCTTTCCAATCTTGAATCATATTGTTCTAAGTAAATAAACCTTAATTAGGATTGCTTCTAAAGTTATATTATTATCATCTTGAACTCAAATATCAACTCATACATAGAGTAATGGATATTTTTAATACTTTATAAGTATCTGATATCTCAAATACTAAACAGCTTTAGTACATTGTCTATGTACTTGGAATTAGAATAGGTTAACAACGTCTAATCTAATTCCTATAATCATACTATAGATCTAATTCCTATAATTAAGTTGTTACCTTTCTTTTCCAATAAGAGTTGTTTTTAGACAATCATGTTTCCAACAACTAAAAATTAGAATTATTGTTCTCTATAAGCTATATGTCTCTACATATTCACACTGAAGAGGATGATTATACTCCCACTAACCTTCTTGTAGATATGATAAATTAACAATCATCATCAAATCAAACTCTTTAAATTCATCATAAAAGTGAATCTTTCAATTTCTCGTAGTCTTTCAACTATACATCAACTGTATCAACAAAGGCATTAGTTCCAATTAGATGTCTTGTTATGAGATTTGAAGATTTCAAATTTCATCTTACTCCCACTACTTATCTTAAAAAGCACTCTCCTGTAAGCATATATTGAAAAAAACAATTTGTTCAATAGGTCTGTAAGCATCACATCCTTAAATCATTAACTTTGACTCTTTCAAAGGCTTAGCGTTTTATATCTAATATGAAATCTTACTAATTGATTAAATTGGAACAATTGAAGGTAAGTTATTGTATTAGGCATAGTTATAGAAGAAATAATATTGCATCATACAATATCTTATATTGTATTTTCCTCCTTACATGAATCCATACTCTTACAGATTTTTTTTGTGTGAAGGTATTCACCAGAGAATCTCATTCCCTATAAATAACCAAAAATTTAAAACTTACCATATCGATCCCATCGAAGTGTTTCAGCATTCTTAATGCTTAATTTCTACTTAAATTTAAACAATTTGAACTTTTCAAAATTTTAAATCAATATTTCATTTGAAATATATGACTATTTCACACAATGTCATTAGTAATTTAATGAAATATAAGTATCATCCTTTTATGAATTGTTATTTTATCCAATAAATTACATGTATAAGATTTAACAATTCAATACCATCATCATCCTTTCACTCAAAGTTGATTTGGTTATTCTTCAACTTGACAAGTTTAACAATTTTTATACGATTCATAATCAAAAGGATACATATACCCTTGTATGTAACTTTATGATTCTCATTATGTTGATTTAATCAATATAACATAAAAGGATCAACTCAGTTATCCAACTTTGTATTCTTGCCACTTATGTTAAGCATAAGTCTCTTTTGATCTAACACGTACAAACTATTTGTATAAGATTGGAACAATTAGTTTTACTTAATAATCAATTTCTTATCATGTTTTAAACATTATAACAATGTTAAATCGAAATTCATTATCAAATACTTATAAGCATCAACTAAAAACACATATGCTCTCTATCACATCTCATATAGGCAAAAAAATTCATGCAATCATTTTTCTTCTTATGACAACTATTATCATACTATAGCAAAGTCTTTAATAGATGTCCATATTTATGCTTTTAGTAGGCTAAATAAAGTGGAAAAATTCCAAGAAGATACTATACCTTTAAGCTTTACTATATACAACCTCTAGCATGTTTCTTTCATAATATTGACACATATCTTACATGTTGTCATCAAAGTTTATGAGACATTAGTCAACTCAAAATGTCAATACATTTTGTAATCTATATGATTATGATACATCTCTAAAACTTTGACATCAAATCTTCCATAAGGACTAATAACAACATTGTATAATAGGTATACAATTTTCTATCTAACTTTGAGAACTCTTCTTGAATATAACCTATGTCCAAGAATTTGAATTCACTAACTCTTAGTATTAACTATACTAAACAAGGTAAATTCCACTCAGAACAAAACATAAATATAAGAAAACAAGTAATTAATTATATTTCATGACTACCAAATAAGATTAGGACTTTAATCATGTATCTATTTTCTCCTATTATTTTATTCGAAATAATAGCCTTTACTAATATTCAGAAAGATTACTTTAATCTTTCTAGTGGGCTAGGATTCCATTCAAATATAGTTGATCTTGAGTTTGCTCAATAAACCAACTATACCTAAATTGGGTAGATAACAACTTTATCAATTACATCTCATATGATTCCTAGATCCATTAGGTGACAACTCTTGTCAAAACATATCTTATATTTTATTCTTAATCCTACTTCTAAATTCATATAATCATGAGTTTGTTCATCTAAATCACACAAATTTAGTTAAGTAGAACCTACTATCATAAGACTAAACATGTTCGAGTTAAAGCAGCATTGAGTTTGCTCAACCAGTCTATAATAAATAGAACTTTGATTTATTCTTATAACAATGAAAGGCAACAATCACG
Source organism: Erythroxylum flavicans (assembly GCA_027576715.1). NCBI lineage: Eukaryota > Viridiplantae > Streptophyta > Magnoliopsida > Malpighiales > Erythroxylaceae > Erythroxylum > Erythroxylum flavicans. Next base: position 8,428,799 of record JANZXP010000004.1, on the reverse strand, counting down.
TTCTAAATGTGTACTTAATATTTTAACGAGAAATTTTAATTTCATTCGTCTCATCAAACACAAAATTGCATATAAAATATCACATAAATAAAACATACAATTTTAACATGCATCCAATATACATACCAACTATTTAAATACAGTGTGCAACTTATGCACTCATAATCAAATTACATGTATAAAACTTCAAGCTTTGTTTAATTCTAGTTATTGAACTTCATAATCTAAAATAATATTTCCAACTCTTTAAAAAATTAAATTAGATTAAACCTATTGATTCCTAAATAAACTAAATTCTTATTCCAAATAGAAATTTATTTTGATTTGAAAAAAATTTTCAAGTTCAATTGGAAACTATTTCTAATTATCGTGACTCCTATAGCAAAATTTAATTAAAAACAATTTTCAATAAGTTATTCTTCTTACTTATTATAATTTAGAAAAACTCACTTTCAAAATTATATAAGTAACACATTCTAATCTAATTAGAAATTATTTATAATCTTACTATAAATTACTTTTCCTTAATTAGAAAACCATTTTCTAATATTAAAAGAAAACTACTTTCAAAATTAAATAAAATACTTTTAAAATTAAATGAAAAAGTCCTTTATATTATTTATTTCGAGATTGATTTCATGATTAATTAGATAATCTTTCTTTAATAAGTTAGAAAACTACTTTCAAAATATTAAAGAAAGAAAAATTTTCTTAATTAATAAATGAAAACACTTTTCAAAATTTAATACAAGAAAGATATCTTTGTCACTAAATCAAGAAACTTATTATTCATAAATAAAGAAACAATTTTTCAAATAAATAGAATAATGATTCTCTAAACAAATAAAATAATAAATTTAATTTATCTCAATCAAAATAAAATAAATAAATTTAATTAATAAGCACCTTTCTTAATTATTTAAGAAAACACTTTTCTTAATTTTAAGGAGTCTAATTAATTCATTTCAATCTAATTAAAAATAATTACTTATAATTTTAGAAACCATTTTTCTAAATTAATTAGGAATCAATATAATTGTTAATCTTAATCATATTAAGAAAAATAATTATTTTAATTTTGAAATTGATTTATAATTAATTTAATTTAATAATTTAACTCTTGAAAAATTAAACTAAATTCCAAAGGATAATGCTAATAAAATAAGCCTTTAAAAACAACTAGAAAACACTTTCCTAAATTTATTAGGAGTTTAAACCTGTTTAATTTTAATCAAAACAATTAAAATTAAAAGGGTCAAAAACAAAACGTGAATTGTTTGGCACGTGAATCGGATGCATGATGGTTTTCCATCAGGTTTTCTGAAAAAATTTACACGCTGCCACATCATTCTTGCTCTGTCATGTCTCTCGTCCACTGGTCACTTGCAGTTTACTCTTAACTGGCAATTGTTTAGACGCGTCTCCACGTCTGATGCCGTCTGTGCTAGTCGAAGACGAGCCCATCTCATGGAGCTGCTCCGACCATCGCACAAAAAGTACCCTAACAGTCGTTGCTAGCGTGAATACCGGAAGAGTTGCCAATGCTACCATCTCCACGCTGCTGTCTTCTCCAAATCGCTACAAACCAGTCACAATCACAAGCCAACAAAATTCGACCCACTGGCCGCCAGCCTCCGACGACGGCCATAGCTCAGCCACAAAACGCAACAGACACAGGCAGTATTACACAAAACAAGAAAAAACAGACATATATACATCAATTCCGGAACAAAATAATAGTCATATACAGTTTCCAGAATACCAGAACAAGAACAAACGCAAGCAGCAGTGGGGGAATTAAAAATTCCACAAGCCTAACTCTGGATTTCTAGTTTAGTGGATTAGGGTTTATCTGGCATTAATGTGAAACCCTTTTCAGATTTAAGTCACAAACTTTTTGCAATTCAATTCTAAAATTATAACCAATAACAATAATGTATTTTTAACCAAGTTATAAAATTAATACCTAGCTCTGATGCCTTTGGGAAACCAGGGTGAGATTTGATCCTAATCGCAGCGGAATAGTTACAAAATTTTTTCACAAATTAGTGTTCCGAAAACTAAGACCTCTTTAATTCTATAAAAATGATTAACATATAATTATAATAAAGCATTAATCAAATTTTGTACATTATTCTAAAGCTTGATCCTTATCTTGTCGTATCCTTCGAACCATTTTTAAAACTGATCCATTTTAACCAACGTAGCTGCAAAAATATCTGACCTCTAATGGTATCCACAGAATGAGTTGAGAAAACTTTGTAACTCTCACAGGAAGGATTAAGTAAGAATTGTTAGCTTTATAGAGCTTAAATCTATTTATAATAAGTTTTGGAGGTTTTAGTGATCTAATTGAAATTAAAATTTAATTTCAATTAAACTTTAATTAAAACTACTTAATTCTAATTCAATAACAATTATGCCCAAATAAGATCCAATATCTCATATTAATCCTTATTTGTTAAAAATCTCATATTTAACTATAAAGTTTCTCAAACTTTACAATCAAGTCCAACTTGATTAAAATATGCTTGCTTTCTTCAACTCATTCTATATGTAAGACTCATTAAGTTATCAAATATGTTAACAATGATTTTAAATTATAATTCATTAGAATTAGATATATTAAAACTCCTTTTAATTTATCATTGATTCTCTATTTAAACAATTTATGATCATAGATCAAGATTAGCGTTTAGCAACGCAACATCACCATCAAAATACTTAGGAATGTCAAAGTAGTTTTGACTAACCATTTCTCGCATGATTTTTTTTGTATAGTTCAATTCTTTCATCATACAATGTTCTGATTAGACATGGAGCCTGAAATTAATGTCTACTATATTTTGAGTTCTATCATATTAGATCTCTGTCATTAGCTATTGATTCAATTAATGACACTTGTAAATTATTTACAAAACGTCATTTCACTTTAGTCAAGAATTTTTGAATCAATATTAATAAAAAACAACCGAACATTCTCCCTAATTACTTTAGGGTGATGAATCATATATTCATCACTCAACTACTTCCATATAATTCATGTTACATCTAATGACTACCGATTAAACGACTCATGATTAAATAGATCATAAGTAGTATCAAAACATAACAATCCATATACAAGATAACTTTGGTGACCTCAAGTCAAAGGATCACTTATACAATCAACACAATGAGAATTTCATAAACATATAGGTAACGTTTTAAATAGATTTCTTATATCGGGTCTGTTCAGTGAGCTTGTTTTCTAACAAGCACCTACACATTTGTTTAAGAATCTCCATACCTTAACCTATAATCAGATCGACTACTTCCTTCATAAAGAAAAACATAACGCATGTTAGCTTTTTTACGTTCTATTAATATCCAGTCTTTTTAAACTATTTTCAAAATATTAAAGAAAGAAAAATTTTCTTAATTAATAAATGAAAACACTTTTCAAAATTTAATCAAGAAAGATATCTTTGTCAATAAATCAAGAAACTTAGTATTCATAAATAAAGACACAATTTTTCAAATAAATAGAATAATGATTCTCTAAACAAATAAAATAATAAATTTAATTTATCTCAATCAAAATGAAATAAATAAATTTAATTAATAAACACCTTTTTTAATTATTTAAGAAAACACTTTTCTTAATTTTAAGGAGTCTAATTAATTCATTTCAATCTAATTAATTATAATTTTAGAAACCATTTTTCTAAATTAATTAGGAATCAATATAATTATTAATCTTAATCATATTAAGAAAAATAATTATTTTAATTTTGAAATTGATTTATAATTAATTTAATTTAATAATTTAACTCTTGATAAATTAAACTAAATTCCAAAGGATAATCCTAATAAAATAAGCCTTTTAAAACAAAAAGTACCCTAACAGTCGTTGCTAGCGTGAATACCAGCAGAGTCGCCAATGCTGCCATCTCCACGCTGCTGTCTTCTCCAAATCGCTATAAACCAGTCACAATCACAAGCCAACAAAATTCGACCCACTGGTCGCCAGCGTCGGACGACGGCCATAGCTCAGCCACAAAACGCAACAGACACAAGCAGTATTACGCAAAACAAGAAAAAACAGACATATATACATCAATTCTGGAACAAAATGATAGGCATATACAATTTCCAGAATACCATAACAAGAACAAACACAAGCAGCAGTAGGGGAATTAAAAATTCCACAAGCCTTACTCTGGATTTCTAGTTTAGTGGATTAGGGTTTATCTGGCATTAATCTGAAACCCTTTTCAGATTTAAGTCACAAACTTTTTGCAATTCAATTCCAAAATTATAACCAATAATAATCATGTATTTTTAACGAAGTTATAAAATTAAAACCTAGCTCTGATACTATTGGAAAACCAGGATGAGATCTAATCTTGATCACAGTGGAATAGTTACAAAACTTTTTCATAAATTAGTGTCCCGAAAAGTAAGACCTTTTTAATTCTATAAAAATGATTAACATATAATTATAATAAAGCATTAATCAAAATTTGTACATTATCCTAAAGCTTGATCCTTATCTTGTCGTATCCTTCGAATCATTTTTGAAACTGATCCATCTCAACCAACATAGCCCCACAAATATCCGACCTCTAACGGTATCCATAGAATGAGTTGAGAGAACTTTGTAACTCTCACAGGGAGGGTTAAGCAAGAAGTGTTAGCTTCATAGAGTTTAAGTTTATTTATAATAAGTTTTGGAAGTTTTAGTAATCTAATTGAAATTAAAATTTAATTTCAATTAAACTTTAATTAAAACTACTTAATTCTAATTAAATATCAATTATGCCCAAATAAGATCCAATATCTCATATTGATCCTTATTTGTTAAAAATCTCATATTTAACTATAAAGTTTCTCAAACTTTACAATTAAGTCCAACTTGATTAATATATGTTTACTTTCTTTAACTCATTCTATATGTGAGACCCATTAAGTTATCAAATATGTTAACAATGATTTTAAATTATAATTACAATTCTTTAGACTTAGATATATTAAAACTCCTTTTAATTTATCATTGATTCTCTATTTAAACAATTTATAATCATAGATCAAGATTGACGTTTAGCAACGCATCATTACCATCAAAACACTTAGGAATGTCAAAGTATTTTTAACTAACAATTCCTCGCATGATTTTTTTGTATAGTTCAATCCTTTTATTATACAATGTTCTGATTAGACATAGAGCATAAAATTAATGTCTACTATATTTTGAATTCTATCATATATATTAGTTCTCCGTCATTAGCTATTGATTCAATTAATGACATTTGTAAACTATTTACAAAACATCATTTCACCTTGGTCAACGATTTCGAATCAATATTAATAAAAAAACAACTGAACATTCTCCCTAATTACTTTAGGGTGATGAATCCTATATTCATCACTCAACTACTTTCATATAATTCATGTTACATCCAATGACTACCGATTAAACGACCCATGATTAAATAGATCATAAGTAGTATCAAAACATAACAATACATATACAAGATAACTTTTGGTGACCTCAAGTCAAAGGATCACTTATACAATCAACACAATGAGAATTTCATAAACATACAGGTAACGTTTTAAATGGATTTCTTATATCGGGTCTGTTCAGTGAGCTTGTTTTCTAACAAGCACCCACACATTTGTTTAAGAATCTCTATACCTTAGCCTATAATCAGATCGACTACTTCCTTCATAAAGAAAAACATAACGTATGCTAGCTTTTTTACGTTCTATTAATATCCAGTCTTAGTAGAACAATGACTAGAAACAATTTAGGGATAATATATAAATACAATATAAATCTCATTGTAATTTTATTTGCAATGTATAATTGTAGCACCCCATTCTCGCAAGACCCGAACCTGGCATCGATGGGTGATGTCCGAGCTCGTGCCCCGCGAGGGTGGTGTGCTAGAGCACTCAATCACTCAGAAATCGGTATA